>VYYT01000009.1:109533-158875 GCA_032988895.1 Colletotrichum kahawae | reverse complement strand
GCTCTTGTTGAAGCCGAGTGCCGCGGGCTTCGTACAGCAAATGAGATACTAAGTAAGCGCCGGAGAGCTAAGAAAACCCAACTACGTCTTGGAGGGTCACTTAATACAGCTGAAGCTGAGGCAATACTGGTAGAAAAGGGGGTTGTTGATGCTGGAGGCGAAAACATGCGTCAGGAGAGTGCTCGTACGGAGGGGGGTGAATCGGGCGGGCGGCGATGTGGTAACTGCGGAAAGACTGGACATAATGTACGAACATGTCAGGTAGTTTAGGAGACCTCTGAAGAAGAGGGTGATGAGTAGTTTCAATTGATTTCGTACGATGTGGCTTAATTGACTTACACAAATGGCTGGAGGGTAGTGAAAGGTGGGCGGCTCGCTATGATGGGCGACTCGCTATGCATATACGTTATCTTTAGTTTACTTTTTTAAATATTTTTTATTAATTTAATATATATATATTAAAAATATTTCTTAGTTTTACTCTATTTAGAGAAATATAAAATACATTCTAAAGTAAAAGGCTTATTTTAGTTTTATAATTTTAAATTAGCTTAAGTTAGTATAGTTATATATTTACTTTAATTTCTCTTTAGTAATATTCTTTTTTTTAAATCTTAAATATAGCTATATTAATTAAATAAAAGAAATATTTTATCAAAGTAATTATATATAATTATCTTTTATATTTAGATTTTATAGAAAGAAATATTAGTTTAAATATATATTGTATTTAAGATTATATCTTTAGTAGGAGTTATATCTTTATTAATATCTTAAGTTTCTTTTACTATTGTATTTAATGAAATAAAAGTTAATAGAAATATAATATTTAATACTTTATATGTATTAGTAAAATTAATATTTAATCTAAAAATAGATATCTATTTCTTCTATTTATTATTAACTACTTGAAGTTCTTTAAATAAAAAAGTATAATAATAACGCTTAGTTATTTATTATTAATATAATTTTAACTTTATTTTATATTTCTAAAAGTTATAGCTCAAGAGAAGCTAAAGATATTAATTTCTATATTTTATTAGTAATTAAGTAAGCATTTCTAGTTTAGATTACTTTTTTTATGCTATTTTTTAAATAGAATATCTTTTTATTAAATATTATATTTTATATATTAATAATTTCCCAAAATAAAAATATTTAAATTTATAGAAGTTATAGAAATTTAGTATATATCTTACTAAATATCTAATATATTCTTATATTATAACTTTAGAATTATATCTATTTATATTTATTTTATATTCTTTCTAAAAGAGATATACTTTATAGCTATATATATAAACCTTTTTCTATTAAAAATAAGCATTAATTTAAGAGGTTTATTTTATAAATAAGGTAATAGTATTTAATATAATTTCTTAATTAGCCTTTTTTAATGTAAATTAATAAAAGCTAGCTATAATATTAGTAAAAGCTTATATTATAGAGGAATATTATAGTTTATATTAGTTTAATCTATAGTAAAAATAAAAAGCTTATTATTTAAAATATTATAATAGCTTTTATAATTGGTTTCTAACTTATATATTCTACTTTTTTATTTAGCTTTTCAATATATAAAGATGCTTATTTAACTTTAAGTTCTATTTCTAATACTTAGATTTAAAATTTTAATAGCTTATTAATTATAATTATAATATACTTATTATTTTATTTAATCTTATATAATATAAAGCTATATTATTTCTATATTTAATTTTTCAAAGTTTAAATAATAATAGAAACTAAATATTAAGTGCTATTTATATATAAAAATATAACAAGTTAATCTATATATTTATGTTTAATAATAAAAACCTATTTATTTATATTAAAACGTATTAAGTAGTTAAATAAATCTTATAAAATCTTATAGAAAAGTTATATTACTTTTGATTTTAAAATATATTATAATATAACTTATTATATATATATATTATTATATAATATTAATATTTAAAACATTTTATATTTTAGATTCTTATTTCTTAAGTATTAAAAATAAACTTCTTAAATATTCCTTAATTAAAATAACTAAAATAAAAATATGATATTTTTATAATATTAATATAAATTTAAATTAATTCTTCAAAGTATTATTTTGTATAAATTATTATAAAAGTAAATAGATTTATAGATAAGGTACTATTAAAAATATTTAAAGTTAAAGTGAAATAACATAAAATAAATAATCTATAAAAATAATATTTTTTAAAAGCTTCTTTAGTTTTATATTATTTTTAAAAATTTTAATATAAAAAGTATTGTTAAAACTTAAATACTAAATATTTATTTTTCATAATAAATATTCTAAAATAATATTAATATAAAAGTCATTTATAAATATAATATTATAGAATATTGAATCTTAAAGTTTTTTTATCTTATTAAAAATATTATAAAGAAGTTTTATACTTCTTATTATAATAAAATATAAAATCATATTTATTTTAATTTATTTTTCTATTTTATAAATAATTAAGGTTTTTTTAAAAAGTAAAATATTATTAACTAGATAGAATAAATTATAGTTATTTAATATTATATTCCTACAGAGAATTTCTAAGCTTTAAATGTAAATTATATAAATCTTATTAAGTTTAAACTTCAATATAAAAACTTCTATTTCTTTTATTACAATTATAATAATCATATTTGTAATAATAATATAAACTATTATATTAAAAAGAAGTTTATTTTAAAAATGAATATATTAAATAACTTCCTTATTTTATATAAGTTATCTTTTAGTAATAACTTTCTATTCTAATTTTTATTATTATTAAACTTGAAAGATATTAAAGTTTTTAATAATAAATTACTTTTTATAAATTATTTTAATATAAAATTTAAAATATTCTAGTTTATTAATTTTAATATAAATCTATATTACCTTTTTAAAACTTATATAAACTTTTTTATTTATAAAATATATTTAAAGTAGTTATAAGTAGATAAAATATATTTATAGTTTGTTCTATATATATAATATTTTATTAATTTATTTTATAAAGGTTTGTCTAAAATAAAGTTATTAAAAATATATTATTAGATTATTTAACTAATATTATAAAGATTTTCTTAAAACAACTTTTTAAATAGATTTTATTTTATTTTTATAGAGAAAGTTTTAAATCTATTAATATATTAATTTATATTTAAAATCTTAATATTAAAATACTTTTATTTAATAATATTAATAAGCTTTAAATCAATTTAAAATAAAATAAATTAATATTAACTTACTTAAAAGAAAGTTTTTAATATAAAGGTTTTTTATATTTTAAATAATTTATATTGAAAAGTTTTAAAAAATATATTTTAAAAGTTTTTAATTTATATATTAAAATTAATAATAAAAACCATTTAATTTAAAATTAAAATATACTTTTAATAGATTATAATAAAATTATTTATATATACTTAAAATATAATATTATTTTAAAATATGAATTAAAATATAGAAAAATATAATTTCTTTTTTTGAAAAGTTTTATTTAAACAAATATAAAAATCTTTTTTAAAATGACATTTTTAATTTACTTATTTAAAGCTTTATATATTTCTTTCGTTTATATATATTTTATTTTATAAATAATATATATAATAAAATATTCTATATAAAGTTTTAAAATATTTATAGATCTTTTTATAAAGAAAATAAAAATAATTAATATTAATAATAATAGATTATTAATAGTTTTATTTGTTTAAGTATTTAAAATAAAAAACTTTTATAATATAATAATCTTATTATATATTTTTAATTTTATTTTATAATATTTATATTATTTTTATTTTCTTTTTAACTTTAATTATTAAATAGAAATATATTTTTTATTTTATTTACATTCAAATTCTTTCTAGAAATATTATTTAGATTTATATATTTCTAACAATGTTTAGTTTTTACTTTTATTTCAAAAATAATATATTTAACTAAAAAGTTATAATCAAAAATAAGTTTATAAAAAATATTAAAATTAATAATTATTATTATATTAAAATATATAATAAATTAAAAATAAGTTTAAAAAACAATTCAAAAATTAAAATAGAATATAATAAATATAAAATAAATTGAACAAAAATATACTTTATTTTATAAATAATAGTTTAAAAATATAATATACATTAAATTTATAATTATTATAAATTAATTATAATATATATATATATAATATCTATATAAATAAAATAGCTTAATATTTTCTAAATTAAAGTCTAATATAAAAAGTACTCCAAAGAATAGACCTTAATATACTCGAATATCATTAGCTTAGATAGGTAGGTTAGGAGTAGGTTACCTTATACCTTCCTCTAAGCGTAAGGCTTCCTTAGATGCTTAAGGGCATCACGATAGGCAGCAAATGCGGCACTACAATAATGGTAACGTATATAATACAGGCTTCTCACTTAAGATATGCGTTCCAAAATTTACGTGAACATCCGTTGATTTCCTTTTGATCAATTTTTTGGGCCAGTCTTTGCCGGAGATTCTTCCGTTGGTATCTTCTTCAGCCCAACCCCTGCAACACCCACAATGCTAAGGGCAGCCATGGCCGCAGCAACCAAGAACGTTCGGGTGACGGCATGGTTATACACTTCCAAAAGAAGACCCAGCTCGTCAGGGGAGACTAGACTGGTCAACTGCGTAGCGCCGGCGCTCTGGGCTTTTTGAAGGTCTACGCTAGGAATCTTGGTCGAAATACCCGAAGCCAAATCACTCGAAAATACAGCTTGAGCAATGGTGATAGCTGTAGTTGGTCCAAAACATTGAAAGAACAGGACAACCGCAACACCAATCGCGACATCTCCTTCAGTCAGAGTGCTTTGGACTGCGACGGCGGCTTGCTGAGTTGAAGCTCCAATACCCAAGCCGGCAATGACCTGAAATGAGATCCACTGGCCTGCGCTGGATTGAACTCGAAGAGTTGAAAGAAGCCCTGCGCCGATGGCGATCAACATTGTCCCTGCGAGCATGAATGGTTGGTAGTATCCGGTTTTGGTAACGCCCCAACCGCTCATGAAAATGGTCAAGATGAAAGCCAAGCAGAGCGCCAAGTAGCGCACACCCGACTGCTCCGGAGTGACACCTTGAATCGCCTGAAACCATAACGGCACCTTGCAGGTTTGTTAGACTCAATCATCCCCAAGGAAGATGAAGAAAAGTTACTTACGTAGTACACCAGAGTGAAAAAGGCGCTGTCGATGCAAAATCCGAAGAAGGCTCCAAAGATAACAACACGCATCTTGATCAATCGAGGTGGCACCAATGCCTTCTCGCCCATACACCACTGCTCGGCCACAAAAGCAATAATGAGCACTCCAGCGACCGCAAAACATGCAATCGTACGAGCGTCGCTCCACGAAAACAAAGTTCCGCCGAATTGAAGGGCAAGAAGAAATGAGGTAATCCCTGGGAGCAGAAGGACCATGCCAAGATAATCTAAACCCCGGATTTTCTGCAGCCAAGGCCGCCGTTGTTCTTGGGTTGGTGGGGACGACTTGATCATGAACAACGTCGCAACAGCGGGAGGAGCCGCAATTGGGAGATTGATGTAAAAGCACCTAAATATGGTCAATAAAGAGATCCCAAATCTTGGATTGGGAATCTGAAACAACCATCTCCATGTCAAGTAGCTGTCCGTGATGAGACCTCCAGCGACCGGTCCAATGACTGCCGCAACGCCGTACACCATGCCAATCGCTCCCAGAAAGAGTGGCAACTTCTTGGCCGGTAGAGCTGCAGATATGAGAACTAAGCTGCCGCTCTGCAAGCCTGAAGCTCCTAGCCCGGCGATCGCGCGGCCGACGATAAACACGGCTGAGCTGGGGCTCACCGCGCAAATGAGAGAGCCGACTTCAAAGATGCCGAGGGGGGCCAAGAAGACAATCTTGATGTTGAATTGATTGTACATGCGACCAAACACCAGCTGGAAAGCACAGAGAGTCATTTGGTACGCCGATCCATACCACTGGATGAAATTCAGTTCGCGGTGTTCTGATTTGCTTCAAAATGGTTGGTATTTACTTACCCCAACATCTTTCAGAGAGCCGAAATCATCCGTGATTCTTGGGATGGCTGTTGCAATGATTCCTTCGTCAAGAAAAGTGCACAAAACTCCAAATGCGATGGCCAGCCAAATTAGAAACGCCTTCCATCCAGGAAGATCCCCTGTTTCTGTCGTTTTCTCAGAGACGTTGGGCCCATCTGATTGACCGCCAGAAGTTTTGGACTGAGCATCAGCTGGCTTTCCGGTGCGCTCATCAACCTGTTCTTGGCTCTGCAAAGTCATCTTGGATATACGGGTTGGGCACTGACTCGGACTACCAGGGAGAGAAAAAAGACACGGTCGAGAAAGATTGACCAGACCAGAACATCTTCGTTCACCACGCTCCGGGATGGGAACCATAAGAGGGCCACGTCAAGATTCCTGAATGGTTTGCCCGGTCTCGCCCCCACTACACTGCCTAGCCGCCACAGTTGGAGTGTTCACCCTAGACATGGATCAAAGCCCTGTCACCAACCACAACAGGAAGGCGAATGAGCACTAAAGGTGCTGATGGAGTTAAGACATAACTAACGTTCAGCATCACAATTATGGAGTGCGACGCTCCTGCCTTATCGCTGACCACCCCTCTCGTGGGTCTGAAGGATCGAACTGCATGTCCCCGCTAGGCACCTATGTAGAAGTTCTTCCCTGAAGGCTTCTTCAAGCAACGGTCTTGAGCACTGGCATTGATTCCGCCTGACGAGAAGAATGCAGTTTGCGTAAGAACCCGGATCCCACGAACCCATGCAAGGCACAGCATGCAGCCGCCTTGCATGCATCGGCTACAAAAGGACCAATGGGTACCAGGATTCTGGGCCCTGTCACGAACCTCACCTGCACCAGTCACCAATGACAAATGTCGTTTTTGCCTTACACAGCCGGCCCATCATTGACTGGAACGGTTAGTAACACACAGCCAAAGTCAGCCTTTCCAAAGAGAGAGATATATTATTCACGCACGCCTCCGATACAGCGAATCGGATAGCTAAATTTAATTTCCGCAAAAGGAGTCGAATATTGTGTGACCGCACCGGCAAAAGGCAGCCGGGCCCAGCGGGCGAAGAATCTGTCGAGGACTCAAGTGACTCACACAATTGAAACACAGGAACACGAGACTCTATGATGTGATCTGTCTTTTGCCTTTCGGTGGATCTGTCCGTGAGAGCTATCGCAACTGTGGGTATATGACCGCGGTCGAAGGATTCGAAGTGCAAGATGTCTTCACTCAGCTTCCTCTCTAGGTAAGCGACAAGTTTCAAAACAAGGCCAGAACACGGCGGAGAAGACTAGCTCGGGCCTTTACGAAAGAGTTATGCGAAATTCAAGCTCTTCGGGTAGCGCGGAAAGGAGCTACACGGACAATTCTTGAATAATGTGGCAGTTCACGGACGAAGAGTGGCTCATTTGGTTGAAGGATTTTGCCTCTAGGAGTCTTGAATTCTGGCCCGAATGTTTGATACTTGATATGGCTAGCGCGAATCGATGGCCCGAATGCTCGCTTTCTGCACTCTCTTTTGCTGTGAGGCGTGTGTGGTCTTCTGGGCGGCGATATACCGATATATTTTCGAGAGCCTCCAACACCGTCTTGGCGCTACTCCTCAGGGCTGACATCTTGCATGATAATCTTCATGCACGTTGAACTACTACAACCTAACTTGCATACCAATAGCCAAGATGCTATCTTCTGACGGCAAATGGAAGCTTGCTCCACGGCTTCATTCCGTCAAATTCGTTTTCGATGCGCCTATTCCAGCAGACGCCCCGGCTCCCGAGGAGTTTGTCTTCGATAGCCCATTTCCCAGTGGCACTCCGGGAATGCCCAAAAAGTTTACTTTCAAGTCACCTGGTTCAATGAACGATAGTCAGAGTGAAGCCAGCGACACTGATAGTCTTTTCACATCCAGCCAACGCAGTGTCACTGATGTCACTGAGAAAGAGATTACAACACACTCGAATACGCCACCCCAGAAGGTTACCTGCGACAAAACACAGGATCCCATCGAATTGGTCAAGAGCCCAGTGCTTCATGTTCGAGGTCCATGTTTCGACTTGAGTGACGTGGAAAGACCTATCGAGTCGCTCGTTTGTGCTGCCTGGGCTCTGGTGCTTTCGTCACAAAACGCTACACATGCCGTTAGTTTTGGACTGAATTCTTTGATTTCGGAGCACGATTCCAAGCCGAATTCATTTGTGCAAGTGAGCGTTGCCGTCAACCATACCAGCAACATTACGGACTTCCTCAAGCATGTTGAGGAATCGGTGAACAGGGACTCCGCCGACGGTGGTGAAGGCATCGCCACAAGATCTCATCTGAGAACGATTGTGTACCTTGGGGAGAGCCAACACATCGTACCGCCTTTCGATTCGACTAAGTATGACTTGGCTCTCCAAAGCGATGTGAATGGAACCGAGCTCGCCCTGTCAGCCACTTCCAATCACCAAGTCGATTCTCAGACCTCGGTGAGACTTCTCCTCAACGACTTGGAGAATGTGCTCTGGCAGTTGTCATTCTCGGCAGCGGAAGTGCAGAAGTTGGAGGACATCCAGATACTGAGCCTGGCAAGCCAGCGCCACCTGGTTCAGCTAAATCGACCGTGAGTACCGCATTCATTTACGACAGTGAACGACTTCTAATGGCTGTGCAGATTGGCAAGAAGAGAAAACGTTTTCATCGATGATATAGTGGCCAACCAAGCCAAACTACATCCGTACGCCGAGGCTGTTTGTGCCTGGGATGCCAAGTTCTCTTATGGCCAGCTTCAGCAATACGCTCAGAGGCTCGGTAACTCGCTGACGGACTTGGGCGTAACACGAGGAACTTTTGTTCCGATCATCTTCGAGAAGTCCGCCTACAGCATCATCGCCATTCTTGGAGTCCTCAGGGCAGGCGGCGCCGTTGTGGCTTTGGACCCCTCACTACCCGCCGCCCGCTTGGAGATGATCATCGAAGACGTCAAAGCTTCGGTGGTGATCTCTTCAGTCAAGAGTCAACATCAAATTCCTCGACATATATCAGAAAGCAAAAGGGTGGTGATAGACGAATCCCTCGTTGATGGGCTTTCACTCACTGCTCCTACACGCTCATTCTCGCTATCGAGGGACATTGATGACGCTCTCTACGTGGTGTTTACCAGCGGATCAACCGGCAAACCCAAGGGCGTGGTGATCACTCACACTGCATTCGCGTCAAGTGCCAAAGGATTTTCCAAAGCCATACATCTCGAATCTTCAAGCTCCCGAGTCCTACAATACTCCTCGTTCTCCTTCGACATATCCATGTTAGAGATCTTCACCTCTCTTATGGCTGGGGCCTGTCTCTGCATTCCTAGCGAGGAACAGCGAATGAACGATTTAGCGACTTGTATTTCCAGTATGAACGTGAGCTGGGCTATGGTGACACCATCAGTGGCTAGCTTCATTAGCCCTGAAAGTGTTCCAAGCCTGGAGGTCCTATGCTTAGTTGGCGAAGCACTGCCACAAGCCGTTGCTGACACTTGGGCTGATCACGTCAAGACAATCAACGCCTATGGTCCTGCAGAATGTTCTGCCCTCACTATCGTCAGTGCGCCGAGAGTTCGAGGTGTGAAGAGCATTTCTATTGGGCGACCCGCGAATTGTGCTGTGTGGATCGTGAACGAGAACGGACATCTTGCCCCCTTCAACGCTATCGGCGAGATAGTCATCGAGGGACATCCCGTTGCACGCGGCTACCTGGGAGATGATGTCAAGACCAAAGAAGTCTTTCTTGATGATCCGGAATTCCTTCGAGGAGTTGTTCGACATTCGGGGCGCTGCTACCGAACAGGCGATCTTGGCCGTATGAATCCTGATGGGTCAATCGACTTTCTCGGTCGGAAGGACTCTCAGGTTAAGATCAATGGCCAACGAGTTGAGCTCGGAGAGATCGAGCACCAGCTCAAGGAGCTCCTGGGCGGCGCACAGCCGTCATTTGCGATGCCGAATACGCCAGCCTGGGATGTTGCCGTTGAGCTTCTTAGGCCGGGTGGAACACAAGCCACAGTACTAACAGCATTCATTGCTTGCTCGCATTCAATCACCCGGAACCACAAATCCTCTAGCTTCGTTGTCCACGAAATAGAAACAACATGGATGGAGGTCAAATCTTTGAGCGCGCAAGTGTTGATTGAGCTCGCAGAGAGGCTTCCGGCATACATGGTACCTAAGGCGGTAGTGCCATGCCATAGGTTGCCTCTATCACCTTCCGGGAAAGTTGATCGCAAGGCACTTCGCACATTGGGGAACTCCATGACCTTGCAGCAGCTGATGAGTCCACCGAGTCAAGGCAACCCTCCAACCCCCCGAATTGATTTCGTCGAGCAAAAACTCGTGCCAGCAGACGTGATTGAAGACAATGAAGACTCTTCTGAGGGCCAGATCACTCTTCTGTTAGAGAGTATTCCCGGATCCGAGTCCTCGGTGCTTCAATCGCCATGCTCAGACAGACCCTTGAACCCTGTCGAGATATTGCTACGGAAGGCCTGGTCTAAGATTTTGAGTCTCCCAGAACATTCAATAAATCCTGAAGACGACTTCTTCAGACTCGGGGGAGACTCAATTGGGGCCATCAAAGTTGTTGCAGCGTGCCGCCAGCTTGCACTTGGACTCAACGTTGCCAACATCTTCAAGAACTCAGTCTTATGGAAAATGGCCTTGGTTTGCAATACCACCACGGAGGACAAGGCCACCGCAGTGCCAAATCAGCATAGTCCCTTCCAGCTTCTCAACCAGGCTGATGTAGCTGAGCTGCGCGAAGAAGTCTCCTTCCAGTGCGAAGTCCGGCCTGATGAGATCGAAGACATGTACCCCTGCACTCACATGCAAGAAGGTCTCATGGCAGTCAATCTTACACGACCAGGGAGCTACACCGGCCGATGGATCCATCCTTTGCCCCAGGCTATCGACTTGGCGCGGTTCAAGAAGTCGTGGGAGGATATACATGCGACTTCACCTATTTTGCGAACCCGATTCGTAACAACGGCATCTGCGGGATCTCTTCAGGCCATCATAAAGGGGCATGTGCAGTGGCTTACTTCCGACAACCTTGAGACATATTTGGCGAATGACGACGCAAACCCGATGTTTCCTGGGGATTCACTCAACCGATTCGCCCTAGTTACTGATGCCAACGGCGATTTCACGTTTGTGTGGACTATCCATCACATGCTCTACGATGGCTGGTCTCTCGCCATGCTTTGCAACAGGCTTAACGAAGCGTATCACGGCCGGGCTGTCAAGCCAGCCACCGACTATCGCAAGTTCATTTCCTATACCCAGAAGCTTGAGTCCAAGCAAAGCTCCGACTACTGGCAAAGTGAACTCCGCGGATGCCCACAATCAACCTTCCCCGCCGCCCCACCACCAGGCCACCAGTCTTTCGCTCGCGCCGTCGTAAGAGACTCTCTTATTATTGACGTGGACTCAGTCTCCGGCGTGACGATGTCAACGGTGGTTCGAGCTGCGTGGGCTCTCATGATCAGCCATTTCTCGGAATCAGATGACGTTCTGTTCGGAGCAACTGTATCTGGACGAAACGCACCGTTGGACGACATTGATAATATTGAAGGGCCCACGATTGCGACTGTGCCAGTAAGGATTTCGTTTAGCAAGGCCTCTACCGTGCTTGGATTCCTTCGCCAAGTTCAAGACCAGGCGACAACTATGATTCCCTTTGAACAAGCCGGCATCCAACAGATCAAGTCTCTTAGCGAGGACACAAAACGCGGGTGTGAGTTTCAGAACTTGCTCGTTGTCCAAGCTGGTGGTGGGTGGGATGAGAATGGCCCCGGACCCCTTGGCAAGCCTATTTATCGGGAAGAGTTCACTACATTTCCGGTTACCTGTGAGGTCTGGCTTCAACCCGGAAAGGTCGACTTTGCGACTCACGTCGACGAAGATGTGACCACTCGCGTCTTCGTAGCCCAAGTTATTGAAACCGTCAAGATCATCATGACTCAGCTGTCCTGGGCGACGTCTTCTGCTGAAGCAGACTGCGAGCTCTCAAGACTCGCGTATGACATGCTACCGGCAGAAACTGGCGGAAAGACGAGAGGAGATTTTATTGCTCCAGTGAAAATTTCTGCTACGATCAACGACATCATTTCAGAGCAAAGCGCGGCTCACCCGGGAAAGGAAGCAGTGGTGTCGACATTAGACAAAATGTCCTACGATGCCCTGGAAGCAATGTCCTCCGCACTTGCTATACACCTAAGAAGTGTCGGCGTTGCAACTGGAGATTACGTTCCACTCTGCTTTGAAAAGTCGATCTGGACGATTGTCGCCATGCTTGCGATAATGAAGGCTGGTGCTGCCTTCGTGCCTCTGGACCCTGCCCAGCCGATATCACGTCTCAGGGCAATCATCACCGAAATCAAGGCGAAAGTCGCGATCGTGTCAGCCTTCCACTCCAAAGCCACCGATCTTGGCGTTGCGACTACAGTAGTTGCGGATAGGAGTTCCTTAGAAGTACTTTTGCAATCCAACACCACAGAATCTTCCCGACTAAGCAGTAATCCCGAAAATCCAGCATACGTTATCTTCACCTCTGGATCTACTGGAACTCCCAAGGGTGTTGTCATTTCGCACTCTGCTTTTGCTTCTGGGGCAACGGCTCATGGAAAGACCCTCGGTATTTCCAGTGACCATCGCGTCCTACAGTTCTCCTCTTACTCCTTCGATGCCAGCCTCTTCGAAATCCTTACTACGCATATACACGGCGGCACTGTTTGCGTCCCAACAGAAAAGCAGCGTGTCGAAGGAATACCGGATTTTGTGAAGGAGATGAACGTTAGTCTCTCACTCCTGACACCTTCTGTTGCGCGATTACTAGCACCATCCGATGTGCCGTCCTTGAAAACCCTGGTTCTTGGAGGTGAGGCCCCTGATGAGCCCCTCATTACGAGGTGGCTAGACTCAAGGGTCAAAGTGTTCAATGCATACGGTCCCAGCGAATGCTCTGTGATTGCAACGATCCAAGCCTGCGCCACTGGAGCAGAACCCAGGATCATAGGGTACCCGGCCGGGTGCTCATGCTGGGTAGTCGATGCAGGCGATTTCAACGTTTTGGTGGCCAATGGCGAAGTGGGCGAACTCCTAATCGAGGGTCCAACTTTGGCCAATGGATATCTCGACGGTCTACAGACATCAACATCGTTCATCGATAGTCCCTTCTGGGGGAAGGGGATTCGCTTGTACAAGACTGGAGATCTGGTTCAAAGAACCCAAGATGGGTCCTTCATATACATTGGTCGAAAGGATTTTCAGATCAAAATCAATGGACAGAGAGTGGAGCTTGGAGATGTCGAGTCTCACTTGTCTGCCTGTCGGTTTGTCAAGCGTGGGGTTGTCATCTTCCCGTCCTCAGGCCCACTCGCAAAACAGCTTGTTGGCGTACTGGACATGGAGGAGGACGAGAAGGACGACGACTACACAAACACAGACAGTGTGAACTACAGGAAACGTAGTCGCCACCGTGCCAAGGCATTAGAGGACATCCAGCAAGAGCTATCTGAAAGAGTGCCAAGCATCATGATGCCAAGGCATTGGGTTGACGTTGAGAAGCTGTCGACCGGAGGCTTTCCGCTTTCCATCGCTGGCAAGGCGAATCGAAAGCTAATCACGCGTTGGATCGAGGAAATGTCTGTGCCCGATTCTCAAGATATCGATGGCCCTGCTCTGGCCGATTGTGCAACCACTGAAATCGGATCGGATGAGAAGATAGCGTATGAGCTGGCGGGTAAAGTTTTCTCCCTCCTTCCTAGGGAATCGTTCCATCTTCAGCGCGGCATACCGAGTCGGTTTGCAGACCTGTTACTGCATTCATCCGGGCTAGACTCACTCAACATGATGTCGATCATGCACTTCGTTCGATCGAAGTACCAAGTGCGGGTGAGCATTCAGCTTTTAATGGATGAAAGAACAAGCATTCGAAGCCTGGCTACATTCATTGCAGACACACTCGCCGAAACAACAAATACAAAGTCTGCGCTGGCGCAGACTCCGTCGCGTGGGATTGATATCATGGCTCTGATCGAGCGGCAAGAAACGAAGCTTTTGAATTGGCCACGAGTGTCCAGCGACCTTCTCAAGAGACCTACCAGAGGCGCAAGGTTGACCATATTCTTGACTGGCGCCAACGGATATCTGGGTACACAGATTCTGCGTCGGCTGTTGGAACGAGACGACGTAGAGAGAGTGATCACTCTTGTGCGCGGCCATAGCATAGAGATGGCCAGAAAAAGGGTCATTGAAGCTGCGCAGAAAGCTCTTTGGTGGACAGACTTTCACGGAGAAAAGTTGGAAGTGTGGAAGGGCGACTTAGAGATGCCGAATCTCGGGCTTACGGACAGAGAGTGGAAGGTGTTGGCTGACGGAAATTTGGTCGACATCATCATCCACAACGGCGCGATTGTGAACTGGAACAAAAGCTACGCGGCTCTCGAGGCCGTAAACGTCCGCTCAACCGTCCGGCTTACTGCTCTCGCAATTCGGAACCCGAACCTGAAGTTTACGTACATATCAGGTGGAAGGCAGTGCCGTTCCGCAGATGAGTTAGACGAGGACGTCGCTCGGGAGCTGTCCGAATCGATGGGCTACAGCCAGTCCAAGTTCGTGGCGGAAGTCCTGGTGAAAAGGGCCGCAGAGCGTTGCCCGCCCGGCGAAAGAAACATTGCTGTTTTCAGGCCGGGCCTAATCATTGGAACGCCAACAGAGGGAGTGGCCAATACGGACGACTACATCTGGCGTTTGACGGCGGCAAGCATAGATGTTGGCGCGTACAACGTTGACGACGATTCAGCATGGCTGCACCTCTCTGACGCTACGACGACCGCTGCGGCTGCGATTCGTACTGCGTTTTCACCAGCTTCAATTCCCAAGGCGGTTATTCATCACGAAGACGGAATGACGTGGGGCACATATTGGAGTCTCATCCAGAACATGGGCTTTAGCATCCGTTCAGTGCCATCATCACAATGGCTACCGCTTGTCAGAAAGGACATCGCATCCAGGAAGGAAGATCATCCTCTTTGGCCACTGGCGCACCTTATTGAGGATGGATCAATGGAATGGGATGTGCGTGTTGAAGATCTTCGAGACGCTCCGTTGAGACTGAAGGTTGCGGTTAAAAGAAATGTGGAATTTCTTGTTCAGGCTAGGTTTCTATCAACCGGTGGTGTTGTAGCTGAAACGACGCATGCTAAACGTGCAACGTTTTCTCGTGCTTCATCGAGAGGGGGATGGGGTATAGCAAAGTGACTCAGAAACAAATTTCGCATCTTCCAGAAACATCATGTTTATAGCTTTTACTTGATTCAATTTTACTTGCATATCGTATATCGTCTATGAGGCATTTGTCCGCCGGATAGCAAACCTCATGTCTGATGCCTCATCAAACGTCCCCTCAACCCTTGGAATGTTCTGGTACATTCGTGCCTTGGCTTGTTCCCACGCGGCAATGGCCACTATACAGTTCCGTCATCAGACGTGTATGAAAAGTCTCGTAAGGTTTGTATGGCAATCGAGTATGGCGTATCTCAATGTTAGTGAGGTGAGAAGGCCCAGGCGGTTTCCAAGGCTTCAGAAACCTGTCAACGACAGCATCATTGACAAACGCTGTATACACATGCATACCGGAGTCAGAGGATTTTTCCGAAGTGAGAACATGAACCTGATTGATTACGGTCAGTAAAATTTGGGTTAAGGCTTGATTGGCCGCGAGCAGACTGGGTTCTGACCTTGTGAAAGGTATCCTCATTGGAAATACCTAGCCTTAATCGGGCGTAGGGCCCACGACTTCGGCTTCGTTGAGCTTGCGCAATGATCAGCGCTGTGATGTACGGATTAGGGCTCAATTCACCAGGCGAAAGCTTTCCCTGCCGACTCCATCTTTTGCTACTGTAGAAGCATTCATGCTGAAGGATTGATAAATCTATGTGTACAACAGAGAACATAAGTCCGTTCAGAGGTGAAGGAAGGCTGGAAAAGCCATCGCCTAGAAGAGTAATCCATTCTGTTTCGAAGCGCAGAAACACACCCCTACAAACGTCAGGAAAAGCATCATTAGGCTGAAGGTTGTGTACTTACATTTCTTTAAAGGAGAAAGATTCCAGGAGCTGGCGCATGACATCTTGTTTATTGTAACATACGTCAACCAGGTCCTTGCCCCAGTTCCTAGGTGGACCGTCTGGCAACTTTTTGTTGGCAGACCAAGAGTCGAGTGTTCCCTGCGACGGGAAATATTTATGCGCAATTTCATTCTGAGCCCCAGGAGGCTGTTGAGTATTCTCAGTAAAGACACAGCGGAGAAGCTCAAGGTGACGCGCCGTCCATTTGCGCGGCTGAACCAAAAGGCGCTCCCTAGAGAACACACGTGCAAGGCGGTGAATGGAAAGAGTCGAGATATCGTTAACGTCTTCTCCTGGAAGGAGCTTTCTCTTGTAAGCTTTGCGCAACTTCGCAGAGAGCGGTCGGTTCGGGATGGTCATTTCAGATCTCGAAGATAAGCCGCGAATGATCGCCGGCTAATACGGGTAACTTCAAAAAAGAAAATACAGAATTATTCAAATGTTAGAAGTTACGATCCGTTTAAGAGAAATGGATATGATAACTAGAAATGCAAGAAGGGGCTAAGCAGTGTAGGATGAGTGCTGGAACTAGAGTGTTATATATATGTTAAGGTAGGTTGACCTTGCTGGAAACCTTTGCGGCCTGATCATCTCTTGAAATACACAACGGTCCGGAGGATGCAAAGTGAAACTGGCTACTATTCCTTAGGCAACGAAGAAAGTAAAGGTTGGCCATTGCTGTAGGCACACGGGTACCATGGTATCTATCACCAGCGCTTGAGTTAAAATTTGAAAAGAGATATACATTTTGCAGTTTGTGAATTATCATCAAGCCAGTCCTTCTCCGTTGAGACCTACTATAATATGTTACTTTGTGATACTAGTGCAGTGATACTCACCTGCCCACATCGATGAAGAGCAACTCACCCCATCCGTTCCCAGCGTAGGATTCGGAACATTAGTACAGCTATGTAGGTGCTATTGGAGCTTGCAAAAGTGGTGCAAGTTGCGCCAGAGAGCGCTTGGGCATACCTTGCGCAGTTTGAGTTGATGCGTCGGGCCAGGGGCAGTAACCTTGATGCCAACACAGTATTCATCGTCCCACCCCACTGGTCCCCAGTGTTGCCTCCAAGGTCAACCAGAGCAGTCTCTTGAATTTGAGATACCGAGACAGACAGTGTCTTGATGCACGGATACACATACGTATGATTTGTTAGCCACGGACGTACGTATCTGTCTGCATCTTCGTTTCATAATTGTTCTATTCGAGAATTGGCGAGGCGATTGTGACACTGGACGGAGTCGGTGCTACTCCTTGGCTTCAGCTGCCTGCCCATTCAAGCAATCTTTGACGACAATCATCGCCGTTGTAATGATCCGGCCATCCATGCTGAGAGTAAATGCTCTTAATCTCCTAAGTTGAGATCGTCAGTAAAGTTACACGCAGTCTTGTGGGTGAATTGCGACTCACTTCCGCCTGTTTGTAACTCTCTGACTCTTCATCGTCATATTCTCTCGGTCCAAACACTCCCGGATGATGTGTGCGAGGTATGCCAAGCCACTGGAGGGTCTTGTACTTCTCTAATGCGCCATCTAGCCACTTTTTCAGGGTGAAGGTGTCTTCGTCACAATGCACTTGCCTCCACATCCGTGGATCATTTTCTTCATACCTCCCCACTGGTTCTGGATAAACAGCCCCAGTGATGATATACTTGGTGACAGTTCCATCCATAGTATCCAGAAGCCAGATATCACCGTCCCGGTGAATACTCGTGGTAAGTTGAAAAACCCACGGTGGAAACTCATAAAAGTGGTCGTGTCCCAGCGTTTTCATCCACCCCGGCATGAAGGTCCCCGCGGTCGCCTTGGTCACGACACTGAGGTAGTTGATAGGGAAAGTTTCGGGCGTAATCCAAGACGATTGAGGCTCGCCATCGATATATGGGAGGTGACGGATCAAGTCGATAACTCGTTCAGCTGGGCGTATCTTGGCGGCAGCAAGAGACTCAGGGGTAATCTCAGACCAGCCCCCCAACGGGGCTCGTCGGATGAGGGCAGGGTTGACGTGAGGCAAACTCTCGTAAAAAGACAGTAAAGCGGTGGCAATGTTGTCGCGCGAGTATCGGGGCTGTTCGCCTGGGAGACGAGGGTCCGGCGGGAGGTCTCGGGGGTCCGGAACGGTCTCCATCTTGGCGTTTGGCTTGGCAGTCGGGCTTGAACGACGTGAGAACCGTGAGAGGCGGGGACGCATTACTCAAGGAACCCCGCGCTAACCTGTCTGATAGCTTAGATAAGCGACCAGGGGTCTTTCCCGGGCTCGGGTCCGAGTCCTGGTCCTTGTCCTTGTCCGGCTCCGGTCGTAGCAAGTTGATGTTGCTTGTTGGTGAGGTTGCTCTATGCCCTGATCTCGTCTTCAGACCTAGTTTGGTATGGATAACATAAGTTCGAATGGCTTCAGTGAATTGTTCTCTAGCCCAACAAGCATTCGTTGGGCTTTTCCTTTGGCGAGGGTTGCGTTTCTACTAACCGTAAGATATTCACATCGCTCACCTGGCTGTCTGCTTGGGACTTGCTACGCTCAAACTCACCCTCTAGTGACACGTTGTGCACACCCTTTCTTCCATTGAGATTATCGTTGTTGATATTGTCTCGAGGAATTATCAAATATTACTACGGATTTAATGTATGCACCTTATCCCAATCCCTCCTTTCCCCTCGTGTGCCCAGTCCCAAGGTTCCTTTAGTCAGATACCGACTATGTCAACCACCCAACAAGTCGATCAAGTCTGAGATGGCTCCGTATGCATCTAAAGAAGATGAAGCAATGTCAACCCCGGTAGCTAAGAAGGCCAGAGCATCCTCTGCCATCGAATTTTCTCCCTTCAGAACCACTTCCCCACTTTCACTGATGGCCAGGCCGAGGCTCTGAGGAAGTACACGAAGCTTTTGCTTGCCTGAGCATCCCCATGATTCGCCTCCAACCACACACTTGATCTCCCAAAGAAGCGTATGCTCCACTTTCATGCAGTATGTCAAATACGATGGCACAATCTTCACACCCGCCGGGCTGGCAAATTTGCCAGTATGAGCATCAATGACTCGGCCGAGGACATCCAGTTTCACCCCAAGAACTGCGACCAAGTCGAGAGGCTTCTCGTCAGACCCACACGCCAGCGTCAGACCTCCCTCAACCGGGTTGACATCCTGGCTCCTCTTTGCCAACATCATTTTCCATGATTTATCGCCTGAATGCGTGTCGAGCGTACCGGGGCAGATGATGCTTGTTGTTGTCTCAATTTCCACCGAAACACTCTTGATGGTCATGACTTGTGGGACGTTTGCGATCGCCTCGGAAGTCTTTTCATAGTTGGGAATGGCGCTGAGCGTGAAGGGGATGGTTGAAGGGTTGCCAAGTTGGATGACCGCCGGACACTTCATCTCGACCGCGTAATTGAGCGATGGCACCTTTGACGAACCAAAGAATTTCCGAGTCTTCTGCTTGAAAGATAGTTCTGCTTGTTCCATTCCTGGAACCAACCGATGGCTGCTCACGCATTTTGGGCACTTGCGCGTGGTTAACTCGAAGTCGCTAATTGGCGGCCAAGGGGGCGGCTTGGAATTGACCCTAATTGGCAGTGTCGCCTGGAAAGTCTTTCCAACCCTCTCTTTAGTTCCCTTGACGGTAATCGTCGCTTCGATCCAGAACTCCACATAGCCGTGCCACTTCTTGCTGAAGCCGCTGTTGCTGTAGTGGAAAGTGCCCGGCAACGGTTGTCCGGGAAGCTGTACAGCACCATCGGTCTTGAGTGGTGCTTTGATAAAGTAATCTCTCTTCTCCTTATCTTTCAGACCACGGTTCACGGCCTTCTCGCTGACGTCTGTTGGTATCTTCAGCGAAAATGGCCAGGACAGGCTTTCTTCGTTGCCGGTGTCGATAGCGCCTTCATGAACGATGTCAGAAACGTCGGACTCGTCCCAGAATGGGAAGCGGCTGCGGTAGGTGCTCTTCGAATTTCCGTTATCGGAGATCAGTTTTGCTTTGGCGCGGCCTTGGAGGCGTGCGCGAACAGTGGCTGACGGTGCATCCAGCGGAGCTTTTCGTACAATGTGCCCGCGAATAATACTGCCTGGGAATGACGGTACGCTGGGATCAAGGAGTTCAATGGAGAGTTTGTCGTTGTTTGCTCGCGATGTAGGAGGCATTGTGATATCGGTATCGACTCAATTGGATTAAATCTGATTAAAGACGGTAGGTGAGAAATTCATCTTCCATTAGGATATTGAGAGCATAATATGTTCAAGTGAGAATGGTTGCCTAGACCTCACTGCCGGCGGCGGCATGCATCCCTGCGGCGCAAGCGATAAGCGATCAAATCAGACGCTGATCTCCCTGAGGCGGATCTTTTTTTAGGGACGGCTGATAGCGTGGATGGTCAGACAGGTAAGACAGAAGTGTCACATGGAGGGACTGGAAGGCTGGCGGGATTTCACAAATCTCACCATCTTCATTGCGGGAAAGACATAATCTAGTTTCTTGATGAATTGACTGTAGACCTTCAGTAGAATTTTGACTTACACCGGCGACGTCCAAGCGTCGAAAACTTGCAGGGATGACGGTACAGACCCAAAGAGTAGAGTTAAAGACTGCTCTAAAATGACATGGTTTTAGGCCAAGAATACCCAGTCAGGTCTGGTTTCTACTAACAGAAAATCACGTACGGAGTTTAGGGGGCTTCATTGGGGCACGCTGACTCAAACTGCACGAGTTTTCCTCAGATTGTCGTGAACGGCGACAATTTTTCACTTCTTCAACTTCGCTTGTCGCAAACCATGTTTTTTATTGCTACTACATCATGCCTGGCACGTACCGAGTCCGCTTCACAGAGGCGGAACCATACCCGCGTTTTCTAGCTCTCCGCGACATGTGCTCCAAAGCTGACGGTTTCACGTCTCAACTACGCACCCAAGCATTCCAACGCCCAACTCACAGCGACAATTCTAAACCGACCAAGAGCAGACATGGCTGCAAAGAATGCAAGCTGCGCCGGGTTAAGTGCGATGAAGCCTTCCCGGTTTGTCTGCGCTGCCACCGACGGGGACTCTATGCCTCTCTGTCACTCCGCCCGCGATGCCATGGCAGACTGAAATCCCCTGGACACTGATAAGGCGCCCAGCAGAGCCCTGGCCCGGCGCTGTGCAACCCAACAAAAAGCTCATGAACTACTGGTTGGAAAATACAAGCCGAATGATGACAGTTACGCCAGAAGACAACCCACTATCCTTCCCATTGGTCGAGCATCTTCTCTACACGCCCTCTCTTGTCCATGCCGTTCAAAGTATCGGTGCAGGTCAGGAGGGGTTCTTCTACCAGACTTCGCTAGAGACGTGTCTTCAGCAGCGAGGCCTCGCGATACAGTCTCTAAGAAAGGAACTCCAAAACCCCGATCAAATCAAGCCTGCAACAGTGCTGAGTGTTTTCCTCCTTGGCGTATCCGCATCTTGGACAGAGGATAAGCCCGTTTGCTGCGGGAAAGAGCATATGTCAGGTGCTCGTACACTATTGGAAAGACTACTCGTGGACGAAAAAAAACCACATGATCCAGTGGTTCAGTACATACCTGGATGGTACCTCTACTGGGACATGACCTTTGCCTTCATTGCGTTCTTTGGGCAGATTGAAAGCAACATTTTGCATGCTGTCGAGAGTGGCCAACAGTTCCACTCGATGACTGGAGTTTCCTCAGTGCTATTCTATCATCTTGCGTCTGTGGGCCGCCACTGCCGAAGGGTGGTGCAAACAGGTGCTATAGATCCAGATCTCGAGGCATCTTTCGAAAGAACCCTTCTAGCCTGGAAACCCAGACACAGTGACAAAACACTGGTAGGAATGAGTCTTGCATATCGAAATCATGGCCTCATCATGCTCTATGAAATTTGCGGACGACGCGACCAACCAGAGACGAAGGGAGTATATCGTGGCCCTACAACGAGGAACGATGCACGTACTCGACACGCCATGAGATCCCTAGCTTTTGACAGTCTTGAAAGACTGTTAGAAACACCTGTTGATGCGGCATGCATCAACTTTCACTCAATGCCTCTTCTTACGGCAGGTGCTCAACTTCAACACAATGACACCATCGTACGATTCCAGGTTGTCGAAAGGTTCAAGGCTTTATACTCGACCAATCGAATTGCAGTCAATCTGTGGGCTATTGAGTTGTTGGAGGAGCTTTGGGACTTGCGCGACAACGGCAACCTAATTTCTTGGCCAGAGTTGCTGTTGTCAAAGGACTGGACTTTGAATTTTGCATGAGACTTAGTCTCGGCAACGGGCAACTTGTAATATTAAAATATGATGCTCAAGGAACGCAACGCTGAATGTTCCTGAACGGTCCATTGAGAAAACTTGCCCAGCCATCTTCTTAGTTGTTGAGGATACCCAACGGATAAGCAATCCCGGTTCCACAGACAGAGCCCCGGCCACTCTAACCTGAATGACGTGACGGAGGAACCCATGTCCGCCAAAGTCGGCCTCCTCAGCATTCCCGAAACCCCTCCGGTCGCGAACAACCGACCTCGGCTCCGGTGCCGATAATTAGCCGAGCACCACCAATGAGTCCCAAAAATTGCGCATCACCATCTCCCACGACGTTTTACCCCGCGTGCGCACCCATCAATCTGGCAGAGCCCCTCTGAAGAAGCAACGGTCCCCGCATACTTACCCCAGACTCTCCTAGACCTGCTTGGGCAGGTGATCGACTCTACCCCAACGACTTGCTAGTCATTTTCAGCAGAAGCCAGCGCTGGATAGTCTTGCCAAGCGCAAAGGACCAACCACGTCTTAATCCGCCTGCGGGGTCCTTTTATCAATAGTCGGGCCTCAAGCACAATTGCGGATTCCATGACAAGTCACGGATAAGCACCGGTAGCAGATCGCGGTAATTCAACATGGCGGTGCAGTTGCCGTTGCTCGGAATAAATAGTAGGTGAGTGTTTGCAGGATTTGTTGCGATGTGCAGATCCACGCCAAGAAGTTCTTTGAGCAGTCATCGCAAATATGAGGAACTCTCGTCGCTTACTCCTTCCCAGTCTGGTTGGCTTTGGCACTGTCTATGGCGCCAGCGCTACAGACTGCGACTCCTTGGCAACTCGGCTCAACCTCCCGGACACCGCCATCCATGAGACGACCTTTATCTCCGCCGGAACAAACATCTCTCTTCCAAACAATCACCCATCATGTGCGATTCCCTACCAGGTCTCAGATGTCGATATCTGTCGGGTGGTACTCTTGGCAACAACCGGACCGCGCAGCAACATCTCAATGGAAGCATGGCTTCCACTTGACTGGAGTGGGCGATTCTTGGGAACCGGAAATGGAGGCATGAACGGCTGCATCAAATACGGGGATCTCAATTATGGAGCTTCACACCAGTTCGCAACCATCGGAACCAACAACGGCCATGACGGAACCTCTGGAGCTCCCTTCTTCGAGAATCCGGGAGTCATTGAGGACTACGTCTACCGCGCTGTGCATCTCGAGGCCGAGCTCGGAAAGGCAATCGCTGAGGAATTCTATGGAAAGAAGCACACCAAGTCGTACTACCTTGGTTGTTCTACTGGTGGCAGGCAAGGTTTCAAGGAGGCCCAGTCCTTCCCGGAGGACTATGACGGCATTGTCGCTGGAGCGCCGGCTTTTGACCTCATTGCACTGATGTACTGGACCGGTCAGCTCTTCATCAAGACCGGGACGAATGAGTCTTCCACCTTCCTCGCACCAGCTGAGTGGGATCTCGTGTACGCGGACATTTTGAAGCAGTGTGATGGCTTGGACGGTCTTGAGGATGGCCTGTTGGAAGACCCGAACCTGTGCCAGTATCGACCTGAAGGGCTCATTTGTGCCGATGGCACGTCGGAGGGATTCTTGACTGGCGAACAGGCTGCTACCGTTCGTGCCATTTTCAGTCCAGTCTATGGTGCGAACGGAAGGTACATCTACCCTCGCCTCCAGCCGGGAGCAAATGCTACCGCTAGACTGCTCAACGGCGAGCCTCATCAATACCCCTTGGATTGGTGGCGATACGTCGTCTACAACAACACCGAGTGGGATCTTTCTACGATGGGCCCGGAAGACTACCAAGCAGCGTCTAAGCAGGATCCGTGGGGTGTCTCCACTTGGCAAGGCGATCTGTCGGCGGCGAGAGATCAGGGGGTGAAAATCTTGCATTACCATGGCCTGCAAGACAACGCGATCAGCAGTGATAACTCTGAAAGGTACTATGACTACGTTTCCCGCACGATGGGACTTCCTTCGTCGGAGTTGGACGAGTTCTATCGGTACTTCAGGATCTCGGGTATGGCGCATTGCCGCGATGGAGACGGTGCCAGCATGATCGGCGGCAACCCCGAGACTTTGGCGTCGTATGAGCCCGATTCGAATGTGCTGGCTGCGATCGTCAGATGGGTTGAACAAGGAGTTGCACCTGATTACATTCTTGGTAGCCGGCTGACCGAATCTGGGGATGTTGATTTGCAGAGAAGGCACTGCAAGTACCCAGCTCGGAATGTTTTCAAGGGGCAGGGCGATCCTACTCAAGCCGATAGCTGGCAATGTGTATAGAAATCAAGTTATGTAGGATAGATCCTAATAATCATACTTCTTAAAAGCGCGATTGGCTACGAGGGGTACGGACCTTCAGTGATATTAAGGGATCATACACGGCAGGTAGAATTGAATTGATGTCACACAGCCCTGTAAATTGTAATAGAAGTACACAGTATAGCCGATGCTTTCCTAAATGCGTTCATTCAAAACCCGGGAAAAGGGCAGGAACAGTACCAATGAAAATAACGTGGGAAGGCATAAAAACCATAACGGGACATGAACTGCTTTGGGGGGATGGATGTCGACAGCCCGGTAGATTGACCAAGTCAGGGAATGAAGGAGGTATGGGAGGTAGCTGAACGTCCAGTCTCGACGACGGTCGGGCTCTACTTCCAGCGTTGCCTGTCTTCACAGTGCTCGACATTATTTTCGTATCCCGTCTTGCTAGAAAGGGGTCGTTACCGCCGACACTTTTCCGAGATGCGGACATCGCCCGAGTTCCCCTCGAAGTGGAGCTAAGTTGGTTGTACTGGCGCCGGTATTGGCGCGATATCCTTCTCAATTATACACCATAATTGCAGATTGAAAAAGAAGGACCGATTTAGGTTTTCTGTTCTTCCCTGATGTGTACGCGAGAAGATGCTTCCGCCAGTGGGTTTCGAGCGTACGTAGTTTTATTGTCAAAGCGGATGAACTTCCTTTGAAAATACTATTTCACGTACGCGGGACTTTGAAGTCCCGCGGCCTTGATGACAGAGTCGATCCAAATCTTTGGCGCGCTGCCTCGGATGTAAATGCCACAGCGATTGATCGTTCGATGCTGTTGGATGTTTTGATGGTATGTTGCTGCCGAGGACCGCAAGAGGGGCAGTAATAGTCCAGAACCGCTCTATACCAATGCGCAAGGAGCTCATTGCAATTGATGAGGGATTGGTCTGTGTTAAAGACTACAGTGCTGGAATTTCCGTGTATAATTGCTCGCGTTGCGGGGTAATACTCTGCCTGAACTATTGTGCCACACCAGCCGCAGAAGTCCTGTGTGGCCCCTGAAGCCTGCTTGGCTTGCTGAGCTTTGCTGGAAGACAACACTGACTGCTTATCAATAGCTACATCTGGGTGCGCTGTTTTAATGAGTCAGGAAGAGATGCTCTCCAGGCGATCTTTCTGTGTGTGACTTGGAGATAGCCAGGACGAAACATAATCACTCTCTACCGCGACGACCTGGCCACATCGATGCCTCCCTACGGGTCTCCAGCGTGGCATGGCGCACGGTGGTAGCTGTGTAACTACACTGCCGCCAACATCACTAAATTGAAACGCGACCCAAGGCAGCATGGATTGATGTAGGAATATAGATTCCTCATCTTCTTGGTTTGATCGAAGCCAGCGACGACAAAGAGCCCGATGAGTGTACGGTGGCTTAAAAGAGCTTGTAACGCACATCACAATCTCCATTCTTGGCGTCATGAGGTGAGATTCCACTTCACAGGGTCAGGGGAGGTACCAAAAAGGTAAAGACAGTGCTACACTGTGGCACACAAATGTCTTAGATTAAGTCCCCCCCGCATGATCAGTACGCCGCATTAATTACACATATATCGGTAAGCCAGGCAGGCTTGCCGATGTATGTCAGATCTTTAACATAGCTTTGGTACAACACAGCAGAACTCACTTAAGAGTGAGGTCTTCTTTGCTTTGCTCGAATCAAGTATGTCCTGGACGGATTGGACGGATAACGGAGGGAAAACTTGAGACTTTCTTCAGTTTATCGAACGTTACCAGTCCCTGCACCATAGAGTGACCAACTACTAATTATCTGCATCTAAATATATGCGTCAGTTCCTTGAATGCAATAAATATGCGAACAGATAGCTTTTCCGAGCCTGTTCAGGGCCGACACAGGCTCATTCCCACGAGCGTGCAGAGTCCCTGCAAAGACCTGCCGGCACGGGGGCGGAGATAAGTCAATCACCTTGGACTCATCCCTCCTCCTCCCCACCGGATATGCTCGCTCCTTCCGCAAGGAGAGATTTGCCCGAACCAACATGTCGCCATTCGTGGCCACAGAATGACAAAGAATGGTCTTCACCGTCTTGGCTTGCACTCGTTCATATGACTACTAGCGTAACAACGTAGGTCTGTATGGGTGTGTACCGCTTCAGGAATGTAGCAACGAAGAACAGGAAGCGTTGAATGGAGAGGTCGTGATACGAGTTGCTTGAGTTTCATCTAAATCAGGAGATCTTGAGCGTCTACACATGAGCGCCCATATTTTCCAACAAACCACCTTCCCAATCTTTCACATGACGCCACGGCGGTTAGTTTTGATGTCAGTCAGGCATCTTCTTTGCTCGAGGTATATAATGAGGCAGTGAAGCTGCTTGTGATAACGTGAGAGTTGTACTAGCACCCACGCACTACATCATATTCTACACGAACTTTCCAAGTCAAATCTTTCAATCCTACCTATCATCTTTAGTCATCATGCAGCTCTCTATGCTCCTCAGCTTCGCGTCCCTCGCGGCCGCTCTCCCCGCTGCAGTCGCGCCGGCTGCCGCGCGTGGCGTTGCTGTCGCCGATACATCTGTGGTCGCCACGCGCTCCGCCCCCGTCGTCGAAGACGCAGCCATCCTCCCGATCTTAATGGCGAGGGAGAATTTCGAGAGGGTCGTCCCTTGGCCCACTGCGGCGGTCATTGGTGGCGGCCCCAGCTTCCAGTACAAGGCAGAGCCCCTGGGGAACGACCAATTCAAGGTCACCTTCTACCACAGTGCCCCTTTCAGCACTCTCACCTTCAAATACACCGTCTATGCAGGTGATGGGGTCGTGGCGACCGAGACCCTGTCCGCCGGAACCAGCTCCAAAGCCGTGGAAATCAGCCGTGTTGGCGAGAGCTTCCGAATTGTCATCCAGTCGGTCTAAACCGGCAAAAGCTCCCAGGGCAAGGATAGGGGCAATAAACTAAAGGGAGGTGCTCAAACACCATACTCCCTCTTGTATGGATTCAATGACTTGAGGAGGGATGTTCATTTAATTAGGAATGGAATTTCCGAAGTTATTCTTGGCTGCTTCCTATGTACTCTTTTGACAATAGAATCGCAATGTTTTCCCCTCGTATGAAAGTATGCGCTGCTAGCCATCTTGACCTTTAGTTTTCATTAACGACTCAGAGAAGCGCTAGCCAGGATTTCTTCCCACGAGTGACAGGCTGACGCAAGGCCAAGCCACTTGACTTGTCTCTCATGTGAGCTGGCTGCTCTACCACAAAGATTTGAATCGCAGCACAATGAATAAGATTTCTACGTCATTCAAGTTTCGAGTAATACTAACTTCGTGCTGTTGGATGCGGTCAGTTGGGCTGTCACGGCCAACGAAGGTGCGTCAAAAAAGTCATGTTGATTATTATCGAATGCAGTAGCGAAGGATATTGGTCTTGATCCCTATAAGTCCAGCAACAGTGCGAAAGATTTTGATCCAATGCGGCTTCTTATGAAAGGCAGGTAGCAAGGAAGGGATGGCGTGCTGGGCGGGCGGTGTGGAAAGAAAGGGGCACAAAAGAACATTGAAGTGGCGGTCCCCCGCTGACGGATTCCTTCGATTTGGAAAAGTATTTATCCTGGACAGTGACGCTACCGGCTATTTTGTATGCTTGTACTGCGGTACTTGGCGAAAGTGAAATCGTCTGTCGGCGACCTACCAGCCGCGGTACATCGCTCACAGCCGAAATTTCAATATTTCAACGTTCAAGTCTAAAGCCTCCATAACCCAGAAGGTTTAGTAGACTCATATAACATCCTTGGTCTCTCTCCGTTCTTGAAGTCTTCCATGCCGCTTTCTTGGGTCTACCGGGACTGTTGTGTCCCACCGTCGGAGTGTCGAACGGTTTGACAGAAGGGCCATAACTTTGACTCCCTACTACAGTTCATTCTAGCGTAGCTCGATTCAACAAGTCAGTCTGTTTCCAGTCAACGCACTCTATTAGCCAAACATCCCAAGTCTCTGGATCCCGCGGCACTTATTGCAGTACATGCACGCTTTCAAACCACCACAAGCGGCGCAAATTCTCAGCAGAACCAACTGGCCATGTGATGCATGCAGTAGGATGACCATTTCCACACCGAATACCTACATGGTAGATGTATCATACTAACAAATGGGAAATTTGAACACAATTTCTAGATACTTATTTGCAATGTGGGAGTGGAGGATCACTGGCCCCGGGGTCTATCGGATCTTGGCCGAGCCCCACGGCCCGAGCATCGCTGAAAATGGCAACTAAGCACCGAGTCCGATGGCATCGATCGATGAACCAAATTACGTTCGCCAATCTCTTCATGCCCACCGAAAGTAGTTTGACGTATCCTTGGTTCCTATAGGTATAACAGGAGCCCCAGGGGGACATCTCAGGTACAATATCGACAGGGGGTATGAAGAGTCCGTCAAATAACTGGCCCTCTAAAACCGTTTTCGATGTTTGCCCTTAAATTCTGCCTCTGTTTTTATCTAGGCACTAGTCTAATGACCCTGGGAATATCTTGATACATCATGTAGCGTCCTGTATGAAAACTTCTCGAGAGGTCTCAATAATCGTCCAATGCTTGCTACGATTATCACTTTCTTTGGACCAATTCTCAGATACATTTCCTTGATAGAAATTTATATCGTCAGTCACTAGTTCGCGATTCAAGTTTGGAATGCAACGTATCAGACAAAGAACTTTGAGTTTGCTGTGAAGCTCCAGTCTCTAGAGCCTTCAATATATTGCCACCAGCATTGGCGCGAGACGGTTTCAAGTGTAAAAGCAACTCACACTTGAAATAGGAAGTGCTGAATCTGTTGGATTACTGCGGGTGCACTACAACGAAGGAGAGGCGGAAGTGGCAGCGGTGGCGCTGAATCCCAATCCTTAATGTGGTGATCGAAGTGCCGCTACAGTCCGCCTGCTGATTAACACATACCAGATTTGAAACGCTTTTAGAAAAGTGTTGATATGGTTCTTGCTATCCTTAAAAGATGTGTTGCTATAGTGTGAAGTTACAAGTGGCCATTGTACTTAACAAGGTCATGCATAAGTATGGCCTCCTGCGTTTGAACCGCAGGCATCAAGTCAGCCAAGGCCAAACTCCAGATCCGTGATAAGTGTGACTTTTCATAAATTTGTATATAGATTCAATCAATTGAATACGTGTACTAGGACTCGAGCTGCAGTGACCGTTGTTTTTCCAAGGCAATGCAACTGCCTTTCAAATACTCGAGTCCAATATTTATGATCATCCACCGAGATCACGTCGCATACGCCCACGCTCGAATCGGAACCAATTTAGAATTTCCGAGAATCGAATCCTCCTGGTTCTCAGTCTCCTCCTCTTGCGCCCGAGTCTGCTTCGCTTTAGTCTGAGTCCGCGTCCACTTCGCTTGAGTCTGTTCCCCTTGAGTCTGAGTCTGCTCCTCTCGAATCCTTGTCCGCATTTCCCGGTTTCGAGCCTGCGTCACTTCAAGTTCTCGTTGCCTGTCCAGTGCTTTTTGACGCTCAATAGAAGAGGAATCAAGCGTGCATGCAAGCTCCAGAAAATCGCGAGTTGTTTTAAGATCTTCCAAACTTTCAAAGAGATCTCGAGGCTTGACGAAAACGGTGCCATCATGTAACTCCGTTCCGATTTGACGCAAGAGCCATTCGAGATTATCTTTTCTGATCATCTCAGACAGTAGCGGAAACTCCGGGGGCTTTCCTTTTTGCTTTATCGTGATTGAGCACGTGGAGGCGTATTGTATGATAAGTGCAGCGAATGCCGCGAGAATAGGCGTTGCAGCTGCACAGCCGGATAGTTTGGACCCTGCTGAGTCGCACGGGACATTGAGAGATACTTCATCTTATCAGGCGGAGGAGCTCTGGAGTTTCTCATGACTCTGTCAACTCCTGCGCTTCTAGCAACGATGACATTATCGTGAAGGCCAGATGGGTACTTCTCCTGCCCGAAGTCCGTAGGGGAGTTGTTAGCTGCAGAGAAGAAAATCATCTTTCCGCCTGACGAAGCCACCGCATGGCGAAGAGCAGCTCCGATGCTACCTTCGTTAAGACGATATGAAAAGTTAACAATATCAACATCAAATGACGGCCGAGATCCAATCCATCTAAGTGCCTGCTCAAATTTGATCAGCAATGTTCTGTACTAGTTACGTGATACGTTCTCAAACTTTACCTCTATAACGTTATTGTCCGAGTTTATGACCTCGTCTCAGGTTCGACCAACGCGAACGACCACAATCTTAGCTCTTGGCAAAAGCTTCAGTAGTAACGACACTACCAAAGTGCCCTGGCCATCCTCATCGGACCATGGATTACTCTGGGAAGAATCAACGCAGTCAGGACCCCACTCAACTCGATGTACGTCTGCTGGGTGCTCCTGAAAGTGAAGCGCTCTTTTATCACACCCAGTGTCCAATACGGCAATTTTGATGGCTTTTACTGATGTTGGACGTCTCTCGAATATCTTGTCGATGTCAACAAACTGCTCTTGGAGCCATTCGTCAGAAGATCTTTAATGGTCAGCCGTTGTCATGTGATTTTAACCAACCCGCAAGCACCTAGAGAGACTCACTGGGGCCAACGTGGTGTAAACCAAGGCATTCTGCCAACTGATTGGTTGTCAAGTAGCAGAGAAAACTCCCCGCCGTCCGCATCAAAAACAGACAACGTCTTGGTACTATCGGATGGGCGGCCAGTTGTTCTCACTAGCCTTTCAATCCCGGTTTCGCTTCTTTCCAGGGCCTGAAGAGACAGTTTGCGCACATGTACGGCGATGTGCTTTTCCATATTCTCCTCAACATTCCCAACAGCACAGAGAGGGCAAGAAACAAAGAGTCTTTGGGCATGCCGCGCGTTTCTGGCGACCAAAACCTGAATTTTAGCCTCACTGAAACTTGGGTGGGTATTCCTCAGGTGATGAAGGTAGTCTTCCTTCGTTGCAGCCACGAATTTAGTATGCCGCTTTGATGCACAATACCAGTGCATGGCATGTCCCAACATGTGCTTCACCCAGGAGTCGTAAGATTCGTACAACTCGTCGTCATAAGCACACCGTTCAAACAAACAGACGTACAAGTCGTCGAATCCCTCATCTTCATTGTGAGTCTTCATCTTTGACCACAAACGTCTTTTCCGCCGACAAAGCATCATAACTGCAATACGTTGAAGGATGGTGTCACTAGCAGCTGGGAACTCTTGCTGTAGCTCTGCCAAGAATGTTTCGAGAAGATGCGACTCAATTTCCTTTCCGTACCCATCATGAAGGTGATATTTCTCAGTTATCTCTGGTCGCCAGCTACGTCCGGAAGCTGCGCATAGTGGAGATGAAAGCTTGTACAGAAAGTCAATGTGGGCGGTGATGCCTTCCAAACTATAGTGAAAGCGCCCCACGTCGTCGGCAACTAGAGAGGAAGAACTGTTTGTTGTTGAGCGGATCGATTCCATGGTATCGGCACCTGAAAAACCTGGTCAGTAACCAGAATACATCCCCAATGACTTCATGCTGGTGGTAATTGGGAGCGTACAATGTTGTATACGGTGGGTTAAGATGTTCAAAAGACCAACGACCATATCCCGTAGATCAGATGCTTCGCGAAGCCGGTGGTCCAAGCATGTATCGTTGGCGCCAAAAATGCGCAGTGTTGCAGCCCATACTGAAAACCTTGCAAATTGGTCCTCGACTAAAGACAGCTCACGTGTGAGGTTGTTGGCGTTGATGGACGGGCTGCCGAAGAGACCATCCTCTGTACTGCTAAGATCTAGTCCGTCGATGGTCGGCTGGATGCTGTTGTCTTTGTAATTTAAGGGGCTAACGGGGCCACTGCCGTTGGTGTGAGGTGCGGCTGACGCTGCTGCTTGTTGGTCAGACTCGGGCATGATAGCCCCCGGAAGGGCGGTAGACGTGGAAGCGAGGCATCTTTGAAACTGTCCAATACATCTTGTCGCGAGAATTGATACGGCGATTGTCTGCTGTGAACTGTCTCCAGCCGCGGCGACCATTTTTCGTCGGGCTACCTTGGGACGAGGAGAACTGAACCCTGCTGGCGGCCGCAACTCGTTTGTTGAACGAGGGGTAAGGACGCTCGTGGCTGACCCATATCTGCAATATGCGGGTTTGCGGCACGCACTGCCAAAAATTGTTAGTTGAACAGGCTGACTGCCCTTCCCTTGCCAAGACGCGCACATTATCCTGGACAGGTGAGTGGCTGACTTTGCATTGTCTGACTTCCCCGCACATGATTGATTTTCCTTTGCGCATTTCGCATTGCCTAATTATTGACTCTCCTCGAGAAGCATCCTTTTTCTTACATGGTTTTCATCAAACAAGATGGCAAAGACATCCTCTTCGTCACGTAGACCAGAGTGCGTCATATTTCTATGTGACGTACTTGAGATCCTCGAAGAAATACTGAACATCTTGCAAAAGGTCGAGAAGAATTTCGACCGGAAGACCTTCCTCCTCCTCATTTTGGCGTACTGCTTCATGATCCGTGAGCAGGTCGATAGAGCGTATGCCAATTTCACCCCTAGCACCGGGACAGACGACATTGCCATTTCTCAACTCTTGGATTGGCTTGGGTCATTGATCAACCCTGATCTCTTTCTCCGAATCCCAGCACCACCATCCCCTAGCACTAGGCTAAATGCTCTTGTGGATCATTGGCCCGGAATCCCTCGACGACTAGACTTTATTGCAAGGATTGTGGACTTCGAAACGACCACTGAGGAACGAAATAACATTATGCAAAAGTTGGTTTCGCACAAAGACAACATTGACCGACGATACCCGAATCAAGGAGCAGAGTTGGATGACGATCGCCTCGCACGGAAAGAAAAGACTGCAAGCCCGTCTTCAGTGGTGTGGAAAGCTGCAAAGTCTATGTTTGAGGCTCTCGTCGCCTGCAAGCAATGCTCATGTCATCCAATGGGTTCTTTTGGCGCTAGACTTCGGTTTGGCACCCAAGGGAGACCAGGTGGTACCTGTGCCAACGACAGCAAACGTGACCCGCAAGTTGACGACCCCCTTTACTTTGATATGTTTCTGTCAATGAAACATGATTGGTACAAAACAAGGGTTCGAGCGGACGATGAGGCACGCTGTCAATATCTCTGCGGGCAGCCTGAAATATCCAACAAGAGAGAAAGGCGGGCAACGGTCAAGAAATTATGCGAGCCAATCGACAAAATCAGCAAAATGGAATCGTATCGTCTGGAGCTCCAAGTTTCACAGAGCAAGCTCTTCAAGTTGAAATCTGGAAAGCTAAATACGCCTTTCGGTACTCAGAATGCCCCAATCACTCTTGAAGAATATCTGAGAAGTATGCAAGGTTGTGGCGGCTTCACGGAGAGAGCAAGGCGCGAGTTAGCAGTTCTTCTGAGCTATGCAGTTCTTCACCTGAACGAGACTCCGTGGTTATCGGCCAAGTGGGACTCTTCCGGCGTCTTGTTTTTCCAAAACGATTCCTCCGCCATTCCATTGGAACCCTATATCCAAGTCGAACTTCCAACCTCAGATGGGAACGCTAGCCGACAAACGCACATAGTTATTGCGAGTGAAGAGCCGGATATGGGCAGAGCAAGACACGACTCTATGGAACCCCAGCACACTGGTCCGCATAACACCATTTGCTCAGACGATACCGGTCCAGGAAACATTGACTCAAACGACATCGACCCGGATGACGTTGGTTCGGATGATACTGACCCGGATGAATTCGACTTGGATGAGGTCGACCCGGATGATATCCTGGAACATCAATGTCCGATTCTGATCTCACTTGCTGTGATGATATTGGAGATATACTTTGCTGCCCCTTTCGAGGAAATAGCGAAGCAATGTGGAGTGAAGCTGTCTACTAGTGCAGACAGTTCGATCGGCACCAAGTTCCTCGAAGTTGACCTCGTCTACCAAGAGTGCAGGAAACGTGGTGACATGCCAGACAACACTCAATATCCTACCTGCGTAGTCGATAAATGTCTTGATTCGAAATTGTGGGAAGATGAGAACCAAGGCCAGCTGGAAACTCAGGTACTGCGGCACAGGATTTATCAGATGATTGTGCAACCTCTGGAGTCCGAATTGACACAAGCTTTCACCGATATCTCGATCGATAAGCTTGACGACTTAGCTGCGCAACGGGATATCTCACGGTGGAACCGTCCAATAGGTGCAAGCGACAACCGATGTTATCCACAGAAACTCATTGGTTCTCTGCCATCATTACCTCTTCACGGAGGAATGGGTGCCTTGACCCATACGAAATCGACATATTCACGATCTGAAGCTACGGGCACTCAGCATCTCCAATATGATCCGAAGTCACATCCGACCACTAAAATCAGTCACACGTCATGCAAATCAAAATTTGAACATGTCGAGACCGACTACTACAAACGCTCAAAGTTCTTCGACGACGAGGTTGATGCAGACTCTATGACAGCAAGAGCGTATGTTGCTAATCTTCTTTTCATGACAAATCTCTCATCTTTCTCATCCTTCTTTGTACTTTTTGAAGCAAGGATATCCTCCCTCAGAACCGAGCGCTAGCAATGCATTTCTGGTCTTTCGCAACACACTATGTCTCTGTACGGGCGCTTTCTTGATGTGATTGCACTAACCTCTGTGTCACGAAAGATGCTCACAATATTACGCCTGGAATTCGGCTTACGTGAAGGTTTACAAGAAATTCCTGCCTTCTGATCTTCACCTATCAGCAGCCAAAATTGCCATCCTGGATACAGGCATCGACAAGACACATCCCGACATCGAAGCTCGCGCTGAAAACATCAAAGCCACACTCAACTGGGTGGATGAGAATTCCAAGCGCAACGTAAACGACACTCAAGGGCATGGGACGTTTACGGCTAGCCTAGCCTTGGATTATGCGCCAGATGCCCATCTCTACATCGCAAAGATCGCAGAAAAGGAACCATCAAGCCCCCGTGCTATTGCTATGGTAATGAACAACGGTTAAAAGACCTTTCAAATCAACCACAGTTTACTGACAAATACCTTTCAGGCTATAACTCACGCTGTGTCTACGTGGAATGTGGACATTATATCCATGTCCTTTGGATTTCCAACCTGTGATATTGAGGACTACGATAAGATCGAAGAGGCTCTCAAATATGCGCATTCAAAGAATGTTCTTATATTTGCTGCAGCCTCTAACAATGGCAGCGGATTAGGACGCTCGTTTCCCGCACGAGAACCTACTGTAATTGCGGTACACTCGACTGATAGGTATGGCAATCGCTCAAAGTTCAGTCCGACTGCGGCAGAGGATGAGACGAACTTCGCAACTGTGGGCGAGGCCGTAACATCGGCATGGCCATTGTCTCTGAGCAAGGGGTCCAGCAACACAGAGTGCAAATCAGGCACGTCCTATGCAACCCCCATCATGGCGGGCATTGCAGGGTTCTTGTTGATGTACGGCAGGACATTTCTGGGTCCAGACGCACCCGCACTGAAAAAGCAGAAGGTCATGAAAGCTTTGTTGAAAAGAATAGCGAAGAAGAGCGATGCGCATGTCCCACGAGATGATTATTATTTCGTTGATCTGAGCTTGTATTCGGATAGTGCCTTTGGGTTAAGTGAGACGCACCTTCAAGAAGTCATCCGGCATCTAGCAAGAAACACATAGATAGCTTGGAATATTACCTGCAGAGGACAAGTCTGCCATCAAAAGGTCTTGGCTTAGAACTTAATGAGTGACCTCTCAAACTCTCGGCACAGTCAAAGTGAGACGTTTTTCTATTTCATCCACGCTTTTCGCGAAGAACACCAAAGTTCGGCCTTCATGTGCTCATTCATACAAATCGCTTGGACCTATCATAGTTCATCGGATTCTATAGAGTCTAGAATGATGCGCAATTCCAGAGCCTTTATCAATAGCCACAGCAGACTCCTAGTGACCCAATAGCTCAGTTGATACCGGCGCACAGTCATTTCAATGTTATCATCCAAGTTGGTCAACCTTGATTCGGGCTTTTACAGCTCGCATTTCCAGCAAAGCAGACGCGTACCTTTGGATCTTAGAGACTATAAAGATGACAAGTGGGGATAAGAATGAGAAATGGTACGCATGATATGACATGCTCTTAAGTATCTCTCTTGTATGATCTTAAAGAGGAACCGTCGTCACCCCCCTTCCCCCCTAGTCTTTTCCGTTTTCTTTGGTCACAATTTCGAGCATGCAAGGGGTTCGCTGATGTCTGTATGTGAGACAAGGTATGATTTCTTAATAATCGCCGTCGTCATCAAACTTGGGCATGGGGATTGCACAAGAAACAAATTCACAGCCATCCTCCACCTCTTCCTTAATACTCTCATATTTGGGATCCCCTTCGTCGTCTGCCACAACCTCAAACGCAAGATCCTCTGTAGTCTTGACCGCGCTATCCATCATTGCTCCCTTCTTGTAATCCTCGTCTTTCTTGATTGAGCCATCCTTTCTCGCAATCACGATCTTTCGTACTCGATATGCAAAGACAAAGTCGTTACAGCCTTCCCACGCCGTTTCCTTTTGGGTCTCTTGCTTGCTCTCGACCCCTGGCCCGATGTTCATTGGGCCCCCACCGATAGCTGTCAAGTCCATCTCGGCCTTTAGCGTTGCGGCACCGGCGATTGATAGTAAGGACTTTGCTTTGGCCCCGCTGACAATTTTCAGACCGGTGACAATGTATATGGGCTTGCGACAGCGCGATTTGGTGAGACATCGTTGCACAGGCTCCGCGGCTAGGCACTGTTCTGGATAATCTGACGTGGGGAGGAATTGCGTTGTTTTGAGAGTTTCAAACTCAAACACGGAAGAATCACTAAAAGAGGAATGATGATTTCAAGGTTAGCCCCTGAGAAGGCAATGTCGAACAAAACAGGAGGCCAGTCTGGCGAGGCGAACAGCTCAGGTAGTGACTCACCTTTTATCGTATTTGACGCCATAGTTGAAAGCTAGCTCAAACGGTCACAAAATGACATAAATGGGCCCATAAGCAACGCTCAGTCGTTGGAAGCAACTAGGTATTGCGGCAGGTTTTCAATACTCAAAAGCCTTTTGAGAGGGGGAGGCATTAAACAGAGGGTGGGTAACACGTAGTCTCGTCGAATGCGGGCTGCAGGTCTGGTGAGCGAGCGGGTTGGTTGGAATGTTCCACTTCTTGTATTCGGCTGCAGGCAGTAAGCGCCAAGCACCCACCAGGGACACACATACGCATTCCGCTGGCTGATACAGCATGATCAGATGTATTGTTTTCTAATTTACCATTCCAGTCTATTATCACAGATCAGCTCCACATCAGCCATTTCATTGCCCTTCCAGACCTGTCCTCCCGCATTCGCGGCTGCCACGACGCTTCTAAGATCGGAAATCATGGCTCCCGGTCCGCTAGCAAAGACGGCAGTGCGGCCTTGAACATTCTGTGACAGGAAGCCAGGCACGACGTCCGTCATCCTAGGATGGCTGCCTCTGGCGCGGATCTCTAAGCCCTGGCCAGGACTATCCGCGCGTTTACTACTGCTTTGGCTCGAGGATGACTGAGCGCAGTTAATGACATTCTTCTCAGTAACGTCAGAAGCGAGGCTATCAGCTTCCTCGCGTGTGATATGGATGGTGATGACGACGCCATGACCCTTCGCGGCGGCGAGAGCATCGAGCTCTGCGCGTACCCATTCCAGATCCTGTCGGAGGCGAACGGCCCAGACGAGAGCAATACGGCGGTTGGGATTGGCGGGCTGACGAACAAGCCAGTGAAGGGTGGGGAGTACGTAGGTAATACCAGTACCGCCGGCGATGCAAAGGACGTTGGCATCGGGTGTGAGGTGGAGGGTATGGTCCTCGCCGTAGGGGCCCTGCAGGATAACAGGCGTAGTTGTCGTTCCTGTGGCCGCCATCTGGGCAACCTTGCGAGTCTCGCCCTTCTTTGCGCGGAATATGTAAGCATGCTCGACAACCCCGTTGCGCTCAATCGGAAGATTTAGCGGGGTGAAGGGGTGAGATTGCCAAACACTGGCTTTAGTGAAGCACATATAGAAGTGCTGACCGGGCTTCCAGACATCATGCGGCTGAGAGAAATCCAGACGAACAATGTCGCCGTACTGGGCGTCTGGCATGAGCGTCATCTTGGCAGGGGCGGTCTGGAAGCCCATGGTGCCATCCGGTAGGTATTGATAGTGAATGAGAAACGAGCGCATAAGCCGTGCACCGCGATCGACGAGCCAGATGGCCAGGCCGGGGACCACTGGGTGTGGGATGTTAGCGTACTCTCGAGGCTACACATGTAGCTTGTAAGAGAAGAAGGAAGACTCACTGAAAACTTTCAGGGGTTGCCAGTGACCCCAACATGCGCCAATATAGACCATCGCGAGCACATAGTGACTCTTTCGAAAGAATTCGTAGCCGGTGAGGCGGACCCCCCATGGCGTAGCCAGGATGACAAGTAGAAATAGGATGATGCTAGCAACACAGCCCCAGATCATGTACAACTGTTTGATCCACTTGTTGGCTACCTGAGGTTGTGGCTGGTAGAAGACGCTCTCGATGATTGTCCAGCCGATCGTATGCGCGAGGGCCTGGATCGCGATTATCCAGCCAAGCCAACGATGCAGAAAGTTGAAGCTCTGATACGGTACGCCGGTGAGCAAGGAAAGGATGGATTCCCGCGAAGCGAGCAGGATGGAAAACGGCGTCAACGCATATGCGAGTGTACCAACTCTGTCAGACCACGCGCCTAGCCAAGACCGTCTCTGATAGAGGTTGTCATAGCCTTTTACCGGTGTCATCCAGTCCTTATACCAAATGCCAATGAAGGAGAATATGGCGAGGTAGATGGTCAACATGGCCAGAATGAGAACTTGCAGTCGGGTTGTGCGACCAAAGACGAAGCGCATAGATTCCGGGAGGGTGTAGTAGCGGCAAGTCGCCGTGGCCGCAGCCCTCAGGCGACGAAGACCGCCAGCGCCGGAGGATCCAACATCGGACGTTTTCCGTCCTTCGCCGGACGGTACAAAAACGGCTTCGGCACCGGATGGTGGCCCCCAGATGTGTCGCCCGATAGCCCATACGAGGAGGATGCCGCCGAGAGTTGCCCAGATGATGCCGGTGTAGAGCATGCCACGCTCATGACCGCCGTAGACGGATTCGAAGTATTCGCATGTTCCCGGATCATTGGTGCAAGGAACGACGCGGCCGGCATAGCCCCAGTAGTCGACGACCCCGCCGTTGCTGATGTTCTGGGACTGATAGCCTTGTCGGCGGAAGACACCGTGTAGCAGCGATTCTCCTGCTGAAGTTTCGTCGTTCATTGCGGGCGTCTGAAGTCGGGGGAAAGGAACCGGCAAGGAGCCTCAGAGCCTTAGTCGACGTTGGAGAGGCAGCCAGTATGATATATGGTTTGTCCCCGTCTCTCTTGTCTGCAGGTTATCCACGCCATCCTAGCGCGAAAGTGAGTCCACCACAAGTCGATATGAGAAACATTCTCGCACCGGACTTTTCATTATGACTAAAATAAATCGGCGAAAAGTCTACCATACCGAGGCCGGACGCCATTCGAATCTTCCCCAAGTCCTTACCAACGGAGCCGGAGACCGGCTAACAGGGTTCACAGTTCGTGTCGATGTGGCGACGGTGGAAAGAAATAGGAAACTTGGCGAGCAAGTTTGAGCAAGTTTGTTGGCTTGGGGCCTCACTGATAGGGGCCGGATTGGATTAAGCGTTCCTGGACAGCGTCGCAATCAGCGGGCCCGTGGGGCCCCGCCTACCGGGCTTGCCTCTTCAGATCCACGGTCCCGCCCGGCCGGCCGGACGTGAAGCCAATCCTGTCATCCTGAAAGCAGTCAGTGACCACAAGCTGTGTAAAATGGCAGCATCTAAGAGGTTTGATCGTGTTGTCCGGTGACGCCATCGACGCATCTAGAACGGTTGTGAGGCCCCAGATGACCTGACCCAGAATACCGCATATGCATGGTACCCGGAACGGTTCCGAGTCGGAGGCATACGAATTTGATGGAAACCGGCCAAACATTGGGTTCAAGGTAAAAGCAATCTTCTCGTGCAATCCAAGGATTGGTCTTATTCGTACTTAAGACGGCACGTGGGCCCCCTGCTCGCCTGCGTTGTTCCACGTCCATCTGCTAGACCCAGTGGTGGCTTTGAAGAGGCCTCACAGTAACCTCCCGTCGACCTTTTCACAATCACCGCAAGTGAAGGTATTCGATTCCTCTCCACGACTGATTTCACAAGATTCCTTCCGCAATCTTGGTTCTAGTCTGGTCGAATTACAAGTCTTCATCATGGATCACGGCAGCGCAGACACGGCGGGCTGCAAAGTCTCAACACGTTCCTCCACGCTACGTTCCCAGAATGTACTGAAAGACTGACACTTAGTCCCCTAACAGATGTTATGGAACTGGAACACGATCGACGCCTGCTTTCTCTCGTCGTCATGGCAGATTCGAAACCGCGGTATGATGGCAGCTTCCTGCATCGGCGTAGTCCTACTCGTCGTCATTCTCGAAGTTCTTCGCATCATGAGCAAGAAATACGACAGTCTTATCCTCGCTCAGATGCGTCGTCGAGGACAGGCCGTTCTCGCTGCCTCCGCATCTGCCGTTGGCCATGACGATGGCAAGCAGGGCTGCGGTCGCTCGACTGCCGTCCCATCACTAGCTTCCCGCAAAGTCGTCATGCGCGTCTCTCCCGTCCAGCAGATTCTACGTGCCATTCTACATGCGGTGACGTTCGGCCTTGCATATGTTGTTATGCTGCTGGCCATGTACTTCAACGGGTATATTATCATATCAATCATTGTTGGCGCTGGTCTCGGGAAATACCTCACTGACTGGCTTTCCTGTACCGTGGGAGAAGAGGTACTCCAATCTAAGGCGGCGGGTATTGATGAGACGACCGTATGTTGCTAGTAGGATTGTCCGGGCAGACAGAAAATCGCATCAAGTGTGTGAGGGTTTAAACAGATCTCAATCGGTTTACATAGGTATTCAGTCAACTTCATTTTACCCCATCGCGCATCAACTACGTACAGCCGACCGGAAAAAGTCTGAAGCCACTATATAAATTTAAGCCTGCTCATTGAATTTCGTCTATAAACACAACTGATTCCATATTTTCATGGATTAATCTCTGAATGCGTTGAAAAGACCTTGAACTTAGCATTCAGAGATAGAGTTTTGCTATCCGGGCGGATATTTCTACTTAGCTATCCGGGCAGGCAGTTAGCATAGACGACAATAGCGACGGCAATAGGGACAGGGACGACAGGGACGACAGGGACGACAGGGACAACAGGAAAGGTAGAGGTCATAATATCATCAACATAGAATAAACTATTAGGCTTAATATAAAAGTTATCTGCCTAGTTAGCTAGAAGTATCTGTTTAAATAGCAAGACTCTAGAGATAACTAAAGATGAACTTAACAGCAGAGATGATGATGATAATAATAATAGTGAGATATACTATATAGATAGACATAAGAGCAAGGGGGAAAGGATGGAGCCTGTACTTAACATATATTGCTAGTGTGGCTCATTAAGAGCACATAACATGGCTCTATTTCCGTTTTGTGCAGGCCGCTTTGAGGCGAAGTAGTCAACCGTAGATCAAGCTGTAAATAAGTATCCGCCTCAAACAATAATGTTGCCGCGGCGCACTGTATTCTCTAACGCAGCCATTCAATCCTACTTCATAGCCAAGTTAAAGACTGTTTAATTCGTGCAGAGAAGTTAACAGACGAAGCATTCGTGACAATCCTTGGATATCGCGATGTGAAGACGCCCGGGTTATTAATGCAAGAATTGACTTTCTACCGTGAATGAGGGCTCACTATGGTACAGTGTTGAAGCTGAGCCTGATCATGAGCGGCAAATGTCCTTATCACCAATCACCAGTGGAGGGCTGTGGGACCACATGACCTCTTCGAATGGGATTTTTGGGTCCTCTTTGGTCTACGGATTTCCGGTTGGCCATAAGAACCCACTCTACGCCGTGTTGGTTGACTGCAAGTAAGCGCCAAGCGCCAGGCCCCCTCATGCATGCGCCGCGAGCCGCACCTGATCTCGAATTCTTCACTCGTTCCTCTGAGCTTCCCCTCTTCTTCCCTGCTCCGACGCACAACACCAATTCGAAGTATCGTGTCGTCCCTTACAACGCGGTCTGTCTGCGTTGCACTCTCGGGTGTCTTGTTGATGAACCTCAACTCGCAGCACTTGAGGACCACTCATTCTCCACGCAAAGCATTACCTCTATTCTCTTCGATTCATGTCTTCGGATTCTAGCCCTCTCTGACAAAGATGGCACCCGGCAACTTAAAAACGCTCGATGGCCCAGACTCGTACACCATTGCCTGGATAGCTGCGTTGCCTATTGAACGAGCGGCGGCAGAAGCCATGCTCGACGAGCATCACGAACAACCACATGGCTTTTCTCGAACCCCAAGCGATCCGAATTCATATACTTGGGGTCGCATAACAGAGCACAACATCGTGATTGTGTCCCTGGCGGCTGGTGTTTATGGACTAGGGTCAGCGGCTGCTACTGCCTCAAGCCTATCCTCATCTTTGCCTGCAATTCGAGTTGGCCTGCTTGTTGGGATTGGTGGCGGTATTGCTCGGCCAGATGAAGATCATGACATTCGCCTGGGAGACGTGGTGGTTAGCCAGCCTGACGGAACTACAGGAGGAGTGTGCCAGTACGACTTGGTCAAGGCGAAGCCTGGAAATGCTCGTGAGCGAAAGGGCTTTTTGGCGTCACCCCCACGCGTTCTGCTGAATGCTATTGCGAACATTCAGGCAGTCCACGAACGCAAGGATTCTGAAATTCCGCGTTTTCTACAAGAAATGCTGGATGCAAACCCAAAGATGGCCAAGAAGACCAAAAAGAACCCCGGCTATACCCATCAGGGATTTGAGAACGACCGTCTCTTCCAGTCATCGTACGGGCATGTCGCTGGTCAAGATTGTCGCAGCTGCGAAACATCTCAAGAGATCGAACGGGACGAACGGGATACGGCAGACCCCGAGATCCATTACGGCATCATTGCATCCGGCAACACACTCGTAAAAGACGCCATTGCTCGGGATCAAATTATCACCGACGTCGGTGAAGATTGCATCTGCTTTGAGATGGAGGCTGCAGGGTTAATGAACCACTTTCCGTGTCTCGTTATACGTGGCATTTGCGACTATGCGGACTCTCATAAAAATGATCGCTGGCAGCGCTACGCGTCGGCCACTGCTGCTGGTTATGCCAAGGAGCTTCTGACCTACGTCCCGGCTGCCGAGATCCATCAAACACAGCGCGTGTTGGAGTTCTTGAGTCAGGTTAGTTACGTTGCCCTAGATTCGACAAGTGGTCGAACATTGAAGCTTTCAGAAAGCGATAATCAAGTATGATAGGACTTTAACGGTAAATCAAAAGCTGATTTTAGCTGCTAGTCAATAAGAAAGTCACCAACACGCATCAGATTACGCTCGCAGTGAAAGCCACGGTCGACTCTATGATACTCAATTCCCATGGTCAGAAGATCCGGCAATGGCTCGAAGCTTCCGATCCAAACACAAACGCAAATCACGCTAGAGAATTACGGCACCATGGAACCGGAACCTGGCTTTTGGAACATCCGGCCTTTCAGAATTGGGTCTCTGGGACTTACAGGCACTTGTGGCTCAGAGGCATGCCAGGATGTGGGAAAACGGTCCTGAGTACAACAGTCTTAGATCATCTGAGCAAGTACGACAACTTGGTGACCCTGAGTTTCTTCTTCGACTTTAACGATACTATGAAGCAGACCAAAAATGGGCTGTTGCGATCTCTAGTCCTCCAACTATATCAGGGGGGGCACGATTTGGGAGGGCACCTCGACGATTCATTTCGTGTGCACAAAGATGGAGACAAGAAGGCGACCACGGCCGTCCTCGAAGGACTTGTTGAAGATATGCTAGCGGCGCAGAGAAGAGTTTCAGTTGTTCTCGACGCCTTGGATGAGTCGACCACCCGAGAAGAAGTCCTAAATTGGCTTAAAGTCATGTTTACGAATCAGAGACTTCAACATGTCCAGATCATTTACACAAGCCGAGAAGAAGCCGAGTTTGTAAGCAGCATCCCAGGCATGATTCAAGATAAATGTTGCCTTTCCCTCGACAGAGGTGAGGTTGATACTGATATCCGATCGTACGTAATGACGAGGTTGCAAAAAGACTCTGGCTTCACCAGGAAAAGGCTTTCTGACGTCCTTATTGAGCAAATTCACAAGAAAGTTGGAAATGGGGCCAACGGCATGTAAGACTCTTGTTTTGATTTCAACTCGCTTGTTTATGTTCACTAAGCTTGGACTTAGGTTTAGATGGGCGGCCTGCCAACTTGACAGTCTTGCCATATGCCGCAGCTCCAAAGAAATTGAGGAAGCTCTCGACGGACTGCCCACCACTCTGGAAGAAACATATGACCGCATGCTACGAAGCATACCACGAAACTACTGGGACAGCGCGATGCGGCTTTTGCAGTTTATCGTCTATGCGAAGCGGCCATTGACTTTAAAAGAAGCTGTTGAGGTTGTTGCCACGGAAGTCCATGCTGAACGGCCACGTTTCGACCTCAGCTGCAGAGTCTTCGACGATAACGACGTTCTACACTACTGTCCTAGTTTGGTCTCAGTGATCGAAGTTCAAAGGGACTTGGATACAACAATGGAACTACATCTTGCGCACTTCTCGGTCAAAGAGTATCTTTTACTTCATGAAGGCTTCGGATACGTTAGTGCCAGCATCACCATCACAAAGACATGCCTCATCTATCTCAGAGATATGGAGGGTCACCAATTCGAGCTGTTTGAAAGATTTCCCCTGGCACGCTATGCCGCTAAAGTTTGGATGGACTTTGCTGCTACTGCCGAACCCATCGAAGACGTCAAAACAATTGTGGTCGAATTTTTGCAATCAGGCGAAACATTTTCACGATGGAACTGCTTGTATGAAGCTGACACAAATTGGCGGGTATATGATCAGATTCCTAGAGGAACAATATTGTACTACGCTTGTATTGGCGGGCTTCCAACGGTCGCAAAGTCAATAATTGACTCAGGGGTCGACGTCAGTGCACAGGGAGGTTATTGCGGAAACCCACTCCAAGCAGCCTCCTACTACGGCCATTTGGATGTTGTGAAGCTTCTATTAGAAGAAGGCGCAGATGTAAACACTCAAGGCGGCAAGTATGGAAACGCGCTCCAGGCGGCCTCTCTGAACGGCCATCTGGAAATCGTCCGAGCACTCCTCGAGAAGAACGCGGACCTGCATGCTGAATCTGGAGCCCACGGAAACGCAGTCCAAGCTGCCAGCTATGGAGGTCATCCCAAAGTCGTTCGACTACTCCTTGAAAAGGATGCAGTCGCAAACGCTCATGGTGGCCAATACGAGAACGCCCTCCAGGCAGCCTCCGAGAATGGTCATTTGGACATAGTGGGTCTACTCCTAGACGAACATACAAATTTGGATATTCATGGTAGAGCATATGCTCTCAAGTCGGCCTCGGGTCGCGGACATCTCGAAATTGTCGAAAGGATTCTCGATCACGACACAGAAGTTAAAATACCGGGAGACTTCCACAGGCTCGCGCTCGAGGTCGCATCTTCCAATGGCCACCTCGATGTCGTGGAGCTGCTACTCAAAAAGTCAGCATACTTACGCAGCAGTTCTGACGTTTACCGAGGTGCACTTGAGGCTGCGTGTGCACGTGGTCATCTCGACTTGGTGCAAATCTTGCTCGATCACAGTGCTGATATTCATGCACAGGGTGCCTTCCTTGGAACATTGTTAGAATCAGCAGCTATTGGTGGGAATGATAATGTTGTCAAGATGCTTATCGATCTTGGGGCAGATATCAATGCCATTGGCGGCAGACACGGTAGCGCCCTCCAGGCTGCATGTTGGCGTGGTCAAGAGGAGGTTGTAAAGATGCTACTCAATCTTGGGGCAGATGTCAACGCCCCTGGCGGTACATATGGCAGTCCTCTCCATGCCGCACTTCGTAACGGTAGCGAGACCATCGTAAGGACGTTGAAGCAATTCGGTGCTGATGTGTGCCTGGTCGCTAGAGACTATGACGAAATTCTCGCTGAGGCATGTGTACATGGAGGGACTAATATCGTCCATTTGCTAAGCGAATTGGGCGTAGATATTGCATATGACACCAAGATTGATGATTATATGCAGGCGGCATGCTTCAGTAGCAATCATGCTATAATCCAGTCTTTAGTAGGTGTTGGCGCAAATATCAACTTTTCGGGCGGAATCTACGGTAGCCCTCTTCAAGCCGCATGCCACGCTGGAAGGAAGGATACAATATTGCTTCTGCTAGATTTGGGTGCGGAGATCAACAATGGCAGCAAGTTTGGCAGCACTCTTCAGACTACGGCTTTCCAGGGCGACATTGATATTTTGGAGATGCTGGTCGATCTAGGCGCAGACGTCAACGCACATGGGTCGGGATCAATCATGTCTACCAACGCTCTTCTGGCTGCTTCATACGAAGGCCATAAAGATGTCGTCCGAATACTACTGCGCGAGGGGGCCGAGGTTTCGATAATGGACGAGGAAGAACGGACTCCACTTTACGCTGCATCATCGAAGGGGAATCTCGAGGTAGCTGAGCTACTGATAGATGCGGGCGCTGACATCAATGGTCCTGCGCATGGCACCTCTTGGACACCCATCACTATAGCGAGTTCCATGGGACATGTTGAAATGGTTGAACTGCTGCTCAAAAATGGGGCCAACATCTCGGCTGCAGATGAGTTTGGTTTGACACCGCTTTATTTAGCATCCTCCCATGGAGAGATTGAGGTGGTAGAGTTGCTACTTGACCGTAAAGCGGATCCCTCACGAAGTACGCACCAAGGGTGGACACCACTTCACGTAGCATCCTCTCATGGACACGGTGAGATAGTAAAGTTGCTACTTGCGAACGGGGCCGATACCTCCACAGCTACGAAGGACGGATGGGCACCACTGCATGCAGCATGTTCTCATGGACAAGTTGAAGTTGTAAAGCTGATGCTGGAAAAAGGAGCTGACGTTTCGATGGTTTGCCGGTATGGATTGTCGCCGTTAATCTATGCGTCTTGTTCTGGGTACGATGAGATCGTCTCGAGGCTTCTCGACACAAGCAGAATCCAGCCAGAACAAAAGGATCTCAGATATGGCCTGAACGCCCTTTCCTATGCCGCTGAACGTGGTCACCAGTCGGTTGTGGAGCTTCTGCTTACGAAGTCTCACGTCGCCATCGATTCAAAGGATTTAATTGGCCGGACGGCCTTATTCTACGCGTCAAAGGAAGGCCATGATGGAGTGGTCAACCTTCTTCTGAATTCCCTTGCGTCATTTGACTTATCAGATCACTATGGAGCAACGCCGCTGTCGTTAGCGGCAAGACGAGGGCGGCAGGTCAGCAGATGGCTGTCCGGCTGCTTTTAGCTGCTGGAGCAAATAGGATCTCGCAGGATTGCTTTAAGAGAACCCCGCTTGATTGGGCAGAGAGACGAGGGAAAAGTAAAGTGGTGGAAATATTGTCCAGACCATCCGACACTAAACAAACCTTGATGCTGAATCACGACATGGACCCGGACGTTGTTGAAACGGAATTTTCTGTCTCAACGGATCGGTCCTGCGATATCTGCACCTCAGGTATCGCTGACGGGTGCAAATCCTATGCATGTTCAATCTGTCACCAAGGAGACTTCGACATTTGCGAAGATTGCTTCATTTCTGGAGGCCTTTGTCTTGAAGAATCACACAAGGAGGGTTTGACGATCAGGGAACCGAATGAGAAGTCGGACGGAGATTCGAGCGGCATCACGAGGAATTAACGTCCGAGGGTCCCTAGAACTACTGAGAAGGGCATCGTGGTCGAAACCTATGAGTCTTGGTATCCGGGCGGATACTTCTAGCTTTCCGGGGCCTATTAGTCTATGCCTACTACCCGCCTGGATAGCCAGGAATAGCCGCCTGGATACCAAAACTCAAACTTATAATCTCAAGTGATACAACCTCCCCGAAACATCTCTCCGGCTTGGCACGGGCTGTTAGTGCCATGCTAAGGAGGGGCCCCAGTTACCGCGGTTTGCCGCTGCGCGCTGGGGTAGATTAGCTATAGGCTAATCAAACCCTTAACAACGCACATTTTTCCCTCGAATCGAGCCGACGATTATTCAACTTAACAAGCCGCCGTCAACTCGAGATCGCCTTCCGTGGGCTAGATGAAGTCTTCTTGAGGCTGGCAAGAAGCAGAGGTTCCATCTAGTCTCCCGAAGGAGCCGGGCGAATTTCTTTCCCGGCGCAAGCGGTGCTCCCGGGCCCAAATTCAACACCACCGACCGACTTTTCGACTTCGATCCCTCAGCACNTTTCCCCCTAACGATCGAAGACTCCCTCGGAGAGACAACCGACAGTAGGGTCGCAGCATACGCCTACAGCTGTATGTAGCGGTGCCTGTTACAGAGCCTCACAGGAAGCCCTATAACCTGACCTCGCAGGGTTTTGCCCCTTGTGGTTTTCCCTGCGGCGATTTGCC
>VYYT01000009.1:0-109323 GCA_032988895.1 Colletotrichum kahawae | reverse complement strand
CCCTGCGGCGATTTGCCCTTCACGATATACTACGGACGGCTTCTAGGACGGTGTATAAACCAGCTACCTACGGGAGCTGGGTCGAAGGAAGGGTTATCTTGGCGGAATCGCGGTACAGGGACGAACACAGTACTGTCTCGGGCAAGCTAGCGGCACCCAGAGACAGCATAAACACATAGTTGCCTGCGGGCACGACTTGGAGGACGATTTGGACTATATCTAGCGATAGGTATAGACCTACGGCCCTCCACGCCACATACCCTTCGGGAGGTTTGCCGCAAGGGCGGCTGCGCCCTTGCCGCCACGGCGTTGAAATACTAAACAAACAAACAAACAACATCTCAAGTGATAGTAAGCAGTTGACGTAAGAACATGCAAGGCCATTGTTGGACCAATCAGAAGGTTGGAGCCTGAGACTTGTTAATAGCAACCACAGTAGGGGTCAGTACAGCTGAAAAGGGCACCGAAGCTATCGGGACCAACAAGGTCGACCCCGCGAATAACGAGGAAAATGAGGGCATTGTGAGTCGCGTGATCACAGCATGTGCATGCCTGAAAACGGGTGACTAGGCGTCATAAGTGAGTTCTACATCGACTCACTCAAATAAAATTTGGAGAACCCGGTAGAAGTTAAGATGGTCATTGAAAAAATGCAGTGTAGCGGCCACCTCCGGGAGTTTCGTATGGTCAAGGCCCGATTGTGATCCACAGCGGCCCGGATGCCGTTGCCGAGCGTGGGGGAAGAGAACACAGGCTTGTAGTCTGCCCAGGGCGTCACGATCTCAGTGATTGGCCAATGTGTGGAAGTGAATGAATCCTATTGTATGTGACGATTTGTTCATACATGGAAATGCTTCAGCCGGAAAACAAAGCAATTCAACTGCATCACGTGATGCATTCAAAGGCAGGAGGTCGACCCACCGATCCCGGCGGGAAAACTTCGGCTATCTTATCTGGATGGGACCCTGTCCGTTGATGACACCTGTGAGCTACGAACCGCTTGGCCAATGCGCCAGCGCGATCGTCTAAGCAACTTGAGGGTCACCAAACCGACGACGGCACTTCTCAACTTCCTCCCTTTGGTCTACATGTGAGGAAATTTACAGCATACACGGCATCATGCGCCGTCTCAATTTAGTTCTGCTGGCGACGGTCCAGCTGTGCGGTGCCCGCCACCCCGGCTTCAGCATCCACGACGACCTCGTGGCTTATCCCCAGGTACGTCCGGAGCAATGCGCAGGTGAAGCTTTCGTGGAACGACGTCTAATTGTTGCGCGCAACAGTACGAGATAGTCTTCTCAGAATCATTCATCCCAGAACACGAAGCGCAGGCTCTGGTCGACCGCACGAACCCCCCACATCCAGCCTACTCCGCCGACTTCTCGACAGCCTCCGACGTCTCCCAGAATGTCCGTGAAGCCATCGACGCAGACGGCCGCCCCGAGCCCGAGGTGTTTGAGCGATACGAGGTCATGAACATGAACCCTGCCAAGTATCTCTGCTCGATCCCCATCCTGGAACCCCAAACGCCAGAGAACCACACCGCGACGGAGCTCGCGAAGCAGGAGGAGGCGCGCGAGCTGACCAAGGCTTCCGCGCATGGATGGGAGCTGCTCAACGAGCTCGACGGCAACTGCCTGTACTTCATGTCGGGCTGGTGGAGCTACAGCTTCTGCTACAACCGCGATGTCACCCAATTTCACGCCCTTCCCACGGTGCCGAATGGCCAACCACCAGTCCGCGACCCTCATACGGCGGAGTACGTCCTGGGTAGAGCCAGCAAGTCGCCCAGCCAGCGGCAGCAGACTCAGGGACAACAGCAGCAACAGCAACAGAAGCAGCAGCAGACGACAAAGTCAGGAGACCCGCCGGCAAACACGGACCTCCAGATCAAAGGTGACCAGCGATACCTTGTCCAGAGATTGGACGGAGGCACAGTCTGCGATCTTACGGGTCGCGACCGCACGATCGAGGTGCAATATCACTGCGTGCCTGGCATGAAGGGCGATCGCATCGGCTGGATCAAGGAAGTGACCACATGTGCCTACCTGATGGTGGTCAACACCCCACGCCTCTGCGACGACGTGGCCTTCCTGCCACCTAGGGCAACGAGCGCGAACCCCATCAGCTGCCAGCTCATCATTCCCGCCGACAACGCCGCGGCACAAGCTGAATGGCACCGCCTGAAGACGCTTGAGGCGCAGGAGGCGATGGTGGGTCAGGCCGGCCAGGACCCCGGCACCAAGGGTAGCGAGCAGGAATTGCTGCAGCAGCCAGGCGGCGACGGCCAGCAGCAGCAGGACCCCAACGTCAGGGATAGAGCACAGAAGGGTGTCAATGTGGGCGGTGTCATTGTCGGCGCCCGCAATGTGCTGGCTGACGCGGACGAGGAGGGCAAGCCCCCTGCCAAGCTGGCGCCCCCGCGCAGCTACCTGCCTGGCCGCAACCAGGGCCCTTTGGTCGAGATTATCGCTAGCGCCAAGAGCAAGGCGGACGGTGGGGAGGTGAAGGTGCTCAACCAGGAGGAGCTCGAGAAGATGGACCTGAGCCCGGAGCTGGTGGAGGAGATGAGGGCCGAACTTGAGAAGATCGCTGGTGATAAGGGTTGGAAGCTCGAGGTGGTTGAACAACCGGGCGACACGCGAGAGATCCGAGGCATTGTCGACCACGCTGAAAAGGACAAGAACGAGGACGGGGAGGGTAAGGGGAAGAAGGCTGGCAAGGACGAGCAGCAGCAAGATGGCAGCGAGGAGCAGTTCTTCAAGGAGGAACTCTGAGATAGATTCTGTATAGCATTGGCGTTTGGCATGTATGTTCTGTATCGATACACCACCGAAGCATCACAGGCGGAATTGCAGAAATTCACTATGCAATATCGTCCCAGATTCTCTCACGTTGTTGTCTCTCTTAGCGTTGACCCCCAAACGAGTTGTCTCCCAGCGGTGTTGGCTACCATCAGATTTTCTCCCTCGTCTCTGATGTGCGTTGGTTGCACTCGTACTTCCCTGGAGTTTCTTACCCCTGAGGATATGGCTCGGGAACACCTTCCAGGCCCTGTTGGCCAGAATCCTTCGGCATTGATGTCTGCTCATCGGATGCTTGACCCGACAAGATTCGTGTTGGGCAGTCGGGACGGACAACTCGGAGATATGATCGTATAGCGGCATCCCGATGATACCGGCGTGTTGATGCCGGTCAGGCAAAGAAGAAGCTAGCACCGGCAGTTGTTCTGACCGTCAATGTCTCATCGTCACATCGCGCAACGCCGTAACGGAAACATGCTGCCCAGCTCGTGCTTTCGCTACCCTTTGTGCTTCGTGTTCCTGGGCTTGGCAGGTGTTTCTCCCATCTCCGCAGCGCTGGGTGCGCCATCTCCGCATCGTAACTTTCCATCAACACCCTTCATCCTTCGTTCCTTTGTCCGGGGCAGGCAGATTGGTGCCTCGTTTTGGCAGTTGGATAGTCCACTGCGCTCAGACGTGCCATCGCTTCATCAGTAATTCCTGCAGATGAAAAGTGAAAATTCAAGTTGTCAAAGGTGGGAGGGAAAAATACTGCCCAGCTCGCTCTCGTTCCTGCATGGTTGGTCGGTCGCTAGCTCCGGGCGAGATTTCCTCGGCGGGAATGCCTTCACCGACCCCAACCGCAAGGCACCGCCGCCGGCGGCTCCCGTGTATCCCGCAGCCTCCTTCAGACGACGGGACCAAATCCGATGGCCGTCGACAGCAGCTCGTATCAGCCTCGTCTACCGACCCTATCCGTCCATATCCGCTAATTCACCCATTTTATTCACCCGTTCATGCGCCGCATGCCCCGAGCACTATACACAAGCTTGCTTGCGCCCGCCCGAGTCAATCACACAGCAGGGACCAGCCCGCCAAGCCCACTTCACGAAGGGGGGAACGAGGAGGCCATTCCCATTCCCGATCCCGGTCCAATATGACCCATTCCTCCGGGAGAGAGAAGCGCAACGGCGGCGCTAAGACGAAAGGCGCAGGAAAACCCACGATGTACCTCACCACAGCTACTGCTCCTACCCGTCGATGGATGCTTGGGCAGATCAAATGTGTCAATTTAAAATTTCCTTCTTCTTTGCCCCCCCCCCCCTGGGACTCGGGAGAGGGGTCAAGGTCAAGGTCAGGGGCGCGTACCCTTCCGACGGGACAGCTCTCATTTTGCCTTTTCGCCAGTCCCCCCCTCTCCCGAGAGCAGATGGGAAGCCCACACACTCCTCTCCGGCTGGCCCTGTCTCCTTCAACGGGATCCCCTGCGGGCGTTTACCGGCCGTGGTCTAGACTACTCAAAATCCAGGTCCAAGACATCCACAGATCATCAGAACTACCGGGCTGCGATAATCAAAGCAGTGCAGATGATATGTACGTGCATGTGACTTGGCCCAATAGATACCCCGGAGTTGTGGGAGAAAGAGAAAAACTCTAACAAAGCCCCCAAAACGAGCAGGGATGGAAGGGATATGCCGCCGTTGGTGATATTCTGGCGTTTTTGGCGTCAAGCTGTGATGGGACTTGGCAACGTAGCATTGGCGCTGGCGACACCAGCAGCCTGGAACCTACTTACGTGCCCATCTACCACCCACCCCTCTCCAAATTGTGCACGTATAACGCGAACGAAGCTATCACAAAGGACGAAAAAAAAGGAATACGAAAATCTTTTGCCTTTCCCGGCAGGCAATAGATGGCTCTTGGAAATTAGAGAACAGCACTAGCTTTGTGACTACGGCCCCACGGTTTCCACGGATGCTCGGGAAGGGGAACAATATTGTGATTATATTGCCACCAGTAAGAAGGCGTCCTGTTCTCTCTGATATGCAGTGGACTTTCCATAGGTAGTGTGGTGTATTATGTCTCTTTTGAGTCCATTTCTCACGACTCGCCAAGACCGGCCCCCATGCTGAATCTCTCGGCTGATCTCAATAACCACAGGGCCCAGCCTGTCATCGGACCAGCACACGGGCACACCTCTTTTTTTTTTTTTTTTTTTGAACCCCGCATATTGGGGGACCATTCAACCTCAAACAATTGCACAGTTCAGCCTCCAGGGCTTCGGGAGATCAGGGGCCACGGCAGTCTCCGAAAACAATGTGAAGAATTGATGCACCCCTTGTCAAGCACTACTTGCGGCTGCCCGCTGCTGGAGCACCTGTCAAGAACAGGCCGGGGGTGGGGTGTGGATGTTATTTGCTGCTACGAATACTAGTCAGCTGCAGTCAATTTGTCACAAGCAAAAAAAGAAGTACATGCTGCAAAAAAACGGAAAGTACTGTCTGTACTGAACATTGAGGTTCGGCCGGGACTCGATTTTGCTGCCCGGCATGCCGACCGAAGTTGACCACCACCCTCGTCGGAGTCTGTGTGTAGATTACATCAAACCCGATATGGGGTCCTGTCACAATTCGACTGCAGCCTAGCCAGACTGGCTGGGCTGGGCTGCTTGTTTCAAGCCCAACGGTGTTTTGAACGGACTGAGCTGTCGTCGAAATATCACTCAGTGAGAAAAAAAAAACAAAAAAAAACGAGAAAATTTGGGGCCGGTGGTTGACTTGAAAACCGGCGGTCAAAACTCTAAGTTCGCGTCCCCCGATAGCGATTAGGGGAATTTACAAGGCGCCGTTGGCACGTCCGAGCACAATGGGAAAAGACGCACGTCAGGATCAGATAATCAGTTCATGTGTTCGGTCCTGCTGGAAAGGAGGTCGCATGTTCTACGCTGTTTGGGGATGGATCGTGTGGACGCGCGCCTTGGCTACGCACGACCGGCGCCGGTGGTAGGGATGAGCTAAAGAAGCCGGCGGTGGCGGAGGATGGAGAAAGTAGGGGGATCCGCCGCGATCGGGATGACGGACGTTGACGTGTGAACAAACATGATGGCCGCGCCCCCCGTACCACGGCGCACAGAACAACGGCGCAGGCAAGGCAAGCAAGCAAGCTGGACGCCCTCACCAGGGTTGGGCATGTTGCGATGTTGTTGGAGATCCGATGTGTGTAGATGGCATGCAGATTAGGTGAACAAGTCATCAGATCAGGCCAGACGCAGACGGGACGGGGGCATCGTACCTTCTGGGACCTGGAAAGAGATGCCAATTCCCACTTTGATGGATCTTGGCATCAGCGGGCGACGGGCGGGCAGGGTAGCCGGGGTTAGTTATGAGCAAGGGCAGCACCAGCACAGAGCAGCATGCCGCCCCTCCCTTTGCCCTGGACCAGGCGAATGGCGCCGTCCCCAGAGGGGCCGGAATAGCGCCGTGCGGTCCCTGACTGTGGCTCTGTGGGTGACTTGCACTTCAGATAGCTTCCAAAATAGCATAGCACCACCACCACCACCACCACCTACCTACCTGGAGCAGCAGCAACAACAGCAGTAGCAGGAGCAACACGGGTGCACCGAGTCGAGTAGCTGCTGCTGCTCGCAGCTCCCTACCTTAACGGACCTGACGACATGGAGGAGACATGGAGACATGGTCATGATGTTTCACGGTCAACTGCGGGCGGCGGCACCTACCTTACCTCTCCTACCCAAGTCGGTGGACACGACACGACACGACAATCACATATCTTGATGGACTCCTCCTTTAAGGCGCACCGCCGCCCGGACAGCTCCTCATCCGATGTCGACGCTGCCTGGATTGGGTCTTGAAGTTTGAACATCCCATCGTCTCCTTCCCCCGCATACACACGTGCGTGCGTATGTAGCTTCTCGAATTTCTCAAAGGGCACGCCATCCAAGACGAACCTCATCCAAGACGCATGCATTCTAGCAGCCAAGCACTCCCACGCCAGACTTTGACGACGACGACGACGACGACTGCACCAACCTACTCCGACACAGCAGCAGCAGTAGCAGCAGTACCGAGCACCGCACCCTACTACTCTGTCCACCACTCTCTCTCTGCAGATCAAGGACAAGTCAAGACACGAGCAGACGAGACACCACACACACGGCGCACACGAGCCTCCGAAGCATTCGGACTCTCCAAAACATACCGCAGGTGCTTTCAGTCACCATTGGTCGCGAGCAAGCCGCACATCAGCTGACTCGGCCAGCCATTCCCTAGGTTCCCCTACTGCGGACTTACCAAACCGTCTTGACGCATATCGCATACGTCTTTCGCCCCCCTCGACTGTCTCTTCCCCGCATTTCACAGGCACCACACCATTCGCCGCACCGCACGGCACCTCACGCGCGCAACGGGTGGGAAAGCTGAACCAAGCCAAGGGGGAGGGGGCCACCAGCAGAACCACCGCTGCCGCTCCCGCCGCCGCCGACCGCGACATACACCCACTCACCATTCACGGACAGGACAGGCAGCTCCAGTGCAGCTCGAACAAGCAAGCATCCACGCATCGCATCCATCGGCATCCATCCAGCCCTCCGTGCCTCCGAACCTTTGACACCGGCACCATCCACACCCAAGTTCCCGTCGAACCCTACCTACGCCTTAGCTCCGTCCCCTTGCTGGTGAGGGGCTGAGGACAGAGAGAGAGAGAGAGAGAGAGAGAGGAGACGGCGTCACGGCGAGTGGACTCTGGCTACCGACCGGGGGGAGGCTGGGCCCTGGACTGGGACTTATTCCTTGACTTTGCTTCCCGAGTCGATTTGCGGTCGGTGCGTGCTGGCTCTGCTTCAACCACCACACTACCTACCACCTATTCGTACCAACCACAAATCCTCGACTCCACCGCGAAATCTCTCGCTCAAATCCTTTTGACGTTCGGCAGCCCCCTGTGACGACCTACTTGTCTGCACCCTTCTCCCTCGACCCTTTTCCTTCTCATTGCGTCATGTTCAAGTGATGGACGACACAGATTCTGCGAGAAATGCTGCGAGCAGAGCGGGCTCTGCAGAGGTCAAGGCCGAGTCGCCAGGCGCAATCAGCAGCAGCAGCAGCAGTCGACAGCATCAGCATCAGCAACAGTCAGCCTCCGGAGGATCGTCTGCGCCGCCAAAGAGGACAGTATGCGACCACTGTCGAAGGAGAAGTACGCCCATGTTCTGTTCCACTTCCCAGTCATCTCCGTGCCCCGTCTACCATCGTCGTTATTGTCGGGCATTTGATCTGATTTGCCTTGCTTTTTCCTTACCCTCCCCCCCTTCGGGCGTCGCATTCATGAACTTTCGTGCGATCCTACCTCTTCCCAGCAGCCTGCCTCCGGGACAGCCAATTTGCCGTTTTCATGGTACCAACCCGCCTTGAGCCGCTGCGTTGCTGCACGTCATCATGATCATCACTACCAACACCCATCACATACCTCAGTCACTGTCAGCTTCTTGGAATTTCATGTCTCTCAACCCCTCAACCCCGCCGCCGCTCTCTTCAACTGCGCAAGACATGGCACCGTACTGACAGTCTACAGGAATACGATGCGATGGCAAGTTTCCCTGTGAGCAATGCGTGCACGCTTCCCTCACTTGCAAGCGCGATCATGTCCCAAAGAAGAGGGGCCCGAAACGCGGCCACGGGAGGGTGATTAATGAGCTGCGCGCCAAGGAGTCGTCGCAAACGCACCCGCAGCAGCAGCAACGCCATCACCACCAACCAAACCAAAGACCGTTCAACGGAGAGAATGCCCTCGAGAGCCCTACAGAGTACGTGCGGCGTCGCTTATCAGCAGCTTGCCCGCCGCTGAACGTGGACAGCGTCGACATTGGAATGAGCGGGAGCGACATTGGCGAAGCCGCATCGCATGAGCACTCGTCAAACGCGTCCGCAGCATCGACCCCGCCGAGCTTCTGGGCCGCCGTCACCTCGAATCCCGCACACAGCCAGGTCCCCGAACCTAGAGGCATCTTCTCGAGCGACGAACTCCGGCCGAGGACGCGCAACTACTTCCACATGATTCCCCAGCTGATCGAGCTGTACTACGAGCACATCTACCCCATCATGCCCCTAATCTGCATGCCCGCCATGCGCGAGACTATCAGCCGCCCGATGATGACCTCGAGCGAGAAGAACCTTGTCTACGCCATGTGCGCCCTCACCTCGATGCACATGTCCGGTAAAAGCATAGGCGCCCCGGGCCCCACATCATGGGAGGTCGTCGGCCGCTTCTTCCTGGACGAGACAATCTCGACAAGACAGTCGTACGACTTTCTTGAGGATTTGTCGCTTTCCGCCGTGATTTCGTCGTTTTACCTGAGCACATCCTTCTTTGAGATCAACCAGTCGCGGAAATCGTGGTACTACCTGCGGGAGGCGTTGACGAACGCACAGGATCTAGGACTGCAGGACGACTCGACGTACTACGGGCTAAGCCGGGAAGAGACACTATGTCGGCAGCGAGTCTTTTGGATTCTCTTCGTTACAGAAAGGTTAGTTTTGGTTGCTCATCCCAGTCTCGCGCCTGTACACAAAAGGCCGTATCGCCGAAAAGCCCTTGGCACTTGCTAACGCGCCGACCCCTCGACTGCAGGTCTTTTGCGATCTTGCGCAATAAACCGATCACATTCAAGAGGACACCCTCTCTGCCGACGACGCGACACCCATACGAGGCGCCGGACATTCACGCCGGCTTCTTGCAGCTCGTTTCATCGTACACACCTCTCGACGAATCGTTCGTGACCGCATGGAACGAGGGGTCCGATCCCCGCGTCAGCGCGACAACCTTTTTGGCGCTGCAAAACCTTCTATCCCTCCCTCCCGCGTTCCTCCGACCGCGGAATGCGCGGGGGTCGCCGCCGTCGCAGCACCAGCATCAGCACCAAGGCCAGTTTGTCGGGTCGTTTGGAGCTGCGTCCGCCAGCCGAGATGCGGGCGGGCCGGAGCCGACAGACATCCAGAAGGCGGACTTGCTAATCACGCAGCAGTGGTTGCGGCTGATTGTGTGGCAGTCGTCGATGAGACAGGGTCTGTTGAGCTGGACAAACCCAGCGGACTCGAGTGGGGTGTCGTCCAGTAGCAGCGTGGGCGGCGGAAACAGCATGTGCTTTTCATTTCCCCTCACGGTCGCCCGCGATACAGCGTCGATCCTGGCAAGTCTGCCGAGCAAGGCTGTCGAGGTGCACGGCATGGGCATCATGGAAAAGATTTTCGAGATTGGCACGTGGTGTGTAAATGTGCTGGGTACCTGCGAGAGCGTTGGGTTCCAGACGGCCATGGATTTTACGTCAGGAGAGATGGGCGTGCTGGGCAGCGGGAGGAAAGGAGCGAGCCTGGACCCGATTGAGTTCTTTATCAAGACGCTCAGCGCAAGCGACAACTCCAGAAAACAGTTTGCCGACAAGCTGCTCACGGCCGCTGGCGAGAACCCAGGGAGCATGAGGACGCAGCTCAGCCCGGCCATGTCTGCCGTGGGTTCCGTCGCTGCGGCGATGATGGCTGCGCACAATCAAGCCCACGGCGTCATGGAGGCTCCAGGGTGGGGACAGCAGAGGGGGACCGTCGTCGGAGAGGTGTTCGACGAGAATGAGGAGAACAACGGTAATCAGCCCGTCCTCGATCTGACTGGCCCTCCGATGCACCACCAACAACCGGGTATGCAGAGTATGGGGCTGGGCATCGACCTCGGCGCCGGGGAAATGGGCGGCATGGGTGGAGTTGAGATGGACGCCAGCAGCGTCGACCTCATGAGTCCTCTTGGACTCACGCGAAGCAACTCCGACATGGCGGGGATGGGTATGGGATTTGAGACCGCGTGGAGCCCAGGCAGCGGCGGCACCGGCTCAAGAGAGTATCCCGATCCGGGTCCACCACCCGGGTACGCTACCCACGCTACCCACCGCGAAGGATACCCGGATTTGGGCAACGGGATGATGATGCACGGGCGCATGGCGACCGGCGGGGGTCCCGTAGGAGGCCCGCCGCAAGGCCCCGGCGGTGGCGTCAACAACCCGACCATGGGCGACCGACAGCAGCAAGCACAACCACCACATCAACCAGGACAAGGCGACAACTCGCCATACGACAACAGGAAACGGGGGGACAAGGGCGGCGGAAACCGGAACGGCGGCATGGTCGGTGTTTGGTAAGGGTCATCAAAAACGTTTTGCCAGCGGTTTAGCAGGCGGTTCGGGCCGGTTCAGTTCTTCATACAATACCTCTCTCTTCACAAACATCTGGTCTAGCAAAATATCACGGGGAGCAGTCGGTCGGTCGGGCGATGTCAATGGCGATATCACAAAAACAACTGGAGGGGAATCTTCTTCCGGCGGCGATGCAAGCATTTCTGGGCGGGGGGCATCTGCGTGTACTTTTGTCCATCACCAAACCTGTCGATCCAGTGAGATCGGAATTGGTTGAAGTAGATCTAAGCGACGTGTTTTGTTAAGTGTATACATGTATCGGAAGGGTGATGAATAAACGTGGATGCGTCAAAGATCAATCTTGGTGTCATTGCTAATGCCTTTCGGGGACCTTCTGGCCTCGTGCAGCGGGCTACCGACCCCATATCTCCGAAGTGGATCGCCGTCTCGGCCGACGGTGCGCCGGGTGTGCGGCACGTTCGTTGTCGAATTGATTTGTTGGAGCGTGGTGCGGCTTACGTGGTGACTGGCAGCATCCTGCGATTGATAAGGCGGGTGATCTGATGGCGAAGTACCTTCTCAAACAGGGAAGTCTGCCTTTATGGGCAGGACGAGTGCTTGCAGTCTATTTCATCCGCAGCACCGGCGTTTCTGTCCCACTCTCTGTCTTGCCGGACTTCCAACTCGCGTCAGAGAACACCTCAAAGGACGACGACTACGAGAATGGCAGATTTAGCGTCCATCACACCACAGCATCACATCACCCTCACAACCCCGCGTCTACGCCTCCGGGCCGTGAGGGCGGGGGATTTAGAGGCTGTGCATGGGATGCGTGTCGACGCGGCGGTGATGCGGTACATGTAAGTGAGCCTTTCCTTTTTTTCTCCCCGTTTCTCTTTTGTTATGTAGGAAGGAACCAGAGGAGAGGTTATACATAGTCTGGGAAACCGATTTGAGCTGATGAGGACAAAAGGTCAGGCGTGGAAACGGAGGTCGTGGCGGAGAGGTCGCGTAGTGTGGAGAGGATTAGGATGATGATGAGGACGGGCATGTTTTCGTTTGCGGTGACTTTACCCCCCCTCCCACCACCTCTCCGTCTCTTGTAGCGGATGGAAAGGGAGGAGGACAGGTGATAGGTTTCGTGGGGATAACCTTGCCACCGCAGATATTCTACATCTTTGCGCGTGAGTCGTGGGGGAGAGGATACGCCACGGAAGCTCTGAAGACGTTTCTGGAAGAGTATTGGGGACGATTCCCGGGTGGGTTGAAGACTGAGGCGGGTTCTGGGTTGATGGGAGAGACGAAGGTGGGCGAGATGGAGGAGGAGGAAGAAGGGAGACATTTCCTTGAGGCGCATGTTCATGACGGGAATGTAGGTAGTGTGAATGTTCTGCAAAAGTGTGGGTTTGAGGTCGTCCGGGAGGGAAAGACGATGGCGCACGGGGTCGAGGTTGGTACGCAGATTTACCAGCTAAACCGACCTCGATAGACATGGACATCACATAAATCATTGACGAAGAATTCTCCACGTTTGCGAGACCCCTGAATGATCCATCTATATTTTTATCCCGCCCTATTCGTGCCTAAAAAGCCAAGTCTATGCCTAACGCCAGCCTATGTATACCAGGTGGATGTCCCATCCCGTCGTACGAAGATGTATGAGGGGGTATCAAGATGTAGCAACAGCTCAAAGATGGGGAACGAAAGCAGACTGCCGACTCATCGCCCTAAACACATATCATGATCGTGAGAAACGCCTTAACCTCTTCCGCCACGTCTTCCACGGTTGCCGCGACCACCGGAACCGGCACTGCGTCCCTCGCCGCCGCCGCCGCCACCACCCCCACGTCCATTACGGCCCTTGGGCGCATCAGGCACAACAACCAGACCTCTTGTGCCGCGCAGGCCCATCTTGCCGACGGTGCTCTTTCCGATGGACGGCGTCTCGGGACATCTAAGAGCATCGCGGGCGAAGACGTTGCCCTCTGAGACGAGGTCCTCCTTCTCCCACTTGAGCTGCTTCATCCAGTTCTTGTAGTAGCCGAGCCAGGCTTGGTAGATCTTAGCCTTCTGCGCCTCATCAATGCGTTGATCTGCGATGTTGTACACCTGCTCCGCCGAGGAGAGCTCGGCAGCCCGCTGCTCGAAGTTGATTTCCTTGAGCTGCCAGCGGGGGAAGAAGTCCTCGAGGTCGGTGACGATAAAGATACCGCGACCCTCGGCACCGGCACGAGCTGTACGGCCCAGACGGTGGATGTAGGACTCCTTGTCTGCGGGAATGCCGACCTGGAAAACGGAGGTGACGCCGGGGAAATCCATGCCGCGGGCAATGACATCGGTGGCGACAAGAACGCCCGTCTTGGCGTCGCGGTAGTCGTTGGTGATCTTGGTGCGCTTGCCTTGCGAGATGCGGGAGTGCAGAACCGGGGCCTGGGGCATGCCGGGCATGTTGGCAAGGATGTCTCCGTAGAAATCCGCCAGGGCGGCGGTCGGTGCAAAGACAATCGCCTTGAAGCTCTCGGGGCCGACGGAGGCAGCCTCCTCACGAATGGCGCCGACCATGGCAGGCGCAACAGAGGCGAAGTTGGGGACCTTGATGAGGTGCTGGGGAACGCGCTCGTGGGTGTTGGCCTCGCCAGCGGGGATGGTGGAGATGAACTTGTAGCCTGGGGAGAGGACGAGGCCTGCTACTTGCTGGACGTGGGATGCGATGGTGGCGGAGAAGAGCATACCCTGGCGGTTGGTCTTGGACTTATCGGGCAATGCGCGAACGATGTCCTTCAGGGCAGGCATGAAGCCCATGTCAAGGAGACGGTCTGCCTCATCAAGAACCAAGGTGTCGAGGTTGCGGAAGGAGTCTTGGATGTACTCATTGGCCATGTGGTCGATCAGGCGGCCTGGCGTGGCAATGAGGATGTCGCAGCCCTGGAGGATCTGCTTCTCCTCACGGTCCTTGTTCGTACCGCCAATGGCGATGCAGACGCGGTACTGGCGAAGACGCTGCAGGAGGCCCTCGGCTTCCTTGGCGATCTGCATGGCAAGCTCGCGAGTCGGTGAGATGACCAGCAGGGAGATGCCACCCCCACGGCCGCGGTTCTGGGTGAGAAGGGTCTGGATGGCAGGAAGCAGGAAGGCGATGGTCTTTCCGGTACCTGTCTTGGCCTGAACCAGGCAGTCGCTGCGCTTGGGAGGGAGGAGCTCATCGAGCGTGGCGGCCTGGACGGGCATCATGTGGTCGAACTTGAGGTCCTCGGTGATGGCCTGGACGAGGGACTGGTGGACGCCGACCATATCAGCGAACCTCGGTGTGTCCTTGGGGACGGCCTCGGTGAGGGGTGGTGTGGCCGTCTGGGGAATGACTGAAGACGGGCCTGGCTGAGGTCTCTGCTCGCGCTGCTCCTGGTCCTGGTGCTGCTGATGCTGGCGACGGCCGCCGCCACCACCACCAGACCTGGGGTTGTCGTTGTTGCCACCTGGGCCTCCGCCTCCGCGGCGATTGTCGCGTCTGGGGTGACGGCGGTTGTTGTTGCCTCTTCCGCGCTCCATCGTGATGTCTGTGTGTCTAGAAGATTGAATTGGTGAGGTGTTGTTTTCTCACGGCGAGGGAGTCTAGACCGTGGTTGTTGTTGATGTGAAGGGGGAAATTTTCCCAGTGACGACAGGGAAGTTGACGAAACTGGTCTGGTCTGGGTTTAGCGTCAAGCGATAAGCTGCGCCGGGAGGTGCCGATAAGGAAGGTTTTAGGGGTTCATCCTTCACCGCCTGCCCCACCTGCCCGCCGCAGTGGATACTGGAGCGTTACTGCCCCGCGAGTTTCTTTCGGCAGCATCGTTTCAGGTGCAGTTGCCTTCCATGCGTACCTTACTCGGGGCTGTACATCCATTCCAACCTCATCTCAGCTTTTTTCATCCCTTGCTGTGAGTGAGACCGTCATCTCATCTCAGTCCTGCCAGAGACGCACACCAAGTGAAATCATGACTGACGTCTGTCAACTGATGCACCCCAACGACAAGCCTTTTCTAGTGGGGCCGTGACGCTTCAACCCCCACTCTGACACTTCAGCGTGTGTGCTGGCGACTCTCGACGAGTGACAATGGCGATAAGCCAGTGATGTTTACGACTGTCTCCAACTTGCAATATAAATAAATACATGTCTATGTTTTATTCTGAAATCAACTTCCCCTAGCTAAGCAATCCAGGGAATACGCTTCGGCCCGAGATCTTAGTCTAGGGGCACCCGAACATGTCACGGACGGATCACACTCCTCACTCCCGAACATCGCCCAGAAAGATTGCTACCGTTTGCAAGTAGCGTTGGTCGCCTCGAACATTCGCCTAAACGCCAAGGAAGATGCAGGCACGCATGTCCAACCAACCACCATGCCCTACGCGCCTCAGCGAAGGCTCATCTTGCCACCCAATCATGAGCCACCTCGCAAACGTGGACATCTTGGGGGCGCCAACACCAGCATGTGCTCCCCCGTGCCCACAAAAAACAATGTCATCCGCCTTGTCCCAACGTGACACAATCTCACACCAACGATTTAATCCGAGGCCCGGAGCAAACCTGTGAGACGCGTTCTGCATGCCGTGCCACCCTGGAGCAGATAAATCCGGCCGTTGTAGGGCCAGATGGTGCGCGTCACCTGGGATGGTGTGTTAGTAACCCCTGTCTTTGACCATTTTCGTGATCATAAGCCACAACCGCCTGTTGGTCCTGTTTGGGGAGTTGGGCGCTTCGCTTGAATGAGGCAACTCATAAATGAATGATGCCCATGAGTCTTCTTGGTTATCTGATGTGATACCTTCGTACATGCAAATGTTGGCTCTCCCAACGCATCGCATTACGGCTCCTGGCTTTCCGACAATCTCAGTATCACTGGATACGACAAGTATCATCCTAGTCACGTATCACGGCGTCACAAAGCTGCTCCTCGATCAGTGCGTACCCCAATAGTTGCATTCATCCTGGGGCCCTTTCTGATTGAAGTTTTCAGGACATATTCAAAACGCTCTCACAGTTGTCGATGATCAAGAAGTCACACGTCTTAAGCTTAAACGCGGCGATTGTGATTTCCGAAATGGCAATGCTCAGATCAAAAGCAGGGCCTACAGATGTTGAGCAGAGTAGGATGGCTCAATACCATACCTCTCCTACAGCAATCCTGCTCCACTGGATCCTGTCTACGGCCAGGTGGCTGATATGGGTCTGCTTCGGCTGGGCTACTTCGAGCGCTTTATTCACCATCTTCCTCCTCGGTTTACCGTTTGGTCGACAATTAGAAGGGACACTGCGCCTGGCGTACCACGTCATCAGAATGGAACTCGGGCAGACATATGCCACTTTTCCAGCGGGAGGGGGCACCATCAGGAATAGTCAGCAAAAGATGCAAGATCGCTGTTGAGGCTCGATATACAAGGGAAGGACATAACTCAGTTTGCATGCATTAATAATACAATGATTTTGAGATACTTCTTGTAACACTTCCCACTGCGTAATACACAGCGCATTGCCCGATTCGATCAAGTTGTCTACAAATGTGATTCTCGGTCGCCGCTCACGCAGAGGAGCTTACAGAAAACAGCTCAAGGGATACATCAACGCACCATAAATACAACGACAAATTTTGAACCGTTTCATCAATTTGTCAATGCCGGCATGCGTACAACATCTCTATATTCGCGTCTCCGAGGCACGTGATGCTTTCCCCGACGTCGGAGCTCTAGCGGCACCTTACCGATGACACCGAGCCAATCAATCTCGATGTCTTGGCAGATCATGTCTTCTCGAGTGATTCTCATCCGAGACGTGGTTTTTCTCTCCCAAGATCTTGACTCTTTCAAACAACACAAGACATTTATGTTTCATTGCGCATGCAATCGTCCAGCGAAGATCAAACATCATGGCGTCTCAACACCAAAGCGTCGAACTTTACAGTATGAGCCACCGAGATCGCGAGTCTTCGCATAACTTCGCCGTGGAACGAAGAGAAACTGCAGTTGAAGTTGAACAACCGTCATTACCTCCCGCAGACAGGGGCAGAGAAGCGTGGCTCGTCTTGGCTGGATGTTCACTGATTCAACTTCCCGTATGGGGTGAGTGGCCCTTTGCGCATCGCTGAGGTACGACGACTAATGGTTTCGCAGGCTATTCTCTCGCCTTTGGCGTGTTCCAAGAATATTACGGCAGTCACCCCAATGAACTCGAGGGTGATACCAGTAACATCGCCGTGATTGGCACCACAATGACTGTTCGTCAACCCCAAGAAGCAGGCGCCCCAGCAGGTACTGATTTGCGCAGGGAATCATGTATCTCATATCGCCCTTCACATTCACAGTCCTCAGCAGATGGCCCCGTCTACGCCCGTGGTTCGGCCCGATCGGGCTGATTCTCGCAGCAGCTGGCCTCCTCATGTCCTCGTTCGCGACCAAAGTTTGGCAACTGATTGCAACGCAAGGGGTAATCTGCGCTCTAGGTTGCGGACTCATGTTCACTCCGACCACGCTATACCTCGACGAATGGTTCATCAAGCGGAAGGGACTGGCTTATGGCATCATGTGGGCTGGCAAGTCCGCGGCTGGGGTAGGAATTCCGTTCGCCATGGAAGCGCTGTTGCAAAGGTTCGGGCCTGTAACCACACTTCGCGCATGGAGTGTTGCCACAGTATGGGCAATTTCTCACCGTCACTGACTTCTATGGTTTGCTAACAACTCGGCAGGTCCTCCTATCAACTCCTCTCATTTACTTCCTCAAACCTCGAATCCCTTTATCTCAATCTACAGGTGTCCGTCGAATCAGTCTGAGCTTCATCCACCTCCCCTCTTTCTGGATGTTGCAAATCGGAAACATCCTTCAGTCCCTCGGTTACTTCCTCCCATACACCTACCTCAGCACCTACGCCGTCCAGCAACTCCACGTCTCCACGACGATCGCCACCACTCTCCTCGTCCTGATCAACGTGACCTCCATCCCGGGTGGCATCGTCATGGGTAGCCTAGGAGACCACCTGCGCGTAACGACGGTGATTCTCATATCGACCATTGGATCCGCGCTGGCGGTATTTCTGTTTTGGGGCTTCTCCAGCCAGACGGCGTTGCTTGCTGTGTTCAGCATAACTTACGGCTTTTTCGCTGGCGGTTTTAGCTCCACGTGGTCTGGTGTGCTTTCGGATTTAAAGGCTCAGAGCTCGGCCGTGGATACAGGGTTCATCTTCGGGTTGCTGGCTGGTGGGAGGGGTATTGGGAATGTTGTAAGCGGGCCTCTGAGTGTGGCATTGTTGACCGGTAATCATTGGGTGAGTGATGGGAAAAGCTGGGGATACAGTGGTCAGTATGGGGGTGTGATACTTTTCACAGGGCTGACGGCTGCTCTGGGTGGCTGGGGTGCTATTACCAGAGTAAGGGGCTTCGGCACACAGTAAATGGATAGTTTGAAGCGCGATATTGTACTTGACTTGCAAGCCTGGTGGATGATCAGTGCAAAGGCCCCAAAGCTACTGCAGATTGGATAGCATCATGCTTGTATTGCCAGATTGATGATAGAAAGTAGTTTGTAATCCCTATATTAATCAATCAATGGCTACATACTAGCTTTTGATAAGGATTGCTAGCCGGGCAGTGTCAGTTGGCTATCCAGGCAATGTCCCCTACATACCTACCTAAGTATGTACACAATCCGTATATCTTACCAAGACCCCCCTTTCCCCCTATATACTCGTTTTTGTCGTCGCCTCTAATTACCTACATTATCGTTGTCTATGTTCGTCGTCCGCCGTCGACCGCCGTCGTCTTCCGCCCCTATTGTCTACTATCGTTGTCATTATCGCTATTCCTATCGTTTTCCCGAACACTATCGTCATCGAAGCAATAGGTACGCTACGACAGAAGCCATAGGGGAACATTGCCCGAATAGCCATCTGACACCGCCCGGCTAGCAACCTCTTTTCGATTAGGTCTGATGGATAGCATGAGTGCATGGTATCGAAATCAGTGGGATGACCAAAGGTGAACTTTGAGTATCCAGAGAAGAGTCACAGCGTTACGGGCCTCATGCGGCGTTGTCTGTGTCTAGATGAATGCCCTGCGTAGGGCCAACTTTGCGCAATTAACCGAAGGATGAAATCTGGCCTGAAACTATGTCAAGCTCTAGGTACATAAGAGTCGAGATCGATGTTTAATGGGTCTACTAACTTCAATCAAGATTGACAGACGACCATCATGAACTGTGTCTGGGTCAAAACTAAATAGTCTCATCGTCTACCTATCTATGTGGCGTTTCTTGGACTCGGAACTACCTAAATCCTGCCGCTTGTCTTAGTCTTAGCCATGATAAATAGTTAGCATCGCCTGACATCGACCCCGCTCTACGAACCCCGACCTCTTCCTCTAGCCCAAACAGCTGGACCAAACATCACTGTGACGATGAGCAACCGCAAACCCTCTTTCTTTCTCGCTCCTTCATGGGATTTTCCATCCCCTCCTGATTGCCCGATCAAGTTGGGTAACGTCATCAAGTTCCTTGACGACCCTCACAGTCCCATGTGCACAGTGCCTATAGCGGCGGCTCCCCCTCAGAAGCACTTCTCGCTGGACTCGAAGAAACTCAAATCGAATAACGTCGGATTTTGGATGAACTTCCTCAGCAAGGCCTTCGGCGTAGGTTTCAACGCAGGAGCGAAATGGAGCAACAGGTAACTTGTCTTCTGCCTCTTTTCACCGTTCTTAAACTCTATCTTCAACATGGCCGGAAAGAACCATGGTTGGCTTCATATCCAGTGCCTGGCATGAACTCAATTTGTGCAATTTGCCTGCATATGCGACAACAGACTTATGCTTACTTTCAAACCTTCGTTGCTCACAGTGACGACTTCTTCCTTGCCTGCGATAGCCTTATCACGACCCAGTTCAACGTCGACCCCGACTACATCAAGAGATGTTTAGACGAACCGACAGTTAAGAAGTGGCTTAAGGAATCGAACTACAGAAAACCAATATATATAATCACCGGTATCAAGACTGTCAAAGGTACAAGAGTCAACTCGGCTCAGAATGCAACCTTCGACGGAGAACTTTCTGCAAAGCTTGATGGTTCTGCATCGGGAGTTGCTCCAGTCACAATTGGACCCAGCGTTGGGCACAAGTCAGATACCTCGTACGCCGTTGCATGGACTCGGGAGGAAGAGTTTGTTTTTGCTTATCAGGTGCGGGAAGTGCGAGTAAACAAAGCAACGGACATCGTGAAGAGTGAAAAAGCCTACACCAAAGGCGCAAACTTGGATGCTTTGAGTCTTGAAGAAGAAGAAGAAGAAGAAGAGAAGTTTGAGCTGAGCGATGGAGAGGTGGTCATTGAGCAGAAGGGATATTCCGCCGAAGAGTTTGCAGATGATACGGAGAATCTCACTTGGGCTATACCGAAGATAGAAGATGAGTCAGATTGAGGAGCTACTTTTGGAGCAGAAGTATCGGTCACATTGCCCCAATCGCGTATCGAGTCGCACATTGTAATTGAAAAGGTAACTTAGGAATACATCTATAAGATTATTGTCTTTCATCCGTGTGGTCTATTTCATGGAAAAAGCAGGTTAACTTTGAGGACATACAGGAAGCGGTGGATCCACACACGTTTGTAGTGGGCATGCCAATGCTTAGCTGTGTTTGAGAATATCACGGATTTTGTCCTCCACATATTCTTTCTTTTTGCCGAAAAGCCTATCCTGGCTTAGACTCATGTATACGTAGTCGTAATCATCCAACGCCACGTTTCCCACACGCGCTACCTCTTGGAAGAGTAGCTTCATGATTCGTGGATCCTTGACTCTACTCTCCAGATCTGGCATCTTCTTTCGTGTGTACAGCAGCAGAAAAGCCGCCATTCCTGCTACAATTGGGGTGGCATATGATGTCCCAGATCTGATTTCGTGCGCAGGGCACTGATTTGAAGGACCATTGCCCAGAGAAGCCACGCTGACAGCTTTCCCTATAGTCGCCAAATTGACTGTACCCCGGCAGGGCGTTGGACTGAAAGAAGATAGTTTTCCCCGATTATTGGTGGCGCGAACAGCAATGACCTTCTCTTCTCTAGCAGGGAATGCTATTCCACTGTTCCGACCGTTATTTGAAGCCGCTGCGAAAAGCAGCACGTGTTTCGAAGATGCATGGTCAATGGAATCGCGTAACTTTTGGTAGCCTTGGTTTTGGTTCGTCGGGTATCCAAATGACATGGATATTATGTCGACATTCCACTTGTCCACCGCGTGGATAATGGCCTGCGATGATCGTTAGACTGAGACCATCTCTGAGCCGCTAGTGTTTCTTACCTGTGCGATGATTTCAGGGCTTGCAGGCTCTGCGTCAGAAACCTTCGCGATGTAAAACTCTGCATCCGGAGCGTACTCGTACAACAAACACCCCGTGGCTGTTCCGTGACCATTGGTATCGTGGGCATCTTTAGGCGCCTGATTCATCCAATTTCGCACTTTTTTGATGAGTTGTGGAGCACCGGGATGTTTCTTGTCGATTCCTGTGTCGAGGATCGCAATCTTGACCTTTGGGGGTTCAGAAGCAGTCGAGGATTCATGCGTGATGAATTTAGAATAGACAGCTTGGTAGCTTTTTCTCCACTCCTCGTATTCTTTTCGCAAGATTTGCCTTGAATACGTGAAAGGTTAGTTCAAGCTCAGCTCTAGAGGCGCCGTTGGGACGTCGAATGAGTGCCCGGGGTACAAGCTTCATGGAAAGGCTATTCACTTACGCCACGCCATCTGGTGTTGCTTTGATAGCTAGGCCATCAAAGAAGAAGGATTGATCCGAATGCTCCTGTTGATGATTAAAAGCAACATTAGATAAAATAGGCTGACCCCAATTCATGAGATCCAAGGTTCCAGCAACCTCGTCGAGATTACCGATTGGAACCTGCGCGTAACTGTGTTCCAGCTCCGTTCGCAGTGGTAGTACAATATGGCGATAGATGCGACGTTGCAGGTTTTTGCCTTTCAGTGTCTCTTGATGTTCGTCTTCCTAAAGATGTGCCTCCAAGCAATTCTTAATTGCTAAGCTAAAGGCGTCCGAAATCTCATGTACGTTCTGTTGGTAGACCAGTCGAGCGACCTCAAATCTTTTGGAAATTGTGCCTGCATCATCCTGGGCGCCACGACTCTGTGCACAGAATGCAGATAGTTTTTCAAATCTTTTGTTCAGAAAGATCTCCATCAGAATAATTGCCAATGTGATAAGAACTGGACATTGGTGCGGAGGGATGTCGTCTGGTCGTCTCGTTGTTTCCCCGCCTGGGCCAAAGGCACCTTGGGGAGACAATTCTTCGTATCCTTCATCAATCATCAAGCCTTGAGCATCCAAGTCTGATATGCGAGTCTCCAAGAATGGCCTGAGAGGAACAGAGCTGCTGGCTGTTTGAAAGAACACCACGTCCGAAGAGCCCCATGATTCGTGAATCCAAAAGCTATCATGCAGATGGAGAACTGCATAGCTCATTATTACTGCCAAAATGCGCTTGCTTTTCTCCGAAAATCGTCGCTCTTCCAGCATATCTTCGAGTGACCAAGATAGCTTTCTTTTATCAACTACCTCCTCGGGACTGCCCTCGACGTCTGGAAGCTCGTAAAGCTTACTGTTCTCAACCCTGAGCTCCATACGGCGTACGCTACTGAGACGTTCCACATTGTTGCATAGCTGTGTGATCTCCTTGGGGAAAGGTCCGACTGGGAACGTTGTATTTGCGTTGATTAGCTCGAAGCTATCAGCCATATTGTCAGTGGTTTGAATGCGAGCTTCCTTCCACACTCTATCTGCTGAAAAGAACGCCTCAAAGCTGAAGGTGCGGCTCGAGTCTGCATGATTCCCACGATCGGCGTATGTGGTAGCCAAGCGTAAGCGGGCTTCAATATCGTGTTGCGATTCGCATAAGCAAGTTTTGCATGCGGCCAATGCCTCAAATGTCGATCTGGCGGCAGAACATATGTCGTCAAATTGTTCTTCTTCCACGGCGGTAGGAGGATATCTGAACGCACTTGTAATACTGTTCGAAACCGCAAGATCTGTTCTTTTGCTGAGTGACTTGAGGCGAGCTTTAAATAAGGCCCTGTCGTTCGGTGTCCATTGCGCAGCCCCCACAATCAGAGAACGGGCAGATACAGCCTTTGCTTCATTGTAATTGCTGATGCCTTTCCACCTCGTCCACTTCGAATTCAAGTCATACAAGCCCTCTTCGATAACCATGCGCTGTAGGGATGGCTCGACAGTAATGATGGATTCTAGCAGTTCTAGTATTTCGTCGATGAGTTTGGTATCGACGATTGATTGGCCTGGATCGACACGCGCCCATCGGAGGTTTAGTATTTGGTACTCTGCAGAAGTACGAACGAAGAAGGTTTCTAATTCGCGATTGCGCTGCCAGTGCGCCAGTGTGTCGAAAATTTCCCGTAAAGTCTCGGTTGATCTACGTAGTAGAGTTATCGTTGGTTCTGATACCGTGGCCATGGGGTCTGTGTCGTGGTGACCCAAATTTGAATGTTCGTGGGATGACATAGATGGTGAGAATATACGGGAGATGAAGGACCAGTGGGACACGGCGTTCAGCTATTGGCTTTGGCGCCTAAATGCCTGAGCGAGAAGACACAAATTTGAATCTGCCGATTGCACTGCAAGTCTTTGTAATCCTTCAGCCACTAATTTCAACCAACAAGCGCTATGCTATTTTCAGTGTTTATTTCGTTCCATCTTAAGATACGCAGCCGCGCTCGCTCATGTCTCAGACTGCTACTAGGCCAATAAGAGATCAGCTTCAGACACTGGCCACCACCACCTCCCCCCTTTTTGTCTTTCTTTTTATGCAATCCCAAAGCCACTGACAGATGGACACGCCAGTAGGTGTAAGACAGAGAAGCCTTGGAATGATAAAAGTCTGCTTGCAGCTTGAGTTCGCCAAGCCCGTGCTTACAGTTCTCCGACTTTCCGTGCATGCATCCACTGGAGGCTCTGCCACAAACTTTCAATCGCCAACCTATGCCCCGCGTGTCGACATCATGAAAACCGCGCTGGGATTTGAACAGTCGAAAAAGTCCATTGCCAGCCATGTGAAGGCATGCTATGATTCTCTCGAGAGCTGTCTCAACAAGGCGAGATGCATCCATCCACGAGAGACGTCCCTTGTAGAGGACGAGCTCACTCGATTCTCGTTATGGGTCGCCGGCGTAGGCGTCTTTGCTTCTGGTAGAATTTCTTTGGATCACAGGCTACGAGATGTGGATAGCATTCGGAAGACTATCACGGATGTCTTGAAGCTACTCGAACTCCATGTTCAGGAGTGTGAGTACATGAGCCCCAACTTCGATGGCAGAATTTATATTACTCTGAAGAATTTGGGACACCCAACAATCCATCCCTAATTTCTAACTTAACTGACGTAGGTGAAGAGTGTCTTGAATGTCTACAGGAGAAAAGGGTCGTCGGAGTATTGAAGGCCGTCGACTCACGCCTGGAGTCTTGTCTTCAAGAAGTCAGAGAGGACGTTGATCTCTTACAAAGCCTTTCGACAGCAATCCGCAGAGCAAGCAAGGAGGCACATGGAAGGGAGGCTAGGGATTTCGAAATCTTGAACGACGAGGGAACTGACGTGGAGAAAAGTTTGCAGGGGCTGTTCGCAAATCATATACGCGACAAGTACCCTGCATCAAGCAACAAAATACGTGAGCGCCTTGCGGGCACCATGCTCCTACAACGAAAGAAGATTCTTTACCGAAGAAGTCGTTATGAGAACGCCATTCACCAATTCCAGGCCTTACCACCTATCAGAATACCGACGAGTGAGTTACCGGTATGTCCGAGGACATCTGCGACGCCAAGCGAACCTCCAAAAACGATACCAATTGACCCGGAGGTATTAAACGAACCGCACGCTGGCAACTCGCTTGCTTCATCGGAAACATCGGCGTTGGAGAGGAGCATGCTTCTCAGAGCGCCAACTGCGATCACGCTAAAAAGCACCGACTTCCAAGGGCCAACGACTTCGTCAACGTACTCAACTTCGAAGAGTAGAGCCGTAATTAACCAAGATGATCTTGCTTTTCCACCTCCTCCTTCTGGTAAATTCATAAGAAATCTCAAAAGGTTGAGAGCCAGGCAAGACGAAGAATCGAAAAGGACTGCAGCAATGCGGAGGCCCGAAGACACCCGTAGACACCATAGAAGAACGAGAACGGATGTCCTTAGATTCACAAGCGATGCATTGATGGGGCGAATTTCGTCCAGTTCAGGCTTTCCAGATGATGACGCAAAAATCATCAAGGCAAGCTTGGAGGAGGTCGAGGATGTCATATGTCCTTTTTGTTTCCAGACACTGTCGCCTGAAGAAGCTTTTCAAGAAGACAAATGGAGGTTAGTTTCTGAATTCTCTCAAAATTCAACATCCACAGCCTAACACACATAGGGTACATGTTCTCGGCGATCTTGACCCATACGTCTGTTTGTTTGAAAGCTGCGAAACACCGGAAAAAGTATGGAAGCACACCGGAGAGTGGCTCAAACACATGCAGCAACATAAGCCCGAATGGGTATGCGTTTCTGAAGAAGACCACACTGATTTCCTGTGTGAAACAAGGGAGGCTTACCTAGGTCATGTGCAAACCTTTCACCCGGAGGACAGCGAGGCAGAACTCAAAGCCAAGGTCACGCACGCTAACGGCACCGACTCAATCTTTCAATCTTGCCCACTTTGTAGATGGGACGTCGAAAAACCCAACACCGAGAGAACTGGACAAAAGGACTATGACAAAGAAAACAGTGTCAGAGTCACTATGGTAGAACATCTTGCTCACCACCTGCTGCAAGTTACTCTCAAGTCTCTTCCAGGGTACAAGGAAGAGGCGGAAGAATTGGGAGAGACAGAAAGTCTCAAACGAGAAAGTGCCAGATTACGACCTAGGGGCAGAAGCACAGTTGAGCTCGACCATCCTGGAGGTCCACGGTCTCCAATTGAATTCGACGATCCCCCCATTAGGCAATCTAACTCAAGAGCCTCAACCCATTCATCACCATACCAGGCCTTTGGCGGGCTTCGTGGCTATCTTGAGACATTTCCGAATGGAATGCTGGGAAGGCCCAACGAAAACTGCGAAGAAGAAAAGTTAGAAGGGAAGAAAGAAAGGCCCAACGACACAGAGAAAGCGCAAGAGGTTATTAGATTTTCGCTGCCATCAACAACATTCTCGGGAGATCTAGAGGATGGTGATCCGTCTGCCGACTTTGTTGAGGACGAGCTTTTCCGCGGAGTGCCTGATATTGAGAGAAGAGACTTTGAGTGGGGCTTCATTCGAAAGACGGATGTCTCAGCTCGTGATCTTGAGAATGATCCTATTCTACGGAACTTCGGACAACTTCGGTTAGTCAATCTGGGCATTGGAGTCAAAAATATTGAATTAACTAACAAAACATGCAGTCGAGTCAGGATGTGGATGAGAGAGCAGTTCAAGGAGGGATTGAAACTGAGCCTTCCAACTAATGCAACAACAAGGCCGAGACGGATCAAAGTGGCAGTGTTGGACACTGGTTGCGATTTGGGTGCGCCTCATTTCAGTAACCATCCCGAAGATATTAAAAGGCTTGAATGGCGTGACCAATTTGATCCCCAGTCCAAAGCATGGACAGATCAAGATCAGACAGCAGCATCCTTAGGCCATGGAACTATGGTAGTTTCGTTATTACTGAAACTGTTGCCTAAAGCCATTATATCTGTCGTTCGAGTCGCACGAACACGTCAAGAGATGCAGGAGGCTGCATCGACAGAACGAATAGCAGATGTAAGTTCCTTAACACCTTTGATATTATTACACATTAACTTACTCAATTGCCACTGGGATACAGGCTATCCGTTGGGTTGGTGATCCAGCCAAAGGCGCTGATATTGTTAACATGCCGCTCAGCACGAATTTTAAGTCATCCAAGATTCACCTCGCCATGACAGAGGCTTCCAAACAACGGAAAAGGGGGTTTCTCGTTCTTGCAGCAGCAAGAATCGCAGACTACTCCTCCAAAGTGCCTCCGACATCCGACTACGACAACGTCATCTTCGTTACTGGTGCAGACCATGAGGAAGACCCCCCAGACTTGAGCTCTACTGGCGCTGAGGAAGACAATTCTCATGCACTGAGCCCGCGGACTTCAAGGTCTTCATGGGACTGGAAATCGGCCACTATAGATAGCGCAGCCGCTACCACCATACTTGCCGCTACTGCAGCTTTGTTTATGCAAGCCACTTCTACTTCCGAAGGAAAAGAAACAAAGACCGAAGTTTCACGGAGAGGAGATCTACAGCAGCTTTTCACAAAGATTGGGACTGAGACACACACTGGTGCTTGGTTGGTCAAGCCTCGGGATTTGCTCAAAGATTTGAACCTCGCAACTACCAGTCCAGTGCGGCTGTCAGCGTTGGTGAAGGGCAGAGTTGAGGAGCTCCCCGACAACCAGTCGCCGCGCAGGAGCTCCTCAGATCAAGCTTTCTTCGACATCGACTTGATGTAATGCCTTGGCTCAATTTCAGTTCTGATACTTGATGGTGGGTTCGAGGACTAGAGTATCTCGCAAACTCGACGTATCTCGCAAACTCGACGTATCTCGCAAACTCGACGTATCTCGCAAACTCGACGTATCTCGCAAACTCGACGTATCTCGCAAACTCGACGTATCTCTTGACCAAAGGCGCATAGATGATGACATATCCGGGGGAGCCATGCTTCAAGGAGTACACAGAGAATCTAGGAAACAAATCATCTGTGATGGACTAGATTTTCCATCTTCATTTGTAGTCTGTTTCCTTTTTATGTCGACTACGGCGAGGTACATATAAACAAGGGTTATAATGGCTCTCCGTCTCAAAAAGAATTCTGCTATAATATTTGCCTTCTGCGGACCTACCTATGCCTAGTCATGTCGAACTTTATTCAATGATCAGAGAATCTTCTTTCTTAGCTTTGCAGCCACTGCTCCGGAATCAATGCTTTCGAATAGGATATTTCGGCGCGCATTATGACATGGCCTACCAGGTTTGCATCCTGAGAGCTCAGTAGCAGGGCAATAGCAGTAATAAGTAAGCATAAGGAAAGCGAAGACGACGACGATAATAATAACAGGGACGATGACAACAACAAAGACGACGATAACAACAATAAGGACGACGATAACAATAATAGGGATAACAAGGACGACAAGGACGACGAGGAAGAAGACAATAACGATAGTAATAATAGAGATAATAATAAGGACAGTATAATCTCATGTCCTCTTTCCGTACGCTCCTCCGCCCGGACTTTCTGTGTAATGAGTTAGTTCAGAGTTTGATAGTTTGATAACCTGAAATTGGGGTGCTCACTTATGATGATATGGTCTCCCTTGCGCATCTGACATGTGTTCTTGCCTCCCAGATTGATCTCTCGGAGTCCATATTCGTCCTTTCTGATCCAGAGATTCTCGCCTGGGGTACCTGGTTCACCTCCACAAAGTCCAAATGGAGGCACAGAGCGTCGCTCGCTGAGGACGCTGACTTGCACATCACGACGGAACTCGATGTGGCGAATGCACCCATCTCCGCCTGGAAACTTGCCGTGGCCACCTGAACCTTTCCGGATACCGAATTCGTGTAAGATGCAAGGGTAGCGTCGCTCAAGGGACTCTGGGTCCGTGATCCGTGTGTTAGTCATATGAACGTGAACACCGGACTGTCCAGCCCATGTCGGGCCCGCGCCAGCGCCACCCGCGATGGTCTAGAAAATGATTAGAGAAATTGTCCACGAGCAAAGGCTTAACCAACACACCTCATAATAACCGAAACCAGGCCTCGCCTTGCCATCAATAACTTCACCGCCGTACCCAAAAGTGAGGTTATTACACGTGCCCTGGCTGGCTGCAGCGGCTTGGAACGCTCTCAGGACAAGATCCGTCACTCGCTGCGATGTCTCGACGTTGCCTCCTACGGTTGCTGCCCCTAGTGAGGGCGAAAGGATAGTGCCTGCTGGAAGAACCACGTTGATTGGTGCTAGGCATCCCTGGTTGAGAGGGATGTCTTCCTTCACGAGTGATCTCAGGACATAGATGATTGCACTGAAGGTGATGGCTCGTGGGGCGTTGAGGTTGCCGTACACCTCTCGACTGGTGCCGGTGAAATCAAATATGGCAGACCCCTCATCACGATTGATGTGGATCTTCAGCACCAGCTTCGATCCATCGTCCATCTGATCTTCTGCTTCCAGCGGTAGACCGCTAAACTGGTCGTGAACCTGTCGTAAAAGATTTCTCACGACCTTCTCAGCGTTGTCCTGGATCCCAAGCATGTATTTCTGAACGCTAGTTAGTCTTCGGACTCCACACACAGTGTAAGCGCTAATTGGACTTACTTGTACCGTAGGGAGACCATACTCCTTGATCGACTCGTGGATCAATCGAATTCCCTTCTGGTTCGCAGCAATCTGGGCCTTCAGATCGCTGACATTGTCACTCCATGTTCTCGTTCCAGAAGAGCCAGGGTAGGAGGCAGGCTTCTTCAACATGATCTCCGCCAGCCCTTCGTCGTCAAACTTGCCGTCGTTGACGAGTTTGAACGAAGTGAAAGACGCTCCTTCTTGCCAAATCTCCTTGGAGTGTGGCGGCATCGATCCCGCCGCAATACCGCCAATGTCCGCGTGATGGGCTCTTGACGCCGTCCAGAAAAGAACTTCGTTAGTGTGTTCGTCAATTACAGGAGAGATGACTGTGACATCGGGAAGATGCGAACCACCAGCGGCAGGATGGTTCGAAACGAGAACATCGCCAGGGCGAAGAGTGTTGCCCCATCTTTCGGCTTGGTAAGCCACCGCATAGCTCATCGCGCCAAGGTGGCACGGAATGTGCGGTGCGTTCGCGACGAGGCCACCATGAGGGGAAAAGATTGCGCACGAGTAATCAAGGCGCTCCTTGATGTTGATGGAAACCGATGTAAGTTGAAGAGAACGCCCCATTTGCTCCGCTATGCTCATGAAGCGGTGACCGAAGACGGAGAGCTGAATCGGATCCACAACATCAGGATCCTCTGAGGCCGTATCCTTGAGGGGCGTTTCCTCCCGGTCGAGTAAAAGATGCCTAGAGAGCACGGTAGCTGCCCATCCGGGCTGGATGAGGATAGTCTGCGTTTGATCGAGAATGATCGAAGGACCCGGCACTTTGTCTCCCGCTGCAAGACCTTCCAGCTTGAACAAGTTCACCTCATGCCACTGGTTCTGACTATAGACCCTGGTCGTCTTGGCACTCTTCTTCGATGGCGTGAGCCTGATATCAACGGCTTTGAGTGCGGAAGAAACACTCATGTTTTCCGTTCCTGCAGTCTTGCCGAGGGCGCGGACTCGGATGTCCTCGATCAGGATCTCGCGATCGAGCACAAATCCGAACTCTTCCTCGTGGTGTTCGATAAACTTCCGGGAAAAGTCCCAAGAGTCGATAGGCTTCTGGATCATGAGAGAGCTGTTTGTGCCTTGATACCGGAGGTTGAGGTACAGCTCATACTCAATCTGTTGGTCTGTGAAGCCTTGCGCGGTAAGTGTCTCGCCAGCTTCTGTGGTCAGAGACCCGAACTCGCTGGCAAGATGGGCCTCGTTCATCTCTGACAGTCGTGCCGCCCGAGGCCGTTGTATCTCATGCGTCAAGTCCGCCAATGCCATTCCGTACGCCGAGAGGATCGAAGAGTACCGATGGATCACGACCCGCTGGATGCCCAGTGCTTCGGCAACATCGCAGGCGTGTTGTCCACCAGCCCCTCCGAAGGTGGCCAAGACATGTTCCGACGTCCGGATGCCTCTCCCCTCCGTCAGGGATCGGATTGGTCTGCTCATGCTCTCATTCGCCACTCGTAGGAAGCCACTCGCAACCTCTTCGGCAGTAAATGACTTCCCCTCTTCCGCGTTGATCTTTTCGGTCAAACTCTTAAACGCATGTACTGTCGCTTCATAATCGAGAGGCTCATTCTCTTCAGGGCCAAAGATTGCTGGAAAGTATTCGGGACGAAGTCGCCCCAAGAAAAGGTTGGCATCGGTGACCGTGAGAGGACCACCTTTCCGGTAACATACAGGCCCAGGGTGCGCCCCAGCAGACTATCACTTGTCAATAATCTCATCTTTATCGTAAGGATGGGGCTTCTCACATCGGGGCCAATCGCAAACAGGCCATTCTTCCAATGCAGGATCGACCCTCCACCAGCAGCCACGGTGTTGATGTCGAGCTGCGGAGTCTGCAAAGTCACCTCTGCGGTCTCGGTCTCAAATACATGGTCGTAGGTACCTGAGAAGCGGCTGACGTCTGTCGATGTCCCTCCCATGTCGAAGCCGATAACAGGCATCTTGTCGTGGGGGTCGTAGCACGACCGCGCAAAGCCAATCACGCCTCCTGCAGGACCAGAAAGAATGGCCCGCAAACCAGAAAACTTCTGCCACAGGCAGAGACCACCATCGCTCTGCATGAACAAAAGTTTCCCAGCTACGGCGTCCAGTCCCCCCTTGAAGCCGCTACCGAAGTTCTTGACATAACGCCGGATGAGAGGCGAAAGGTACGCATCAGCGGTCGCAGAGTTTCCTCTAGACACCATTTTGATCTGGATAGGGTTAGCTATCAGGAGCTATCATCTTCCAAACACAGTGCATCTAGGGATAGACCTACCGTAGGCTGAAGCTCCGATGAAACAGAGACCTCGAAGCCCATAGACCGAGCAAGTTCGGCAACTTGATTCTCGTGGTTGGGGTAAAGGTAGGAGTGTATGAAGCAAATGGCTAAGCTGTTGAATCCTTCGGTTTGGAGATGTCTCAGTTGCTCTTTGATGACTTCAGTGTCGGGTCTCTTCAAGATTCTGACTGGCTCGCCTGTCAGGCCCTCGACCAGAGCGTCATCACTGTTTATGTCAATAGGCTCCTTTTCGGGATTCTCGAGAAACTCTTCCATTGTGACCCGCTCATCAATTTCGACCACGGTGTCGTACAAATTCTGAAGCTTGTGTATGCTCAAGTCAAAAATGTGAGGTCTCGCTTGGTTGCCAATGACGAGCAGGTCACGGAACCCTTTCGTGGTCAGGAACGCGACTCGTTCACCTTGGCGTTCGAGCAGCGCATTCGTCGCAATAGTCGTACCCATCCGAATTGACTCGACGTCTGTGATATCCAACGGCTCATCGCGAGGAAGAGACTTTCCTCTGAAGTGTGATAGTACACGGCGAATTCCTTCAGTCGGAGCGTCGTTGTAATTGCGTGGGTCGACCGATAACAGCTTGAAGACCATCTCTGGCTCAGAAGAGCCGGGAATGTAGGCATGTACATCTGTGAACGTGCCGCCGCGATCTTTAGACATGGGTTAGTAACCATTTTCTTACATTGCAGCAGCCAATCTGGGAAACTTACCAATCGCGATTCGGATCTTCTTTTGACTATAGCCAAGTGAACCCATCTTGATGTGTGAATTCGCGAGACGATCTAAGTTTTCATGAACCAAACATTCAAGTTGATGAACTCATCGCCCTACAACTTGATGCCTTTATTGTGTCGGCGATGGTTGGCCGAACGCCGGAGGGCCCCACAATCGCCGAGTTCGCTCTCGGAGCCCGGCCCCGATGAGATGCGCTCCGATATGGGGGCTCAGATACCAGCGAAACGAGTCAAACAACTGGGTCCACCGGATTGGGTGTGAGGGGCGGGAAGCCAACCCGAGGCAGCTGAGATAAGCCCCGAGACGTAACATCAAGATCCCCTCATCTCTGGCAAGGATACTCGGTATTTTCGGTTACCGCCAACAGTCTCGGTAAGCTGAGCCGTTATCGCAACTAGTGCGAAAGGCGTTGGGAATGTCTTCCACAAACCATCGAGCTTATCAGATTGCTCATCTCTTCATTTACATTCTCCACAATATTCTCGTGTGAGATTGTCATGAGATAACTTTTCCTCAACGGCTCGGGAACGCGATGCGAAGATGCATCTTTGGTATCCGAAATTGAGGATCAAGATGATTGCTGAGGGATTGAAGCACTATCTTGGGATAGTGTCCAGCACTGGAAAACAATTACTTCTGGATACACTCTCGTATAATTGGAACATCTTCTGCTACTAGATGTCTGTTCATGAAACAAGCAGCTATTGTTGACATTTTTGTGTCATGTCCAAATCTGACCAAGGTATGCCTCTGGAGGGTGAAAGCAATATGAAGTCGGCCAACCAGCAAGACATCATTGAGCACAACGCCTACTCCTCTGCTTTTCAGATCGACCGAGTTGAAGAAGCGAAAGTTGTAAAGAAGATCGACCTTGCGATTACCCCGATTCTATTTGTTGTCTATCTCTCATGCTTCATTGACAGATCAAACATCGGTACGTATAGGCATCCATGGATGCATCAGTGGCAGTCATTGTGTAGAATTCCACTTACCTCTCCCAGGTAATGTCAAAGTTGCAGGTCTTCTTGATGACATCGGCGCAACAGAGCAACAGTTCTCGACTGCCGTATCGCTCTTCTTCGTCACCTACGTTCCGGTCGAGGTCCCCGCTGTTATTCTCGTCAAGCGCTTCGAACCGCGATTCGTCTTAACCATCCTTTGTATCATCTGGTCGGTCACCACAATTGCTAATGGCCTCATAAAGAACATCGGTGGGCTATATGCCTGTCGTCTCGTCCTCGGAGCTTGCGAAGGGGGCCTGTTTCCGTCCCTCAACATGTACCTCACGATGGTTTACAAACGGGACGAGCTGGCGAGGCGCACATCCTATCTCGTCTCATGCACGGCACTATCCGGCGCTTTTGGTGGGCTTCTTGCCTATGGATTACTACAAATGGATGGCGTCGGAGGATACGCAGGCTGGAGATGGGTTTACATCGTCGAAGGAGCTTTCAGCATTCTTTGCGCCTTCGCGGTGTGGTTTGGCCTTCCTAGTGACATTCGAAAGGCGTATTTTCTCAATGAAAACGAACGTCAACTCATGGAAGTTCGTCATCAGCAGCGTTTGGACTACATGGGAAGCGAGGAGTTCGATTGGCAGGAGATCAAGCTTGCGTTCCTCGATGCAAAGACCTGGCTATCGTAGGTGGAATCCTAATGCCCAGGACTTCCCATGACGATACTGACAAGACTTCAGTGCTTGGACCCAATTTTGCCAAAACATTCTCACCAATGGCTTTGGAACATTTTTGCCGTCAATTCTTCGAGCCATGGGACATGGCACACTGGCGGCGAATTATTTGACTATTCCAGTCTACTGTCTAGGAGCTTTGGCGTTCTTCACCTTTGCTTTCTTATCTGACAAGTACGGGAAATGCGGTATCGTGAGTAACGTGGCTCGTATCAACTTGAACAGTGATGCTGATCAATGGATTCAGTTCCTGTTCGGCACGAATATCCTAGGCGCCATCGGCTACGCGATCCTCATTGGTGTCAGCAACAACGCCGTCAAATACTTTGCCTGCTTCGTATGTACCATCGCTGTCTATAACGGAACTGGCCTCAATCTTGCCTGGCTCAATGTCAACATGGCCCCACAATGTAAGTGTTCCACATCGATCTTGAGTGTAGTTAGCTGACGGAATGCGCCCAGACCGACGAGCCACTGCCATCGGCATTCAGCAGACAATCGGGAACTCGGCCGGAGCGGTTGCGGGGCAGATATACAGGAGCTCTCCTTACTTGCTGGGAAACAGCTTCTCTCTGGGCGCCATCTTTGTCGCGAACTGTCTGGTTACGATTCACTGGTTTTACCTGAGAAAACTGGAAAGGGAGAAGAAAGCGATCTTGTCGGGTGAGATGGAAGACCATCGAGCAAAGAGGACCGGAGATCGGGATCCAAACTTTCGATATCGTCTCTAAGCCACTAATTGACGAGGATGTACTGTAAGTAGGAATGAGCTGTACTGAACTTGGGAATCTTCAACAAGTAGATATTAGTGACTGCTTAGAGTTACCTAGCTAGTGTGTAATTCTTTAATATCATTCAGAGACCACCGGCGTTTTCCTTTGCCAGAGCGACTGCTTTCCTAAAGGCTCGTTATCTTTGTGCCCATTGTCGTCGTCGTCGTCGTTGTCGTCATTGTTAGTATCGTCGTTATCGTAGTCAATTTCGTGCTTTTTATTATTATTATTTTCGTCGTTATTGCTACGACTGTGTTTCACATCCATTATTATTACTAGCTACTGTAATTTTCACCATTATCATAGTCGATACTATTGTTATAGTTAACAGTAATGCTCTCTGAGTTTGTAGTATGAGCTCAAACAAAAAGGATTAAATATACTGGAATTGCAACCACGAAGTTACTAAGAAATTGGGCGGTCTCGTGGTTCCAACGGAGTTCCATTGCGTCATAGGAACCCCGCCATTAGTCCTAGCGCTACCTAAGAGCGGGACTTCTTTGAGTGGATGAATTGCGCCAGCTTTCTTTTCCCGCTCACTCTTGCCACCTTATCCTTCACACGATGATGCACTCGGCATCAGACAACTCGGTGTCAGCCTTGTATCATGACTTAGCCGATGATTTAAATCTAGCTTCCGGGCCTGAAGAATACCGCTGGGCTCTCCGGTGCGTCACTTTGCTGGCTGGATGTAGTACTGACGACGTCCGCTGTACTCTGAGAGAATCCACATTGGGTCAGTGCAATGGGAAATACGAAGCGCTATCCTACACTTGGGGCGATCTTAAGGACATCACTCAGATCTACCTTGACGATGAGCCCTTCAGCGTGACAGCAAACCTCGAAAGTGCTCTGCGTTGCTTTCGCCTGCCAGATATTGATGGAGTGCTGTGGACGGATTCGATTTGCATCAACCAGAAAAACGTTTCAGAAGTCAACATCCAGGTTCGAAGGATGTGGGCCATCTACAAATACTCTTTGAGCGCAGTGTTTTTCCTGGGAAGGGAGGCGAGAGACAAAGCAAGCATAGCTGGCCTACTGAGAAGGCTAACAGCAGATGTTTCACCAAAAGACTATCCTGCCATCACAGCACTTCTTCAAGATAAATCGGAAGCAGCCTCGTGGAAAGCTTTGGACGAGCTCATAAAACGGCCCTGGTGGAGCAGAGCATGGATCGTGCAGGAATTCGCTGTGCATCCAGCACGAGGTTGTCTTCATCTGCGGGGAAGCTGAGATTCCCGAACGCATGTTTGGAAGCGCGGTCGAAATCTTAGTCGACTACAGATTTAACGCCGTCGTGCCCAAAAGACTACAGCACTTCGTGCGACACATAGCGTCAACGCCCATAAGTCATCTGTGGACTGTCAGAAGGGCGTACCAAAAACATGGGTTGGACGAAAGAATGAAAGATCCGACAAACATGCTGCACCGGTTCCGTGGCTTCAAATCTTCTGATCCCCGAGACAAAGTTTACAGCCTTTTCCGCCTCACGAGCGAGGACGCTGATCTGAAACCAGACTACAATAGGCCGGTGCAGGAACTTTACAAAGACGTGGTGCGCGTCTCCATCAAGGCGTCCAATACTCTTCAGGTTCTATACCATCACAATCAAACCATCCAAGGTATACGTGGTTTGCCAACATGGTGCCCTGACTGGACCGTCATGCGGGGGCGGAGAATACTTTTGTGGCCAAATGAATACTCTGCAGGGGGCAATGGCAAAGCATCTTCTCGATTCGATGGCAATAAGCTGTACCTCAAGGAGAAACTCCTGGATAGAGTCCAATGGCTGGAGAGTTTTGATTCCGACATTTTCTACAGAAACGCTGATGTGTTTCGCCGCATTGAAGCTATCGAGACGGAAATATTAAGGCGCTCGGAGGTTTGCTCCACGGCCGAAGAAACGTCCTGGCCATCGCTGAATTCCTTCCGCGCAACCCTTGTGGGATCTCGAATAAGGAAGAAAGGACCATCTCAAATGGCCACAGGTCTGAGGCCATCTGACGCTGGAAGGCTTTGGCATGCCTGGCACGAACACATGAGCAATCGCCCTTCGGATGAGTTGCGTGGAGATGCAAAGTTATACAACGACGCACTGTACAGTGCACTTTGTGGACGGTCTTTCGTTTTGACTGAGCACAAGCACTTTGGCTTGGCGGATATCCCGGTCCGAGTCGGTGACTTGATAGGGGCATTCTCGGGCAGCGGCGTTCTTTTCGCTGTACGCAAAAAGGCGGAGGCCGGTTTGGCTAGAACTGAGGATCACTTCGACTTTGTTGGCGAATGGTAATGCAATTCTAATCCCTAAAACGGCATCATATCGCATTGCTAACGTCTGGAATATAGCTACTTAGACGGGTTCATGCATGGTGGATCCATGAAGGACGATTCTCAGTTGTCTGAAATATGTCTTGTCTAGATTCAAGACCTACCCACTTAGCTCTGGACGCATGGTACGGCCTATCCCAACGTAACACTGACAATCTGTGGTTCACTCTGCCTCCATCGATCCTTCAAGACTCTTCCACACCCCAGCCTCCGTGAAATCTGGTCATCACCCTTCTGAACCCAGAGAACGTTGTAGAACTCCACAACTTCGTCGTCATTCGCTGCCTCCTCTGGGAGTCCAAGATTCTCGTTCCACTTTCCCCCAGAAGGCAGAACTGCATAACCAGAGTTGTTCGGGCCACATTCTGAAAACCCAGTCCACCATCCGTCAATATCGTACTTAGCTTTGAAACGGCCCCCGCTGTAGTGTGGACTTCTGTGGAACACCTTTTCCTCGAAGCACATTTTGATGTCTCCTCGTGTTGCGGTTCCCTCTGAAACTGCGATAATCTCCATCAACAAGCCATCACCGTACTCGATTTTCATGCCTCTCGGAAACCTCATGGTCCATTCAAAGCGCTCGCTGTCGAGATTTTCTGTGACACGAACAAGTCCCGCAAAAGCCCCTTTCTGATCCTGAAGAACAACAACCTTTGATGATTGGTGCAACGCCGTTTCGTTCATTGCTGGGTCCCAAAATACATCCATGCTGGGCATCATGTCGTCGGGCTTCACCAAGAATACTTCCAGGGCTGCTGCAGGTGCAAAGACCGCCCGCTCTGTGTCGCATGATAAGAGGGCTAGCTCATCCCTCAGAAGCTTGCCATCTCCTAGTGTTCTGCGCTCGGTCTTACTACAATCGCCAGAGTCGTCCGTGTTGCCATTGTTGTAAGATGACCGCGAGGCTCCATTTGGAAAGAAGAAACCCTCTGGCGTACTTGAAAGCGGCAAGGTCTTTTCAAACGAGACATGTTCTTGTGCCAAGTTGTTAGCCGTCCACCTGACGAGATTCTTCAATCTCCAGGAACCAGCCTTAGGCATTCTGACAGTATCGCTTTCATCGAGGCAAAAACTGGGCTGAAAGCTCCACGGATCCACAAGACATTGCCATCCACACCATGCCCACGACGGAAGGGAGGGTTTCTTGCTAGAGGAACTTATTCTTCTATGGCAACCTTTCAGCGGTTGCCACAGAAGAGCGGAGTCCAAAAGTTCCGCAGGCAGGCCATACAGAAACCCACCCGGAAAGGCCGGGGCAAGGCGGTTCAGAATGCCTGTGCATGCGAGAAGGCCGTCCTCTTCGCGGGAAAAGTCGCGACCGTTGTATGGGCAAATCAAGTCCATATACAGACCAAAGTCGAGATGGGATGGTGTCGAGAAGCGTCTTGTGAGAGTTCTCTTAGCGATATCGGAAGCGGAAATCGATGTGTCTTCGTCTGGCGTCAAATGATCCATGTCCCAAACCGCGCATCCGCATTGCCAGAAGACTACATCATGGTGAAAGAAAATTATCCGCTTGCTGAGAATCGATTCTTGATAGGTCCAGCCTCTTGTGGCCCATGTAGACTCAGAGATTGAAGTGTAGTGGTTCAGTATGGCTTTGTCATCCAGCTCGCGACGGCTGACGCTGACTTGCACGATCGTTGATGGACTCACGGGCGCGGATATCTCGTTGCTCACACTGTTTCTGAAGTTTCCTTCAAAGAGCCCCTGCCGCTCTGATGCCACTAAAGTGACTGCCGCACCGGAGTAAATATGGTCCATATTGGATATCTCCTCGTTCTTCTCTGCTGACTCTTCATCTTGGACAATGCAGAGTTGATCCACCCATACATATCTAAGCCTGAGAAGTTTCGTCATCTTAATGGCTTCGAGGATGACCTTGCTGATCAATCTTTCGCGAATGAGCAATGCGTATGGCCTGAGAAGAGCTTCTCGGTTCCGCTGAAGCAACTGAGTAGATGACTTATCCCACGGGTAGCTGAGCGCAACATAACTTTTCTCAGCATTGTCAGAGACTATGCAGTAATTCTCGGTGTCGATGAGATATAAGGGTGCCCTGGCATGTGATTTGCCATTCTCCTTGTCCTTGTCTGGTCGATTACACTCATGCGAACTGTCGCAGATGGAGAGCCATTTTCGCATATGGTCGATGGCAACTTCTTCCTGTTCGAGACGTTTCTCGTCTACCTCAGCTGAGGTTGTACTTTGGTTGACAGAAGCCTCCTCTGCATCAGTGGAAGAATACCCTGCACTGGAAGAGGAACCCTCTGTACGACCAGTAGAAGACTGCTCTGCCTCCGTGGAGGAAACACAGCAACCCATGTCAGTGCTTTTCCTGGTAAAGGAGGGTTAGTTGAGGGGCGAATCAATATTTCGGGAGATGAATAGCTTACGGGGCTAATCGCTGGTTCTCACAGCTTGCGCGATCCCGAGTTGGATCAAGATTGCAATACACGAAGCTTATAATCTCCTTCGTGCCCGGAACGGCCGGCAAACTAGGCGGATAGATGGCTTTCATCGAGAGCTTGGCGTGGGCTAGATTATGCAGTGAAAGGCGATATTGATTCATAAGACCTATGAGAGTCGCCGGATAATCTGGCGCATGGACAAAAGCGCGAGAAGCAGACAATACAAGCTGTCAGCACGCAGGATACCTTACGATAGGGACTCAGCTCTTATCTCCATTTCCCAATCTCGCTAATGAGCCGATGCAACAAAGCATGCAGACCGTGCCGAAGTCCTTCCGACCTCAACACTCCCCATCTAGTAGCTTGACATGTCCCCATTATGGCGCGCTTGCAGGAGTCGGTTGCTCTAAGTAGCTTCGGGCGGAAGAAACAAAATAGTGACTACCCGCATACGAATAATGACACGATGCTTTTAACTGAATTTAGATACATAGAACGCAAACACACATGCTTCTATCCATGTAAGCTGTAGAGGCTATAGGAACCAGGCATCCGGTCCTCATAGACTCCGTCCAGATGATCACACCCTTGCGCAACTGTAAGGATAATCTCACGAGCAATGGTAAGCACATTAGTACTCTAGCCACTTCACCCCCCTGAGCAGCCGACCACGTGTAGGAGAGAGAGATTTTGTGGCCCGATATTGTTTTACGCAAGGCATGCCCCTTCTAATGGTCTAGTCCCATGTTCCTGTGGTGTTCTGAGTTTCTTAACACGACAGTCTCAACACAGAAGCCTTCTCAACTTAGTTTCCAACAAAGTCCGCAGTAAACAGTTATTCCGACCTAATGTAGTTCGTTGTGCAAGGTAAGTGCCTGTTGCATTTTCTACCGGCGTCCCGAGGTAGTTCCTTCGAGTCGTGTCATGAATGCAATGAACCATGGCGGGAATCGGTACGCAACGGCAACGCGAATATTGAATAGCCTTGGGACCCGACTCCAGCCTTGCACTTCAAGATAAGTCACCCTTGCTATTTATTGATGGCGAGAAGGTTTCTAGCAAAGGAACCCTGCGCCAAGAAATGGCCTTCGACTTGTTGCTGTGAAATGACCCTGCAGGTTTAGTTTGATGCGCACGCCGAATAACCGACCAGTCTTCCGAGCCCGGGACTGCAGATCACAACATCCCAGCATCTGCCCTATTCGTGGTGGGTTAAGAATGCAGTGAACTGCTGCATACACTGCCTCACGATTACTTTCGAATCACGACACACTCCGCTTCTACCTGCAGCTGTCGAAACCGCGAGCACGCTGATTCTCAACTCCAACGTCACATCCATCTTCGGGCCTCTAGCTCCGTCGGAACATAGCTCATAGCACAAACCCGCGCTCATGAGCGCGCAACTAGGCGTTCGAATCTAATCAGCTCCTCAGAAGTTGACAGCACAAGAGCCAACATGTGTCTGATTGATGCCTCGTTTCATCACCGATAATGTACGATGTGGGAGTTACTGAGCTGTCCTTTCGGATACCCATTCCACGGCGGAGCCTTTTCAATGTGTGGCATCGCGTTGGGGTGGGTTAAAAATGCAGTGAAAAAGTCTGAGGGTGTAGATGCGATCCATGATGATGTGATGGTGTGCGAGGATTGTTTACGGAAGTGCCGCTGTTAAAATGGGCTCCCGCTTTATTCCGTAACCGAACATCATTGGTCATCTTGTTTCCCTATCCGCCCGACGAACAAATGCGAACCACGGCAACATAGCCCGCCCGTCATCCCCTGAGGCTCTGCACTCAACACCAAGACATCCATCCTCCTCCTCTCACCAAGCCACAACCATCTTCACCCCTCAAGTCCAGCCAAACACACCTACCTACCCCGCTGCACAATCCCGCATCTCCAAAGAGCGCATCTGCGCGCCCCCAAAAAGCCAAGCCCGCCACCCCATTGGCCCCTCGTCCCAAAATGCTGACCGCAGCCTGCCTCGCGGGGTCTCGGACGCCTCATCAGACGGGCAACCCAGCAGCAGGGCGTCTTTGGTAGGCAACCTGACTCCCGCTCGAAATAAAGTCCTGCATGAGTTTGCCTGCCTCGTGCCGTGCAGTCTGAAGGTGGTGTGCAACCCGCAGCCAGCAGCCACAAACAACACAACACAACACGGCACGGTACTCTACCAACTTTCGAATCACAAGAGACTAGAGAGTCAAACACGCACAATTGTGCGCCCAAGAAAATCATACCCTCTCAAAGACACAACACAACACACACACCAAGGGCGAAGAAGAAACTCGGCCTCCGGCGCTGCGCCGCTGCAGCATGCACCCTGCAGATGCGGCTCGGAGCGGGGCCAGCAGAACACCACCACCAACCCTCACTTTCAACTCTCAGGCCGTCTCCATTCGCAAGCCGTCCGCGTGTCTTACACCACACCACACTCCAAAATTCACATTCAATGACCAAACAAAGGAGGGGAAACTACCCAAAACCAAGGACAAAAAGAAGGGCATGATATTTCTCCCCGGGCAGCAAAAACCCAAAACGCCCTCGCGGCGGGACGGCAGCGCCGTTTTATTCATGCGGCGGCGCTGTATTGGGATGACATGACATGCGAAAAGGCGATCTGAGGGTCCCTCAGAAGGGGAGTTATGGTGATGTTGTTGGAGAAAAGAGGGGAGGAAGGATCATAGCGTACCTACATCTCCCTTCAAAGGCGTCATGATCTTGGGAGGTTGTAGGCTCATCTGCCCATCGTCCGCGTGTCGTTGTCCACTTTTTCTTTTGATGTTGTTTTGGGTTTCTGGGGGACGATACGATACCTTACCTACGTGATGGGACGAGATGAGTTGGAGGGGAAAGAAGTGTCACCGGCCGGCAGAGTCACGAGAAAAGTAAAGATAGGCGACGCCAGTAGCCGTTTGGCTGTTTGGATCTGTAGCCGAGAGCTACCCTCCCCCTCCCCCGTCTGGTGTTATTTCTTGATCTTTGCCTGTCTCCCGATTGGAGATCAGACACGCACCCAAACCTCTGTGTCTTTTTACAATTATGCATATCAAACTAGAGCGGAGGGGAAAAGGTTATTTTTAGGGTGATATGCTTTACGGAGAAAAAAAGATGGGATCGTGAAGAAAAAAAAAAAAAGGCTCGCCGGGCGTTTTATGTCTTGGCGGAAAGATGGGATGAGCGATAAATAGGCGTGTGTGCATCTTGCTTGCACTCCCAAGTGATGGAAGGTGAGAGGTGAGGTGAGGTGAGGTTCGAATTTCGGATTGAGTTCCGTTGGTGTTGCATTGTGGCCCACGTCCTTTTTTTTGGCTTTTACGTGCCGCGGGCGGCCAGGGGAATTCCTTGATGGGGAGGCATCTTTTTTTCGGGGGAAGAGACCAGAGGGAGGGGTGTGGAGGGCGGTAAGGGCCGCGGGGTTGCGGTCGCGTAGAAGAAAGGAATTTGATCGTCACTCTTTTTTGATCCAGGTATGGTGACAGTCACGGCGACGGTGGCATTTTTTTTTTTTTTTGCAATCTTGCGGCTTATTGAGGTGGGAACCCACCTGGGGAAGCACGTTCGGTGGGCGAAAAACAAGAGGGCGATCAAAAGGTCTAGACCGGCAGAAAATCGATATTTCTGGGGTGGTAATGATTGAGCTAGACAGCGTTGCCCAAATGTAACTGCGGTCTGTGTAGGTGGGATTGATGACATATTGCGACTCTGTGATTTCGCAGCCAGCAGAGCCGCTTGTTTGCGCGAGTCGTGCGTGGGAATGCTACGGTGCTTGCACGAGTTCGGTGAGGAGGAGGGAGTTTCTTCGGAGGGGCCGTTTGGAGGGGAGAAGGGGGAAAAAAAGGTTTAGGTTTGCTTTGGTGGGATTGGAGTTGGAGATGATCTGCAATTGATGGGCATGTTGTTATTTCTTTTTCTTTTGGTTCTAACAAATCTGACTGGGAAAGGTGAGCATGACAGAAAAGACACTTTTCGAGGTAAGGCACGTTTACGATGGAGGTGGGTTGGGGGATACGGCAACGGCAACGGCAGACGAGAAAGGATAGACGACGCCCAAACATACTGGCATCCGTCTGATGACGGGAGATGGTCGCAAGCGATGCATGGATTTTCCTCTTTGTGTGGTAGGATGGAATGGGGTCCTTTTCCCTTTGGCTGTTGGTTGGATGGTGACCAACCTCGTTGTACTTGATAGAAGGTCCTCCGGCGGTCTGTAAGATTTGAGGGATGATCCCTTCAACGTTGCGGTTGATTCCCTCGCCCGGGTCGATCATCCTGTTCTTTGGTACGGGATACATACAGCACACCACTTGGCTTCTTGGACAGTCAGAGAACAGGAGAGAAAGTGCTGACCGTCTGATGGGACCCTCCTTGCGCGAGTCGGTGTTGGAGGTCACTTGAGGTGAAGAAAAACGGCATTAGTGTAGTTTGGGTAGACCCAAAATCCAAGAAGTTGGCAGAGAAATGGATACACATTTACAAAGCGCATAGTTCTCGTTCCGGCTTTGATGTGACCAGGGAGGTGACAGAGCAGTCGCAGAGATAGAGATACATTGGCGACAGACAGATCCAATGGAGATGATGGATGGATGGTACCAAGATACCACGAGGACGAACCGAAACGAGACGAGACGGGACCGCGCAGGCCAGCTGCGCCGCAGCAGGCGTGATCCCCGGCGGCCACTTCTGCGCTGGAGCGGCGGGGAGCCAATCGTTCTGCGGGAGCGGGGCGGCAGCCTCACTTTCTGCGGGAGCGAGCCGTGGCCAATCGAGGTTCGCCCTGCGAAGCCATTCCCCTTTTGGAGCTGCAGAAGCAATATGATTGGCCGAGGCCAAGGGAGGGTTAACAGTGGAGTTGGAAGTTGCGAAATAAAAGTTGGGGGAAGCTTTGCGGGAAAACATGGGATACCTAGCCTGCTTCTGCTTCCTTGGAGGGAAGACGATGACTGGACAGCGCGCCAGGTGGGATTGGCATGCAGCAGCTGGCGGCCGGGCGCGCAGATGCGCTGATGGCGATGGATGGAATTGTACATGTGGGGGATCCTGCCGGGCCTGTGAGGTAGGCTGTGACTGGGACTGGATCACTGTGATTCAGTCCCAGTCCGTCCCGCTGCCCAGCACAACAAAACGAGGCTAACCCAAGGGATTGGAGGATGTGTTGCCAATGGGATGATGGATCTTTGGGGTGGGAATGAGATGCAGCAGGCAGGAGATGCTGCTAGCTGGGGTCGAATGGCAGTAGTGGTGATGGGGGCATGGTGTTGTGTGGTGTCCTGGCGCATGCATCGCGTCAATCATAGATCCGGACGCCGGCCGCCGGACCCCAGGTGCGCCGCATGGCTTGTTAGGCGTTTTTCCTGTTCCCCTTCCATCGCGATTCCTCTGCACAAGTGAGGTCTTTTTTTTTTTTTTGCCGAATCGAATGCCCACGCTGAGGTGATACAGAACAGAGCACATGCGCCGTCAGCCAGCCCATCATTGCCCGTCTTGGTAAAGCATCAGGAAGCCACGCGCGGTGTTGGTGTGCCGTCCTGATGGGTCGTTGGCGTGGTGGTGGTCCCGAGAGACACACAGATACGGCGCTCCCTGGCGAGGGGTGTTTGCGAACAGACCGCCGTGCCTGAACATCATGTAATGGAAATGGATATCTGAGGTATCGCTGTCGCAAGATGCTGGCCGCGTGGGATGGCAGCCAGAGACACAGACACAGACGCAGACAGAATCGCCAAAGTGTCCGTGCTGCAAGACGAAGAGGCGTGCCGACGGCATGGGAGGCTGCATATTTTGGGCGGCCAAGCCGGCCTGTCTTTCTGCGTGATTTGGCTGACAGAATTGAGTTAATGAACTTGGCCTTGGGATGGGGATCGCTGCCCAGATGTTCCTGATATCGACCATTATGACGGAATGGTCTCTGAGCTTGTGAGCTTTATTGTTTCTTATTTCCTGGGCGCAGCACCGCCACAAAACCCCCCAACTGGTGCTGGCCATATCTCATCCTGGCGACTCGCTGCCGTCATCTCTGTGAGACGTTGCTTTTCCCTCCCGCGACTCGCTGCCAATGTTTGGTTTTGGGGTATCTCTGTGCATCCCGCGTGTTCTGCGTGCGACGGGCTCCCTTTCCGATTGCCCCGTCCCCGGCCCAAACTTGAAGATCAGTCAGATTAGCTATCCCGGATGTTGGTCAGGTCGCGAGAGCGCTGAGCGGCACGGCAGGTCACACACAGTCCCTTGGACCCCTTACGCAATTGGTGTCGGGGATTATTTCTGGAATTTCTGGTAATGGATTGTTTTGGGATTATTGTGACTCGTCGGACTTGTGCGTGACTTTTGTTTTTTCTGCAGCTCACCAGCTGGTGGTGTGTGCGCTGTTTGCTTGAACGTTTGAACCAATCTGGCACGGTCCCTTCGTTTTCTCGACATTTCGGGGGATTTTCCGATGCTATCGTATACGACGCAGGGAACGTAGCGAAAGAACATCGTCACGACGGAGTAATTGTCGCACTCATCTGAGCAATTACAAACTCAACCCATCATCCATGGCCCCGATGAGATGTCTGGAGGGTGTGCAGCTTGCTATTGCCGAAAAAGCCAATTCGAACGACTCTTTGACCTCCTTTTATCGACTGATTTTTGATGATGAGAGCTCGTGGGCTACTAGGAAGAAGCTAGGGAAGCTCCGCATGAACTCGAAGCTATGGTGTTTTTTTCTTTCTTGTAATGGTTGTAAGTGTAGTGGTGTGTGCGGTCATTAAAACAAGTAATTAAGGACGAGGAGCGTTGCGCGGCGTGAGGTTGAAGGAGGGGATGCCGGGTTACAGAAGTCGGGACGAAATAGAGTTGCCATGTTGGAAGAGTCGGAGCCGTCGTTGACGATATCTCGACGGCGGCGTCCATGTGGTGGCTGAGTGTTAGTGAGCCCGGCTGAGCGGGCGGGAGCAGCCAGGAACAACGTTTTTTTGGGTTGAAGGTGTCTTTCCCTCCCGCTCTTTGCTTTCGGCTGGTGCTGTCAGTAGCGCGTAACCGCAAACCTAACGGTCGACGGTGTCAGGACGAGTCATGTTGGGCAACGGCCCTACCGCACCCCTCTTTTATTTTAGTGCATCTGGTGATGATAACGATGACGGTTTGGCCGGTGGCCGGTGTGGTTCGGTTTGATCGTGGTGATCTGGTCTGTTGTTGCTGTTCGGGCTGTGTATTATGCGTTGATGCCGCCGTCCTGTCCCTAAGGTCAAAGAGGACACACAGACGTGCGGTGGAATGTGCTGCTAGAGAGCACTGACATGTTGGATTGTGCATTGCGCACAATTGCGCGATGGACACCGTCTTGGGACAAGTTCGAGCAACGCACGCGCAATCTCTTGGCGAGGCAGCATTGAGTGGCAGAGTCATTCAGATGTGTCCAAACACGGGTGAGTTCCCCCCAAAGATGGGAAGACAACGAAGGTGGTGGATGGCGATGAGGGGATGGACGGGGCATCTCATCAATCGCATCGCGATCTGCCTGTGGCCCTTGACTTGTTGACGCTGTGCATACGACAAGCCCTTAGCCAGGCGCTGGCTGCGAGGAGTGCCGTGGAAGTGTTGTTCGGCAGGGGGATCCGCTGGGCGTGTGGGCCCGCGTGTGAAAGTTCGGGTCGATCACGATGTCGGCCCATTATTTGGACGGCTTCTTTTGCGGTGCCCATGTGGGGGACTTGGAAACAAGTGAGAGAGTGTTCGTTGGATTGACATTGGCCTGGGCCTGGGCTGGGTCTGCTTGGGTCCCTGGGAGATGATGGGCAGCAGGCGTTCCCGAGGAGTCCGTTCCGCCTGTCAGTCATTTTGGCCCTGGTTCGTGTTTGCTGTCGTCTTTGGCGGGGAGCTGAGATGAGGTCAGGATATTTTGCTAGGTGATCAGCCCAAGAGGCCCATGAGGGAAATCATCTTGGGAAGCACCTGTCTGCGTTTGGCATGGCTTGGGCGAGAAAGGCCAGGCTAGAGCCCGGCAAAGTGACAGTGACAGCCCAGCTAATGTCGACTAAGAGCGAGGTGTCTGAGATGCCAATATCTGACGAGTGGTGAAGAGAGTCCGAGTGCCATGGGAGGAGGGGAGACAGCTCTCGGCAGCGGCAGACCACCACCGCCGCAACAGCTGAACGGCAGCAGCTCCAACAGCAGCAGCAGCAGCAGTAGCAGCAGCAGCCGGGCAATGGAGGTTGGCCATGGTATCCGTAGGGAAGTGAACGTGAGAAACCTAGGACTCGTCAGGACCGTCACCCTTGTCTGGCACGCGCTAGACGACGTGTTCGGTGCCCACTGCCCACTGCCCACCCACCTCACCTCACACACCACTTCAGGTTCCAACTTTCCAGTGATTGGAGATTCAGGCCGTATCCGCCCCTTGGAGAGAGAATGAGAGGAGACAGAAGCCATGCGTTGTGAGTGGACTGGAGTTGGCCTGGGCGGCAACCAGAAACCAGAAACGCCGTATGTGTGACGCTGGCGCGGACTGAAGACTGGCGGGCCCATCCCAGCGGCGGACTTGTCCAGCGAACGTGGTGCGGCGTGCTTGCAATGTCGGAAAAGGTACGTACCTGCCTGGCTACGGATACCCAATCTCTGTTTTTATCTCAGCGATCAAGCGCTTCTGATTGGCTTGGGAAGGGCTGGCTCGAGTGATTTGATTGGCATCGGCGACGTAGCGGAGTCATATCGGGCGGGCTGCATCCACTTTAACCTTCTTTCCTCGCTTCGATTCGTTCTTTTCCACTCATTCAGCAGTCGGTTCGGTGTCGCTCCTGCCTTTCTTTGCAGTAGCCACTGTTGCGTCCAGTGCCCGCCACTGCCGGATTCTCAAGCACTCAAGGTAGGCACGCCGTATCGCAGCGGTGGCAGGTGCTGTCTGCGCTGCTCTCCTGCAACTGCATCTCGAGAGTTCCTTCCCTCGTCCTTGCCAGGCGCCGTCACTGGTCCCACACCCCCCAAATTCCACTCACCGCACCTTTGCCGGTCAGGAAAGAGCACCTCCAATCGCTGTTTTCCCCAGCCAGCAGGAGCAAGAACACCCAGCGATATCAGTACCTTCCATCGTTGCAGCAGGGAAAGAGCAACTGCCACTGGAACAAGCAGCAAGTACCAGCAAGAACAGCAGAACCAGCAGCAGCAGCAGCAGCACCTGCCTGCTCCACGTCCGCCAGCTCATCACCACCACCACCGCCAGCCATCAGCCATCTGCCAGCTGCCCAACAGCAGCACACCGCACACACACACCCACCTCATCTCAATCACACCCTCCATCGCAGCGTGTCGCTGTCTCTCACCCATTTCCCGCACACCACCACATCATCATCATCATCGCAACACACTCCCCTCTCCTCTCCTCAATCCCCCCCCCATCCACATCCCCCTCCCACACACCACACCTCCTCCTACACACCACACCATCACCACAACCACTTTCTCCCACCCCTCCCACCCCTGCACCCCTCTAGCGTATTCAGTGTCCCTGTCCACTGTCTTGCCTGTTCCACCGACATTACCAGCTCTCTGCGGTGGAGACAACGCCAAAGCCTCACTTCTGTGACTGGACGCTCTTTGCGCGGCTCATCCTGTCCTTTTCTTTAAACCACTGGTCTCGCCAGTTCGCCTTCCCCAAACCTCTTGCGATCGCCTTCCCATTCGAAGCCACAGATCCCTTGTCCAGCGCCTCCAACAAACACGCCCTCTCACCAGAGTACAATCCTCGAGACCCCAACCAGAGTCACGACGATATTGCTTCGACACAACCGACAAACACAATTCCGTTTGTTGTCCAAGACAATATCCCACCCCGCCTTACCTCCACCATCGTCACTCGGGGGCCCTTGGATGTGCCATCCACAGAACGAGGCTGCAGCAATATCTCCCCGTATCACACATCGCTTCCACTACTCTACCGCCAGCAACAGTCCTGACTCGGACCGTTTCTCACACCAAGCTCCAGTGAGGCCCGATACGCTTCACTCCGAATCCCGGCGTACCCACCCCAGCTCTGTCATCCTCCGCCGTCTTCCGTCATCTCGCCGACGTCCTCCCATAGACGCTACAGCAACATGAATCAAAATTTCAATTATCAAGAGCTTCAACGTCAGGTGCTACAGAAGCAGCAAGAGCTGGAAAGCCTCCAAAACCTACTCCACAATGGTCCCGTGCAAGCACCTCAGACAAATCCTCTGAACCTTCTGCCACCCCAAGGTGACTACTACTTAGAACCCGCCATCGCCCAACAGCAACAACAACAACCACAGTTCCACAATGGCATGCCCGCAGTCAGAAGGTCAACGATGCCGAGGAGTAAGTCCAACATGGGCTACTCCTCCCATGCAGCCACAAGAATGATGGTAAAGCACCACCGCTCGATGCTATACTTTTCATGCCGTCCGTACTAACATGCTTCCAGGAACGCAGCAGTGACATGGACTCGCCACAACCAGTCAAGCGCGCGAGGGTCATGTCGCAGCAGCTCCCTCGCGCAGTCCCCATGACGGGCATGACGAGAAGCACATCCAACCGCTCGGAAAAGTCAATTCCCTTCGTCGCAAAGGGCTCCATCGCTCCGTTGCAGACATCAAATACCCCCAACACCATGATGGATCGCTTCACCCAGTCCAGAGACGATCCTCATGTCCTGTTCCAAGCGAATCAACCCTCATTGCAGCGCACGCCCTCAAATCGCCGCCAGTCAAATCTCCCGAGGGTCGAGGAGAACATGCCCTACGCTGATCCCGACGTCGGCATGAACATTGCCGACTACCTCGCAACACAAGACGAAAGCCTCCCCTCCCCGGCCATGATCCCCCCGCAACCGCAGGCTTTCCTGACGGCTGATGGCCGCAACTCCCAGGCCAGCTTGGTTGCTTCGGTCTGCCCGTCAATGAGCTCCGGCACATCCGCCCCAGAGACTACCCCTCTAACGAGGGAAAACAGCTCCTTCGACCACCAATTCGATAGCCAGTCCCTCAATGGTGCGTTTGAGATGGCTCGTATCAACTCGACTCAGTCGCAACTCGACTTTGTGTCGCAGGATCTCTACACCTCTGCCCCCCTCGGCACGTCCCCGAACGTCAAGTCCGAGAGCTTTCTCGCTTACGTCGGCGCTAGCCTCTCTCAGCAGCAGTATGCTCAGCAGTCGCCCATGGACGAACAATTCCTGTCTCAGGGCTCGTCTCTGATGGAGCGCTCCATCTCCGCCAACAGCACCGCTTCTACAAAGTCAACTCAGGAGCGCCGCGCAAAGGATGTGTTCCAGCAGCAGATCCACAATGCCACTCGCACCGCGTTGGCGCCCAAGCCTGCCGATGCCACCAAGGCATCCCAGTCTGCTACCAAGAAGGAGGGCAAGGTTGCGGTGACCAAGGGCACGTACACCCGTCCCAAGCACCCCAAGGTCTACTGCCACCAATGCAATGACCACCCCGACGGCTTCCGCGGCGATCACGAGTTGCGCAGGCACATTAACGCCAAGCACGAGGGCACCATCAAGAAGTTCATCTGCCGCGACCCGGCCAAGGCCGGTCTCAAGCCAAACGTCGAGGCGATCAACCCGCTGTCCAAGTGCAAGCAGTGTGTCGCTGGAAAGCATTACGGTGCCTACTACAATGCTGCCGCTCATCTGCGTCGCACCCACTTCAAGCCCAAGACCCCCCGGGGCAAGAACAAGCGGGGCGACGACGACGAGAAGCGCGGCGGCAAGGGCGGTGGTGATTGGCCTCCGATGAACGAGCTCAAGCTCTGGATGGAGGAAGTCTTCGTCACCGCCGACGATGCCGATGCCGCCGAGGCTGAGGCCCAGGAGGAGGACGAAGAGGAGGCTGTGCAGCTTGACCCCTCCATGATGGACTTTTCCCTGGGCCACATGGGCGAGAACATGGCCTACGACATGAACTTCCAGGCGTCGTACCCGATGCCCGAGCTGGGGGCCATCGATACCCAAGCCGCCTCTTTTCTGGCCGTCTCCAACATGCCGCTCTCATCTGCCTCTGAGGCATTTGCGTTCTCGCCATATACCTCAAACTCGCCGATGAACGGCATGGCGCACGAGACAGCCTTCTCCATCTCGTCCTCAAACACGGTTACGCCCACTACATACCAAGACCCGCTTGTCGAGGGCTTCGACAGTTATGCGGTCTACTAAGAAGTCTTGCATCGCTCCGATTCAATTCTCTTAATTGAATTTTTTTTTTTTCGTTTCGTGTCACATTCTTCCCCCATTGTGGCTGGTCTGGGCGTTGGGCTTCCTTCAGGCAGTGATTGGGCTGATCGGGTCCCATTCTGCATGACGCGCACCTGCCCAACATCGCCCTCCACCACGCGGCCTGCTAGGTCGAGCAAGAAAAAGAAAACACGAAAAAAGACAGTTCCTATTACGACCGATGATCGCGCAATGACATCATGATCAATTGCGGCTGTCTGGAATGTTGGCCGGGTGGAAGCACCCTTGGCAACACCGCTCAGCCCATCTACTTGTTACATATTATTGTCTCTTGGTTATCTCGTTTCTTTTCGCCAGTCTTATCTCATCATCTTTCATCATTTGTCGCTCGACAGTCGGTGGGGATACGTTTCACATGGCTCAGTGTTATGCGGTGACAGCATTCCACGCCTCCAACGAGCCAGTCGCTCCCGGTGGTGCAACCGGGGCTTCAAAACTGCTGTATATACACGGCCACGTTTTCGGACCCAAGCGTCCGCGGATTCAAAAGGGCACATGAGCGGCGGATCGGGGATGTCGCTCCCGTCGCAGACGGTACAGGCGTTGTACCTCCGCAAGGAGGCTGTTTCCATGAGTGTGATTTCTTTTGCATGGTGTTGGGGATTTTGATTTCTGGGCAAATGTGAAATTCCGATCTAGGTGACCAGGGCTTGGGATGCCCTGCGGCGTTGTCTTCTGTATATACATTGGATCTTGGTGGACGGTTGGGTAGACGCTCCAGCGGGGAACTGCGTGGACGGATGGCAGGACTTGCGTTGTCCTATGGTGTATAGCACGAGCCAAAAGCCGAATCAGGTGCTCAGCACTTTTGCACTTCATACATGATCCTGCTTGAAATTTGTGTTGAGAAGTATGTGCGCACTCTGTGTCGCTTCTCGCGCCTAAGTGTCAACGAGATATTCTGCCCACCGCTCAGTGATGACTCCGCTGGGGAAATTTCAAACAAGGTGCACTTTCCGTCACCCTTAATCCACAATAATTATGGTGAACAGGTCTAAGGAATGCTAGCAACGTGTCTCCCTGACTTTCTCTCGAGTGCTCTCTCTAGCACTGTAGCTCTTTGGGCCTTGTAGCTGTACTCTTCTAACCCCTACCCGACTTCTCTGGCTGGGTCCAAGTTCGAGCGATGCCACTGCCTGACTCGCGTACATACAGAGATTCAAGCTAGTAACAAGCATTGGCTCCCGTGCCTGCGTGTTCACCGTAACATGGAAGCTGACCGCCGGTTCTCCGATCCGGTCATGGTGAGTGATGTGGGTCATCCGGCCCCGGGGTTTTCTTTCGGCTACAGCGCCGGCCGGAAATCCAGGTTCCAATTTAGGCCGCCCCACGCTTCCAGCCGGTCGTGATCAACAGTTTCTGGGCCACTAATAGAATTCACAATGGCTGATTAAGTTGTGGTGTGACTGACCAGTGCTGGATGCGATGACGGTTGACAGGCGTGGAGTGGGAGCAGGTGTGCACGGTGGATCGGTTGTCTATCTACGGTCTCTCGATGTAGGTACTACATAAGTGACTTCATTACTAACTGTTTGGGGTCTTGAAATATGAAAATGAGACAAATGTATTTACTAGCAACAATTGCGTTGAATGGCCGGCGTTCGCAATGAGAAATGTGATAACAAGATGGATGTGAAGCAAAAAGAACTCCTCGACGGGGAATTGAACACGGACCTACCCCCCGTTACGCGGTGTACCTCGTAAGTAGCAATAATTTTAGATAGATTTATATAAACATAATTTAAATTGATCGTGCGAATGACAAGCCGATATCCTCACCACTAGACTATCGAGGATTGAGAGTTGTTGTTGTTGTTTACGTCTGGTGGTCGGGTCAAAATGGATTTGAAGCTCACGATGCCAACCCCACTTAGGTCGTGGACGTTAGGGTTAGCGAGGAAAGTCCTATCATGGGGCGAATGGGGGGATGTGGTTGGCGACGAGAACTGGGAGCGTGCAATGATCTGGCAAAGTTGGTGTAATTTACCCGTGTATTTACGAGAGTTTTGCTATCCGGCGGGTAGTAGACCTACATGTACCCAGACGATAATAGGGGTAGCAGCAGCAGCGACGACGACGATAGGGACGACAGGAACAATAAGGGCGACAGGGACAATAAGAGCGATGGGAAAAATAGAATTATTAAAGAAAAATAAAGTATTAGGCTTTATATAAGTAGCTTTCCGCCCGGTTAGTCAGATATATCCGCCCGGATAGCAAAACTCATTTGCGAAAGCAGTTGGGTGGTCTGAGGGTGCTATCTCTAAGGTGCTTGGTGCGGAAATTTGTCACTTTTGTGAAAGTGAACAGTGAGGTTTGAGGTCATATGGGAAAAAGGCAAAACGTTATATTGATCCTAGGTAGTATAACGTGTCTGCAGTCGATGAGACGTCACCAGGGACTCATCTCAGAGAAGCTCTCACTCAAGAGTGTCTCTTTTCAAGAGACACTCGCATCCGAGAGGCTCTCTCATCCAAGTTTAGGCTTGCTGGGGTCGTGCTCCGCCAACTTTGTGCTGGGTAACCTCCCACTTCTCCTTGTAGTTGGAGTAAACTGAAGGCTTCTCGGGATCTTGAGGATGGTCGGCGTCTCCCTTTAAGAAGAACACCTTTAGATTGGGCAATTTCTCTGTGGGAATCAACTCTCCAGGCACCTGGACGTAAAAAGCCTTTTGTCAGTCGCAAAATTCCTCCTTCGGATTGTCTGCTCATCAAAAAGCGGAAGAAAGGAGGTTTCAACTCACAGATACAATTCTCCAGTGTAGGTTGTCCTTCAGATATTCGACAACATGGTCTTCTCCGAGGTGCTGGATACCTCTCCATTTGGCGTCCTGGTTCACCGCACGCTGCAGCAGCTGCAATGTGACGGGCACCTGTGCCTTCGACAACTGGCCGACACCCTTCTGCGTCTCGCAGTTCTTACACGTAACGCCGCTCTTGCTCCAGTTCTTGGAGAATGTGTGGACGCTTCCCACATGGTGGGGACTCGAGAGGTATTCAGTCGGGGCCGAAGGGATATCGTCGGCCTCGCCGACGAAGAAGTGGATGTTGTAACTGCGACCGCCGAGGGCATGGCGGTTGTAAAGGACGTTTATGATGAAGTCGTTGTCCAAGCCGGCAATGTTCTGGCCGGAGACGTTCCTGAGCATGGTCCTGAGTGCGCTGTATTTCTTTGTCAGGGCCTTTTGCAGATCGGCGGGTGAGATAGGGGTGTTGGATCCAGGAGCCGGTGCGAAATCATCGTAGGTATAGCCGTAGTTCTCCCAGCTTTGAAGGATATCCGAGTTGAAGGGGCTGGCATTGATGTCCGTGTGGAAAGGGAAGATTGGGTCGCCCACGGCTGGGTCCTGGTCTGGGGTCCTGCCGGACCACCAAGTCGTGTAACCCAACTTCTGATAGATTGCCAGCTGACGGTCTACATTGCTGTGATGGAGCCAGAAGATGGGATCGAAAGCTGCGAAGCCGAGATCGGCCATGTGTCCGTAACCGTAGGTGGCCGGTTTGGGGTCGCTGACAGGTACCGAAGGGTCGGTGGTATAGCCCACACCGCCGACAAAGTCGTGGATAGCATTATGGATCTGCTCGATTGACAAGTAGCCAGCAGGACCCTGGTCCTTATGAGCGGTGGTGGCGAACTCAGCAAAGTTGTCAAAGCTGCTTTTGGTGAACAACCGGGTGACCTGATCAGCAATATCGCCCTTGACGCCAGTCCAGTTGAGAAGGCCAAACTGGGGATGTTGCAAAATCTGGTCCACCATGTCGTTATTCTGGACCCCCGTGATCTCCTGCTGTGGCAGGACGTTGTCCGGTGGGTTGCCGACACCCCATCTGCTGGTTCCGGACGTCTTTTGCAACTGTAGCCTTTTTGTCAGTAGATCCGAATGATCATTTTTTCTGGTGATATTTCAAACGAGAAAACACCTACGGGCTCATCTCCGTAGCAGTAAAAGCGATCAAAACTATTTTCATCGTCGAATGCTGGAGCAGAAGGAGTCTGCGCCTGAAACGTTGAGATCCTCCCCGTTGAGAATTGATAGAGCGGGTTCCACTTGGCGGTATCCATGGTGCCGTCGGGCTGGACGACGGAAATGGTTGCGGGAAGCACAATCGCCGGGACGCTGGGGCTCGCGGCCCAGTCCCAGTACGGCATGCGCCAGGCGTTGGCCTCCTGCAACCACCTTGCCTTTATGTTTGGGTCCGTGATGGGGTCCACGATCTTGCTGGTCATAATCTCCCACAGGCGCTGCTCGAAGAGGAGCATATACGCACGATGCCATGTGGGAAAGATAAGGGTTTGGTGTGGACAGTAATAGCCAGCCGTGATGTCTCCAGTAAGTTTGGGGTACTTAGCATACAGGTCGGGGTAATAACTGGTCACATCGGCGGGCGCCGGGGCGTGGTCCCAAATCGTTGAAGGGAGGCCGTGGATTCCCGCGACGCGGTAGTAGGACAGCTGGTCTTCGAAGTCCATGCTCTCGAAGATGCGAAGGGCTTGAATGAAGAGGGATAGTTGGATTGGGTTCTGAGCGGCCCAGGCGTTGACCTCTCGCCGCGGCTGAACGCCGCCGGCCGTGATGCCGGTGATGGCATAAGTGGGCTTGGGAGGAGACATGTTATGAAATTCAACCACAAAAGTTGGTTGTAAGATACCTATGGAGCGGGTGTCCTCTGTGAGGCTGAATTGGATGGTTCGGAGTTGGTACTGTTGGGCACAAGAGGAGCTATTTGTACTCGATCGCAAAACCGAACTTTCAATGAAGTATGATACGTCTTCAGTTGATGGAAGTTCGGTAATTTTGCGGATACAAAACACATCTGGTTCGCATCATGCCACGTCTGACTGCAAACGAATTCTTGACATGAATTCAGCAATGTGATGGAAGCGCCACTCAGTATGGCATTCAAGACGCAGCTGAACTCGAAAGCACGGGACGACCCTTGTTTTGAGGCTAAAGAAGTTCACCGCTCCCCGTTTCGGCACGTCCCGTCCCAAGTCACACATGTCTGTCTTGCTTCTTGGCATTCCTAGACTGAGAGCTGAGTCTGGTGGCTGGCTGAAGCACACGCGTTGCTGTCCCCTTAACGGCCGAGACACGATTATTTTAGCGGCCCCCCTTTTGCGGGGGACCTGTGTCTTAGTGCGCGAGGCCACGGAAAGTATTTGGCGAAGCAAAGGGATCTCATTCGCTGTAGAATATCTGAAGGCGATGTTTTCATCTCGAGAGGGTCTTGGCAGCTCCTATTGCCGCTACTGCACATGGCTTCATAAGGTGGATAGAGAAGGTCGCTCCCTAGGCACTGCATATCTAATAGAAACTGAGATATCCATATCCCGGTCGCCGGGGAGATGAGAACTTGGAGACCGGGCCTAGACACCGTGTGTGCTCTCGAAGACAACAGAAATGGGGTCCCCAGGTCTCAGTAGTCTTTGACCTATCATGCCGTCGCCAGCAAGCCTCGTGGCTGGACAGCAAGTGATGTGATCAGGTTAGACGCTTGTTCTCAGAAGGACCCCGGTTTTGTTATTTTTGACGCCATCAAACCACACAACCCCCCCCCTCCCGCTTCCTTCAGTGAGTAGAACGGGTGGGCCGAGCTGTAGGTAGATCAACGTTGGTTGACTGATCGTCTAAGTCGACGGCGCTGGCCTCTTTTATACACAGTCACCATCACTATCCCACTGAAGGGCCTCTGTCATATCAGGGTCTTGCTAGTCACTTGTTTTCAAGTATTCCAAAGTGCGTGATTCATCAGCGGTCTACAGCATTCATCCTTTGATCTTATTTCATGCCTTGTACGATTCTTCCTGTCTTTCGTTCCCTTCTGGGCCGTGCAATCACTCGCCCCCATAACCACCCGCTTTGCCTTTAGTCACGTCCACAAGAGCTTCATACTTGGAATCATAAGACGTGACTGCCATCGAAACCTTATCAGATGACATCTTGTCAGGCCTGATGACTTCCAAGGGCATTCGATACGAAAAACCAGCCACGAGACTGGCAAATGTCAAGTTCTTCTCCACAGGCTTCTTCTCCTGGATATTGAAGCGACCCGTACCCTTGAACACAGTGACAAGAGTATCCGGGTAGAGCGTCTCGGATACTACCTTGCCACCCAGGAGGACAAACCTCCATTTCAAGTGCTCTTTCAGGTATTTGGTAACCTCGTCGTCTTCGTAGGTCTTCAGCAAGTGGATCTCATCAGCAGCTTGTTGGAGGATATGCACTGTCAAAGGCAGCTGACCACGCGACTTTACTCGCTTCGCTGCCTGATTGGAGCAATTGCCGCACTTTTCCCGCTGGCCGCCAGCAAAGGTGTAGACGCAGCCGATGTAATTGAGGGGATGAAAGTTGTTGGTCGCGTCCGCGGCCCTAGGACCGCCGAGGAAGAATTCAATCGAGTAAGAAGAGCCCCCGCCAGCGTACCGATCATAGTCGACGGTGATGATGTAATCGTTCCACGTAGCCTCCTCGGGGGTGCCGGAGAACCACTCGATATCTCCCATTTTCTTACTTTGCGTTGGAATTGGAGCCAGCTTCTTGTCGGGACCTCCCTGAACCGGAGCGCTCGGGTACAGGGAGTCAAGTTTAGCTCGCAGGGCACTCTTGAAAGCTTCCTCCTTGAGCGTGCCATTGTTGTTAAGGACATCTTCAACGGTAGCGACATCTTTGAGAACATCGTAGCTGTAGCCGAGTTTGTTCCAGTCTCGGGTGAGATCTGCTGTGTAGACTCGCTTCTCCGGGTCATTATCCTTGAGATGGAAGGGCTGAAGCGGGGTGTGTCGATTGTCACAAGGATCCTCGTCATCAGATTTTGTGCCATTCCACCACTTTTCCCAATTCAATACTTGCCAGATGGCGAGAAGACGATCAATTTGGCTGTGAAGTTCTCGCATCAGTATGAATGGGTTTGAGTTGAGACATGCCTTTACACTCACCAATGATGAAGCCAAAAGACAGGATCAAAAGCTGCAACAGGCACATCGCTCATGTGACCCATTCCAAGGTCCCATTTATTTCCACCAGTGAGGTTCTATGCAGCTGTCAGCGCTTGTTCTCTTCCCAGGGAATAGGGGAAGTATGTGGCAAACTCACATGAACATTGTTGTGGATGTACTCCAGGTTCAGGTATCCGGACGGACGGCCTTCCTTGTACCACTTGGTGGAAGCAAATTCCTCATATGTTTTCAAATATTCGGGGCAGAACATGCGGTTAACCCCGTCAGACAAAGTTCCAGGACCTTGGAATTTCCAATCTTTCTGGTCGGGGTCAGTTTCCTTCTTGGGAGGATACCATGCGTTGTCCTTCTTCATGGATGCAAAGACGGTATTGGCCTGCCAGGCATTGTTGACACCGCTGAGGCCCCTGTACGTATACTTCTCATCCGATCTCTCCGTGTGAAGGCCTTCGATCTTGTCCTTCCTGAAAAGACCGTAGCGGCTGACTCCAGAGACTTTATCCCACTGCACAATATCTAGCCGTTAGCCCTCAAGCCATGCTTTGATCGGGGGAGGCAGCCGCTAGCCGTCATCTTTGGAACACCACTTACAGGTAATATGTCCTTCAACACGCCTTTGTCATCGCGTTCTTCAGTCTGAGGTATGTTCCATTCCTTGAGTGACTCTGGCATATCCCCGAACGGCCTGGGATCACCTTGATCCTCACCGTCCTCGTATCGAACTGGATTGTTAAAGCCCCAGAACGGATTGGCATATAGGCCGCCCTCAGGGTAACGGTTCTTGACCGCCGCGGGGGGGTAAATGCGCACGGGACCCTGGACCAGAACCTCTGGACAGGCAAAGTCTTCAGCATACGTCTGCTGAGCAGCCCAGTCCCAATAAGGAAGACGCCAGGCTTCAGCCTCCTTGTACCAGCCCTCGGCTTCCTCGTCGGGTAAGCCATGCTCCCTGATCCAATGAGTAACGACTTCGTTCATGTTCTCCCAGATCAGTTGCTACGTGGCTGTTAGTTTTCTTTTCTGGGAAGTTCGTCAAAACTCAGAAGGGAAGCTTGTACGTACCTCAAAGAGTAGCATGTATGGGCGATGCCAGGTCGGGAAATTGAGGCCATTGTGGACGCAATATCCCAGTGGTCTTCCACTTTTGTCATCCGGTCCTCTTGGAGCTCCATCCCACGGTTGGTAGGGTGCAGCATGCTGGACGAAGTAAGTCAGTAACCATCCTTGCATCGTTGCACGCATGCCAATGTCCATGACTCACAATACCCGCGATTTGGAAGTACGACAGCTTGTCCTGGATAGGTTTGTTCTTGAACTTCTCCAGAGCAAGCACGAAAAGTGTCCATTGCTTACGGAGCTTCTTTTCAGTTGCCAAGAACTCGACGTTGTAACGAACAGGCATTTCCGGGACAAACGGGATGTTGATGGTCTTGTCCTGCAGGTCATCGGGTCGAGGTATACCAGTGATGCCATACGTACCGCCCTCGGCCCATTTCTCATTCACAGCCTTGACCAACCCTTCCATGGTGTCGTGAGTAGACAGCTTGTTCAAGATAAGCCGCCCATGGTGGATGACGCTGATGCAGCGGACATGACCTTCGACCGAATGGCTCTTCTTCTTCAAAACGATGTCGAAGCGAGGGTCGGCCTTGCGAAGGGCATCTCCAAGGCGAGAGGTATTCTCGTGAGCGCCGCGAGGGCCCCAAATCTCTTGACCATTGAACGGGAGAGTCGCCTCGAAGATATGGCCTTCCTTTGAGTGTGGCTTGTCGTCGAGCCAGATTTTGTAGCTCATGATTGGAGAGGAAGTTCACTGAACAGAAGTAGGGTTAGCATGTGGATGTGAGGAGTTGAATTGAGCGACAAGCTGTACCTGTGTGGGCGCGTCGGTGGTTTGCAAGAGTAGGAAGAGCTTCGGTACGTCGTCAGCTTCGTGTAGACACGCTGTTGAGAATATCAGCTTAGTTTATGGGTTATTGCACGAAGAATGAGCACCTTTATACATAATACACTTGCACTCACTTCTTCTGTGAGCTTCGGTAGACCCGTGAAAGACCCTGATCAGCCCTTCATAGCCGCTTCTCATGCCCGTCGACGTATTGTTTGCTTAGCTGGGATGATGACCGCTATTTGCCAAGAGCTGGCCAAAAGCGGAAGCAATGAACGCCACCGAGAGCTCAGCTCCCATTTGCACAACTCCACCCTCCCTGTATATGCGGGGTTGGGCCTATCACCATGAAATATGATTGAAGCACTACGTGACGAAGCACATTGTGGCAACGTGATACAGTCTCGGAGTATGCAAAAGATATGTGATAGCGGCGGGAGCGACCCGAAACGGAGAAAGATCCCCGATCTGGCTAACATCGAGGCAGCTGAACGAAGATCAAGAGACGCCCAGACTAGGTCATATGAGGCAGCACCCGAGGACCGATGCGGATGCTAAAAGCTACCTGAAGCCTCCCATGTAAAAGCATACACTACTACCAAGACATAAATGCGGCTACTGGATGACTGCTTCGTCGAGCGATGAGGAGGCCTGATATCCAGGTTAGATCCCTTCTCACCGCCTGTATTAGCCCTGCACAGCAATGAGTGGGGTGGCAAGTGTTGGCTACAAGACACAAGATGACACAGGTAATATTTCGAATCTGGGTGCATTTGGCCCTCGTCAGTTTTGTACTCGTGGCCAAAAGTGCCTACCCGTGGGAGGGACCAGGCATGCTTCTTGAGTTGATTCAGCTCATGTAACACATCGATCTTAGCTCCAATGAAAGACATCCGTACGCGATGACTCCACTGGCGCCAACAATCGCCCACAACCATGTCATTTCAATGTAGGTTTGCCTCCCTAGGCCTACGTAGTTCAATTATGTCTCCAGTGGGCTTTTCGCGGCTTTCAAAATCTCAGAAAAGGTCTATGGAAATAGAGTTCTCGTGCGAGTTTCAAGGTGCTATGATGTGAGGCTAATCGTTTGGTATACCAGTACGTGCTGTTCTGCGTCGGAGAGTCTTGTGTATGCCATCCAATCCTCTGACCTAAAGTTTGAAGCTGCCAAAGTCAGCGAACCTGGACGGAGAAATTGAGTGCTGGAGAATGGGTCTTCATGAATTAGGTCAATAACACGAACTTCAGATCTAAGGATAAAGGTTTGATTTACTATGTGTTGAGGAGGCCATCATGGACGGTGCCTCGTTGCTTTAGAAGCGACTTACAACATTTCATCTTCCAACATCACCCGGGAAACACACGTTTTTGTACCCACCTCAGCTAGACTGCAAAATCGAAGTTCCGGTCTATCAAATATATCAGCAAATGCGGAGCCCAGGAATGATTTTGAGAAGTGCATTTTGTAAGGTAAGAAGTAATGTTCTGGCTCACTTACAAACCTCCTAGTGGTTGATATTGACACCAAGTCTTTTCGTGTTATTATCCACTGGACCTGGAAATCCTTCAATGCGCGATATTGTACAAAGTCGGGCCAAGGTTAATGTTGTTGCCTTCGATTCTTATGAATAGCCCTTGCCTACCAAGATGGGTTCATGATGGAATACGCGGTTCTGTCGCTCTAAACATCCGGCAACATCTTGCCGTCAGGAAATCCACGTGTGTCTCTGCTATCGTCATGCTCGCCACAGATTAAACCGTTTCTGTTGACTCTGTTGACACAGGGACATCAACACCGCGAAAATTTGAAGAGATCCTGCTTGCACAGTATTGTTATTCGATGTACGTACATAGCTAGTTGCGTTGCTAAGGGATATATTTACTACTACTACTACCTATTCCTACTACTATCTACTCCTCTCTACCCTTCCTCCCCCTGCTAAACTAACCCTACTTCCTCTCTTCTCTACCCCTAATCCAACCCTGCTGGGGCTATAGGCGCCCTCTACTACTACTCCTCATAGTTGAAAACAGTCAAAAGTAACGTCTATGTATATATCAACAATATGTTGACCATTTTCCTCGCGCCGGCTTTTATACATGCTGACGCGCGCACTCCCGCTCACTGGTGTTGTGACTACACTTCGACTAGCCTGTTTCGTCTTGATTGCCATCCTTCGCAATTCTTCAGAGTCTGCAGTGGTGATGATCGAGAACAGCTGGCGGTATTTGCCAGTTTCCGAGGCAAGGTAGGCCCACATATCAACTCCCTGGCTGAAACCGCAGACGACAGCGAAGGGAGTCGTATTAACGTATTTGGTTCTCAACATAACATATCCCATGAAGTCATCCAGGCCTTCAGTGATGAATGATTGCTGTGCATCACTCCACAGTCGCTGAGGGATGATGTGAACAGGCTGGCGGTTGAGTTTGTGCTCTTTGTCATGGAATCGGAATGAGCGACGGGGGGCGGAGCTGATTTGAATAGATAGACTTAGTTGGAGTTCTGAGTCGATAAGAGTCTTGACGTAAAATGTGCGTATTTCCTGAAAGACCTTTTTGTCCGTACCGGAAGATACGTCGTCACGCCATCTCACGAACTCACCGACACCAAGCTCTTCAAGTATCAGTACATATTGATAGATACCATCACCATCAACTGGACCGCACCAAAGGGGAACAATCCAGTGATGTTTAGCTTTGAACACCTCGGAAGTGATCCTCAAGCCTTTGTTAGTGAGGGTAAACTGATAACTCATTAGTCCGGCACTTGGAGACGTCCTCTGTATGAAACCCACGTCGAGCGTACCTCGCGGTTCTGGCTGGTTTGACCGACGTGCACAACGCCATGCGGGAAGACGAACATATCAGGGGACGGCGCCAGTATGCCGCAATATCCTGGCTCCGCGACGAACTTTGACCCTTGACTCCCCAGTGCCTCCGGAGGGAGAGCAGTCCAAGCAAACAACGACATGTCGTTGCTCTCTTTGATGATTGCTTCTTGAAGTCGAATAAATGCCCGTTCACCTTCACCATACAACATAGGCATGTTGACATTGAAGATGCCCAGCAGGCTGTAGGCGCGATCCTCGTCCCGCGTTGTTATTCGGCCTTGAGCCCAGGACATCCGGCATGCTAGTGGAATCTTGGACAGCCTTGCCACGACCTTCCGGTCTGAAGAGTCAGACTCATCCAGTAGATCCCGATCGATGGTAGTGCGCGCCTGGATTTCCGCGCGCAGTTCGGTGCGCGTCCCGATTGGATTCCAATGCTTGTCGAAGAACTTCATTCGAGGAGGCGCAATCAATTCCTGTAGAGTCCAGCCCCGTGTGAACCAGAGCGATTTAGCGATGCCTTCGCCCGCAGACAGCACGTCGGACAGGTACGTGTAGCAGACGGTGGCTTCGGCGTACCATCTGAACATGGAGTTAATAGCCTCGCTAAGTTCAACCGAATTCTGCTTATCGATGCAGCAGGTATCAACCCAGGCATATTCGTAGCCTTCTTCGAGTGCGAGTGAGCAAAACTTGCGCACTTTAATCCATCCAGCCTTCTGAGCAGTCGCTTCCGGGGGTTTCTCAAAGTCTTGGTAGACAGCCTCGTCTTTTTCCCACCTGTGCGAAAGAATAGCATAAGCCTTTGGAATTTGTGAGCCAAAGTATTCCTCGGTCTGGAGTGTGCGACAATTGATAAACTTCATGTTGATAGGCTGTGAAGGGAACAGTGATAACTGGCAAAAGCAAGATGGCGAAGAGTGTTGAAACTTGAGGTCAGGTTAGAGGGTTTCCACAGCTTTTATGCCTTGAATTAGGGGCTGCGTTTTACGAAGCTATGTTGCTGAGGGGCCGCCGATTGCCTGACCAGGGTGCCCTGCTCGATTATTGGCCGACAATACTGTGAGAGCACAAGCCGAGGGGTCGGCTGGGTACGGCCGTAGGACCTGGATCAAAGGTGTGAAGTGTGAGAGCGTAACCAGAGGGGTCGCTTAGGTATGGCTGTACGGCGTGGGCTGAACGGGCGTAAGGTGTACAGAAGTGGTGCGATTAACATATACATGCCCGTGGATACATCCCGTTGCAGGCCTTCCTGGCGCTGGCACGAGAGTTACATCGTCGGAGACTGGGCGACGCAATTGTCCCTCCTGTTCAACTTCCTTCTTTGAGACATACACGCCGCATGCTTGCGACCGGTGAGGGTAGGTAGGGCGGCCATGTGGCTATGGTTGGTCCACGGCTGTGATTCGTTTGTGAACAGACGTCGTGGTGACCGTATTTCGGGATTAGCGCTAACGGCATGAGAGGGCATGCTGAGCTCTGGTGGTTTGTGAGTGCCTACAAGGAGAGGGTCCTCATGGGACAACAGTTTGAAGGTACTGCGCACTTTCTAGCCAGGATCAGGCCGGCAGGCCCCACACAGGCAGGATAGCTAGGCTACACAGGCAATTTAACCTAACTCGTCTTGAGGAGCAGCTCAGCCTGATGATGACCACCCATAGAGTCTTAGGCGCTCACCTACACCTACTGGAGAATTTGCCCTGCCAATTGAGATTTCGTCTGTGGGCTTGGTCGCGAGGTCAGTTGCCATTGGTCACCACCGTGCTTATGGTTCGCCTTGCTGTCGGCCTCCACTTGATTGCGGCGAGGCGAGCTATACGCTGGAGCTCTAGACTCTGATCACTTTTTGCTACCTCCATCCTATTCTCGCAAAGAGTTAGGGACTGATCTGTATCTGGGAAGAGTGCTGAGGTGAACAAAGCTTCGATTGCTTTGAAGCGAATTCTCTCTTGGTGACGGCTGTACATGACTCGCGACTGATATTGACGTCACAACAAGAGTGAATAGACGTTGTCAGATAAGATATCCGTACCCAGGCTGTTAAATGAGCTGCCAGGACTTCCTTAAAGACCCACCATGTTTTGGGGGCCGATTGGCGTTATGATAAGGGCGTGGCGTGTGCGGTTTCGCCGGAACAGCCACCGCGCCTCGGAACTCCTCTTTTCACGCCGAGCCGCACCCTCACCCTCGATTCCGAACCGTCAACGACGCGTTCCGCAGTGCTCCATATCCCTCCGGCCCCGGGTCCCAAGTGGCGATCGGCCGAACGATTGGACGTCATGGGCCCAGAGGCTGATGCAGTGCCGGCGGAGGCCGCGACGCCGCAGTCGACCCGCGCCGGATCCGCTCCAGTGCAGAAGCGCGCCGCGCCCGCGACCGGCGAAGGCCAGCGCAGCAAGCGGGCGAAGTATACGCCTGTCGCTTGGTAAGGTACCAGATGCTCGTGATGATTTTAGTTGAGTTACTAAGGCAATAATCGCTTAGCAATGAATGCAAGAAGCGGAAGCTCAAGTGCATCAAGGAGGACCATCAGACGGTATGCCGACGGTGCCTTTCCAACGGCGCCGAGTGCGTCTTCGTCCCTGGGCCTCAGCAGACGCCTGTAAAAGACAAAGACCGGGATGCTACTCACGAGAGGGAGGATCATCATCCGTATGCAATCGCTCTTACGCTCATCTCACGCCAACTAACACCAGCTTTAGCTCTCAGTACAAGAATCTCAGCGAGGAGGTGGCCGCCCTTCGAGAACAGGTTTCCAGCTTGACATCATCTCTTCGCGAGCTCAATGGCAAAGTCGCACATATCAATACACGCTCACCAGCTGCTCTCGGCGGTCCGCAACATCCCAGCCCCCTCTACGCGAGCGAGTCGAATCGACGTCCGAGTGAGCCGAGGGAACCTCAGTTTGTCGGGCCAACGAGATCGGCGTTCAGCCTTCGCATCGCCGAAACTTCGCTCACCCGCATGCGTATCCAGACCGGCGACGAGGAGCCGACGAGTCGATCTGCCTCGCCGGCTGCATCTCAGCGAGCCTCTTCCGTCACATCCGAAGACCGGACAGTATCGTCCACCAAAGACTTGGACTGCCTGTTGACGTTGGAATTTGATGAGATCCTTCGTCTGCTCGACGTCTACTCGGAAGAAATGGAATCAGTGTACCCCTTCACCAATATCAAAGACGTCTCGGCGAATCTACCACACATACTCTATTACGCCCGGCACCTGCAGAATCCGCCTGCGGACCCAAATGTCCCAGATGGGGAGCGGCCGAAGATTGAGGAGAAGGATGTCCAGCTTGCCAAGGTCGCGATTGCTATATCGATAGTAATGGAGGCCCAGGGGCAGAATGCCATAAGCACGAAGTTGATCGACGCCGTCGAGCCCGTTGTGTGTCGAGTCTCGGGTGAGGCATTCATCGACTTGAAGGAATTGCAGATTATGACTATGTTGGTGAGCTAGATCTTTCCTCGGACGAAAAACTAACCCGATGAGTGCCCCCGCTAACAACGTGTCAGAGCCTCTACTGGTTCCACTGTGGTGAGGAGCTTCTAGCATGGAGGGCTATCGGCATTTCCGGCAGAGAATGCCTCGAGATTGGCCTCCATCGGCGAGCGATTCTCTTGGACAATTTCAAAGATCCCAGGCAGCGAGACCTTGCCGTACGATGCTTCTGGTGTGTCTACGTCCTGGATCGCCGCTGGAGCTTCGGGACAAGTTTGTCTTTCGGCCTCATTGACAGGGACATAGATCCAGAGTTGCCCGAGCCGGTAAGTAATTTGCCGTCAACTTGTTTCTGACAGCAACACGGACTGACGGTTGCTCCAGGGAGAGAATTACCCTTACTTGAGGTGCATGGTGTCCTACGGTAGGCTTTGCTCCAAAGTATGGGAGGCTCTGCCGCCCTTTGAGTCGCCATCACAATTCATACCCAAGGACACTGTGGCCTTCTTGGACTTCATGACCCAGAACTGGCTCAACTCCATTCCGGAAGACCTCCGTATTCGGCATCCTAGGCTTGGACTCGCACCCCGGACTCAGCCGAGAAGCATGCATCGCCTTCGATCATTGCTCTACCTACGCGGAAATCACATGCGAACGCTCATCCACCGGCATCATGTCCTCAGCACCGCAAGCATCAGGGCCGACATACAGAGTGCCAAACTAGTCACGGAGATCGCGCTAGATACCATCCAAGTATTGACGCATCTGAACGATACCAGCGACATCTACGCCCGACAGCAGCACGCTTTCAATTACTTCTTGATGAGCGCACTAGCGGTGATCCTCCTGGCTGTATGCCACGCGCCAGGCGTGTTTACGGAGCCCTGTAAAGAGAGTTTCTTGAAAGCGGTGCAGCTGGTCAAAGGCTTCTCACGACATGGGCACGCCAGCCGAAGGCTTTGGAAGACCATTCGAGGTTTGCTTCCAGGTGTCAAGTCTCTCGGTCTTCGGAGTGATCCCGAGAAGGCAGATGCGCCCCAAGCAGGGGACGATGCGGAACAGAACGCGGCCGAATCCCGGCCGGATGACCCACACCAAAACCCGGGTCAGGCGGGCGAACGGGACGGAAGGAGGCCGGAGAACAGCGCTTGGGATGCTTGGGATACAAGTCCGCAGGCGAACAGCTCGATTCCCGACATGTTCAACATGGGGAACGATCTGATGAATCTGTTCGACGCCTTTGGTCATGCGAATGGCGGTCACCCGGCACCGCCTGATTTTCCGGTAGGGTTCTTTGGCGTGAATGAGCAAGGCATGTCCCTCGGGGATCCGGAGGAGATTTCTCGACGTTTTCAGGGGTTGATTTAATTCAGCACGGTGACTACATGTAGCTCATCCGCATCAGCGCATAGCCCTAATTTTGGTCACGAAACACATCAGTGCGAGGACGGGGACTTGAATTGCAGCCAAGCGAATACTTTTCATGTTACAGTCTAACCAATACTTGTCAATGTCCTCCCCCTATCCTCGCGTTTCCGTCCCTTAGACGCTCATATCTGCAGGGACGGAAATGCCTGTTACCACATTGCTATCAACCACCGGCACCTCGAACTTCTTGCGGCCGTATGAGATGTAGTAGATGATTCCAAACAAGAGCCATCCAGCCATCACAACGATAGAGTAGTTCATGTTCTGCGGCGTCACAGGCATCGCCGAGGGGAACGTGCTGAAGATGATGACCACAACCATCCAGATCAAACTGATCACATTCAACACCGGGCCCATGGCGGGTCCGAGCTTGAAGGGGCCAAAGTCTGAGGGCTTGATGTTCTTGCGGCCGAACAGCATGTAGGCGATGGGGACGATGTAACTTGAGTACATTCCGATGATGGCCATGGATAGAATAGCGTTGAAGGCTGTCGTGTTGCCAATGTAGATGAAGCCGAGGAGCATCTGGAGGATGGTCACAAGCACCACGGAGTAGATCGGGATCTGTGAGTGCTTGTTGACCTTGCTCAGGTACTGGTCGTAAGGGGTGGCTCTGTCACGGGCAAAGGCCCAGAGTGTGCGCGAGGTCGATGTAATGCCGGCGACTGTGGCGGCGATGGCGATCATGATGATGATCAAGGACATGAATGTCGCGCCGCCGTGGGACTTGGTGACATCGAGGAAGATTTGCATGAAGGGGTATCCGGTCGGGGTCGAGAGGAGGGCGTCGAGGGGGCCGGTGGAGAAGAGCAACACGGTGCCGTAGATCAGGCCCATGACGCCGTTGACAATGACACTTCCAACCATTGCAATTGGAACGTCGCGACTCGCGTTGGGCAACTCCTCTGCCAAATGGCATGCTGCATCGTAGCTTCGTACTGTTAGTCTAGTCTTGCATCGCGGACAGGTGCCTACTTACCCCAAGAACGGGTAGACGGCGCTGATCAGGCCGACGAGCCAAGAGACTCCGTCACTCTCCCAACCACTAGAGTTAGTGACTTCCTTGAAGACGAAGGATGCGGTGTTCTTCGGTGCCATGACACCGAGAACAATTAGAATGGCCAGAAAGCCAGCGCCATGAAGAAAACCTAATAATCAGGCTGTGTTAAAACGAGTTTCCACAACTAAGGAGCGACAATATCAAAGAGCCTTACCGGATACAAGGTTGGCTGTGGGCAGGAGTCTATGTCCCCAAATGTTCATGGCCAACGCATAGACAAGAATTGCCCAATAGAACAACATGCCCTGCCACCTGGCTGGGATATACGAGTCGTCGTTCAAGATGATGAGAGACTGCACTTGGAGACCGGCCGCGAAGGCGGCGGAAGAGGTAAGGACCACCTGGCCTCCCACAGAGATCCAACCGGTTGTAAACGCCGCGGCCGATCGGGTTGAGGGCGGGCACAGCGCCGCAACCCAGTGGTATTGACCTGTGAGGCGAAGTTGTCAGTGTCAACTCATTTGAGGGGATCTCTTTAGTGTTGTGTTAGCCGGGAACTCTTACCTCCTGCAGTTGGATAGATGGACGCAATTTCTCCCAGGGACGATGCGATGCAGACCGTGCAAATTGTTGAAAGTATTCTCCATAGCTAATTAGTCGTCCGCTGTGATCTAAATGAATAATTATCATCAACTCACAAGTTGTAGAACAAACAAGGGGCGCCGCCGCTGACAAGAGCCGGCGCAACAACACTCGACAGAGCCTCCCATGTTGCCATAAGACACACACATAGTGCACCCAGTGTAAGCAAGGAGAATTGTCGATTCAATTCCTGCGCGTGTCCGAGTTGAGCAAGTCGCAAGTCGTCGCCGGTGAAAATGGGCTCATTCTGGCTCTGGGAGTCGACTTTGCCAAGAGTCACCGTATCTTTCTTCATGTCGGTTTCCATTATTTCACGAAACAAGCAAAAACAACAAGACTGAAGCAAAATTTGACTAGCGATTCGAATTGTCGCCTTACAGTCGTACGATCTACCGACTCAATCCCGGGGTTTGTCGGGCACACGTCTTTTGTTATGTATCTCCATGACCTACTCAAACTCCTCTTTGATCTTATCACCGAGCAAATCCAGATTCCCAAACCTGCGAGATTCACCAAAACGGAGACGATACCCAGACGGCGGCACCGCTGCAAGGCGTCCGGCATCTTATCTTCAGCGGGAGGCCCAATCAACTGCGGTTCAATAATCGCTGGCCAATCACAAGAGCTTCCCGGGATCCCCTAGTGCCTCGATCTTTGAACAACTAACTTTTATAATAGCCTTATCTTGGCCGGGGTTGAAGATAAGAGGACTACGTGGGCGCTGCGTCTTGACTCGGAGCCGTTCCGCGGTTTCCGACCTGTTCCGGACGCCCTCCTCGGAAGGCCTTCCGACCACTAAGCCAACCAGAACTCGTGGACCATTTAATGGCCCGAACGTGCGGAAGGTCAGTCTGGTGTTTCAGTACCCAAGATACCAGAGGACACAGTTGGTTAGAGATTCATTCCGAGTGTTGCTGGTTTCTTCATAAGAACGCAATCTTGCTCAGTCTCGAAAACGACCCTGAACAACCATCTTCGGACGCCCACAGCCTCTGCAACCTAGTTCCGAGTCACATACACACCTCCCATAATGGCAGCTATTCCGCACCCCTTGTCGGCCCTGACTCTAGAGGAGACCAATAAGGCCCGAGACATTGTGCTCGCCGCGCACCCCGGCTCCGTTCTCGACTTCAGACAGAACTACCTGTGGGAACCGCCAAAAGCTGAGGTCCTCAAATTCCTGGACCTCGAGCACTCTGGCAAAGTCACAGCCTCATCGCCGAGACCGGCGAGATGCGCACAGGTCTTCTACGATGTCATTGGCGGCGCGACCAAGGCCCAGTACTTCGAGTCCATCGTGGACCTGGGTCTCGGGAAGATTGTTGATCAGAAGCTTATCGGTTCCGAGCACCAAGCGAGTTTGACCATGTACGTCCAGCCACGAATCTTAACCCCCCCCCCCACGCAGGTTTTGCGAGATTGAATGCAACGCTAACGCGCCTGTCACCAAAAAAGCTACGAGTTCGAGACCCTGGCTGATGCCGTCCAGCGCTCCCCCTTGTTCAAGGAGAAGATCGCTGAGCTCAAGTTGCCAGAGGGCTTCGAGGTTGTCGTCGAGCCGTGGCCCTACGGCGCCCCCGACGCCGCAGATGGCGACAACCGTTTCTTCCAGGCTCTCATCTTCGCCCGGGACACGAGAAGTGGAAATCCAGACTCCAACTTCTATGCCTACCCCCTGCCTTTGATCCCTGTTATGGATGCGCACAAGAAGGAGATCGTGCGCATCGACGAGCTTGCTACTGGTGGTAAGGGCGATGCCTTGTCCGGGAGGACACACGCCCCCACGATCATCGACCACTGCCAGGAGAGCGAGTACGTGCCTGAGCTACTGCCGAACGGCACGCGGAAGGATCTCAAGCCCTTGACGGTGCAGCAGCCCGAGGGCCCCAGTTTCTCCATCAGCGATGGCAACTTGATTGAGTGGCAGAAGTGGCGGATGCGCGTTACCTTCAACCCCCGCGAGGGTGCTGTCGTTCACGATGTGCGATACGACGGCCGGCCGGTCATGTACCGTCTTAGCATGAGTGATATGGTGGGTTCATCCCCATAAGACTGATCTCTTGGTTGGGGTATGCGCTAACTTTGAAGCCAGACTGTGCCCTACGCTGATCCTCGCCCGCCGTTCCACCGCAAGCAGGCTTTCGACTTCGGTGATGGTGGTTTGGGTAACGCTGTTAACAACCTGACTCTTGGCTGTGATTGCTTGGGTGTCATCAAGGTCCGTTCTATGGCAACGAACCAATCCATGACTCGCATGCTGACATGAGAAACAGTACTTTGATGGTGTTCTCATCGACGGTAAGGGTGCGGCCGTCGAGTCCAAGAACGTCATCTGCCTCCACGAGCAAGACAACGGCATCAACTGGAAGCACACCAACTGGCGCACCGGCCGCGCGGTGGTCACCCGCCGCCGCGAGCTGGTCATCCAGTTCATCATCACCCTCGCCAACTACGAGTACATCTTCAACTTCAAGTTCGACCAGGCCGCCGGCATCGTCGTCGAGGCCCGCGCCACGGGCATCGTCTCCGTCGTCAACATCGACCCCGGCAAGACCAGCCCGTGGGGCAACGTCGTCAGCCCCGGCGCCCTCGCGCAGAACCACCAGCACGTCTTCTGCGTGCGCATCGACCCCTCCATCGACGGCAACGAGAACACCGTCGTGCAGGAAGAGAGCCTGCCGCTGCGCATGGACTCGCGGACGAACCCCAACGGCAACCTCTACGAGGTCAGGCAGACGCAGGTCACGACCTCGGCAGGCTTCGACGCGGCGCCGATGAACAACCGCGTCTTCAAGATCCAGAACCTCAGCAAGCCCAACCCCATCACGGGCAAGCCTGTCGGGTACAAGATCACACCACCGGCGACGCAGCTACTGCTCGCCGACCCCAACAGCGTGCAATCCAAGCGTGCGCTGTTTGCCCGCCACCACCTGTGGGTCACCAAGTACAAGGACCACGAGCTGTTCGCTGGCGGCCGCTACACCCTGCAGAGCAAGCTGGAGGTGGGCGGTGTCAAGGACGCCGCTGACAGGAACGAGGACGTGCTGAATCAGGATGTTGTCCTCTGGAGCGTCTTCGGTCTGACACACAACCCTCGTATTGAGGACTGGCCCGTCATGTAAGTGATGCGACTTGTCTCGTTCGCATTGATGACTTGAAAGCTAATTGATAATAGGCCCGTCGAGATGCTGCAATTGCACATCACGCCGTCTGACTTCTTTACCGGAAACCCGGCTCTTGATGTGCCTTCAGATAAGGACATTGGATCCAAGTTGACCTCTGGATGCTGCGCCAAGGAGACGCCCATCCGAAGCAACTTGTAGAATATTTGATTGGGATTCATGATATTTTGTATGAACAGCGATATGTACATAAAAAGGGAGGCAATCGGCTTTTGGAGGCAGCTTTGACTGTCAATGGATTAGATGACGGTGTCATACTAGCCTAGATCTTTTCATTAAATCAAGAATTTTGTTCAACAAACTGCAAGCATGAGGTCACCGACGCTATCGGTCCCAGATTCAACCTTTTCTGGTCATACTTGTTTAGTATAAGTGAACTCGGAGGAGGAAGCGCTACCTTTGTATGGGCTTTCAAGGCGAGATGCAGGGAGTTGAGCGAAGAAAGATTCTCATGGTCATCATCCATAACGCGGAATTTCTTGAGAGAGTGAAATCAAAATATCACTCTTTCAAAAATCGAGCATGATGTCTTACTCAGTTCGTGACCACCGACGGGCCTGTTGGGGGCTAAGACTGAGCAGCACGTATGACAGAAATGGTTCACATCGATTAGCTTGAATGTCAATCGGCAGCCTTCTCACAATCAACAGCACTTGCTTGCCCAGATGGATCCCATCCGCCTCAGGTGCTTGATGACAATGATTCTGTCTGTATCACGGACTCCTCGGGATGCGTTATCTCTCATGACTCGCATTTCGTCTCGTTCGCCTTCATCCGGATGAGTGGCCAAGCAACGCTTTGTCACATTCAAGATGAGGAATTGCATGATTCACAAGCTTACCTAGCAGTGATGCTCAAGACGATAAGCAGAGATAGCGGCCCGGTGGGTGGGCGTCGGAAGGGTCTCGGAATGGGAAACACGTCAACGAACCCCCACAGAGATAAGGGCCAAAGGGTCGGAATAGGGTCGGAAAGCGCTGTGCATGTATGAACTGCGAGGCTATCAAGAGACTGTACCGGCGATGAGAAAAGCTGAATCAGAAACCTGACAAAATCGAAGCTGGAAGTCCGAAGCCGGCGGAACCGACATGTTTGGTGTAACGCTCCGCGATAAGCTGTGCTTGCAGTATGGCGAGAAAGATGAAACCATTCGTCTTTCGCTGTTGTGAATCCACGAGATGTTGACTGTATGGTCAATGATCATTGTCATGTGTCATTTTCGAAGTCGTCAGTTCGTTGCACGTTCGCTATGAGATTCGGCCGAACAAGCTAGAATGGCCATCTCGAGATGAGTGGGGAGCAAAGAGACGAAATTGATGCTGCCCGTCACCATCCGTGCATTCCCGAAAGTGATGCTTAAATAAATGAATCACTGCCCATCTCTCCATTCTGTAAATAGTTACCTGAGTCGGACCCTGGCTGACACCTGCTCCGACGGCCCGGCTCCGAGAGTCAAACAATTAAACTCCACAAGCCCCGGTCTTCAGGACCGCCCCGCTTCCGACTCTCCCGAACAACCGGCTCGACGCCAGCATGTCAAGTCTGGAGAGAATATCAACCCAGACGTCTAGTGTGTTTACATCTTTGATTCCACATTAACTTTCTCTTCGCACGATTTGGCACTACATTACGACCTGGGGATCACAGCTGACTGGATTCATTCAAGCCCTTTCTCAAGCACAGCATTGCTTTCATAAGAGATTGCAAACGAACGGCATAACGAAGACACAGAAGCGGTGATAGAGACTTGTACGATGAAACTGATGGTTGGGTAAGTCGACGCCGTTATAGGCGGAATAAAACTTTATTTGCAGCATTGATTTGCCCCTTGAAGGGATTCAGTGAAACGTGTGCCTTTCAACGGCTGCAGAGCCTGCCCTTCGCTTCACTACTAATCCTCGTGCTCTCCGGTGACATCCCTAATGCCGACGATCGTGTATGTTTTCCTCAACCGCTGCCTCCCCATCATGTGTCCCCTCACATCAGATCGAAGACTGCTTAAGCAGCGGTCTCAACAGTGATGCTGGCCTTGCCGGCGCTCTGGTAGGCCTCAGTGGCAACGATCTGGTAGGCGAAGGAGGTGCCGAGGGTCATGCCGGCGTTCTTCCAGGCGGTGAAGAAGTTGGACATGGTGACGGTTCCGCCGGTGCGCTTGTTGTCGCGGATGGCCCAGAACTGCTTGAAGGTCTGGGTGCCGTCGATGGAGGGGGCGTTGGTGCGGGTGCTCTCGTACAGCTTGTAGGTGGAGCCGTCGGAGGTGACGGTGCCCTTGAGGGTTCCTGCAGAACCGGGGTTGTACTCGCCGTGGTTCTCAACCTGGAAGCATCTGGGTCAGCGTCTTCTTCGTGGCAAGGCTAGATGTGTGCGCTAGGGTTGAGATGCAACTTACGACGTAGTACTCGATGAGAGGGTTCCTGGTCCAGCCGTAGATGGTCAGGTAGCTGTTGCCGTTGTTGACCGGGGCCCAGGTGCCGGAGTACTTGATGCTGCGGGAGGTGCCAGTCGCCCAGCCCTTTCCACCGACCAAGTTGCCGCCGGCCTGCCACTCGACGGAGTAGGAGCCGCCAGCGCCGTTCGTGTAGGTGACGGGAGAGGCGCCGTCGGTCCAGAAGGAGTAGAAGTAGCCGTTGCTGGTGCCCTGAGAGCTGGGGGTGGAGGCTCTCTTGATGAGATCGGTGCCGGGGTTGGCGGCAGGAGCGGCGAGAGCGCCGACGGCGGCGAGGGTGGCCGTGAAGATAGAAGCGAAGGAACGCATGTTGATCAACAAGCTGGATACGTATGTACAAAAAATGTGTTAAAAGAACGAATGGAGCGGTCGGAAAACTATGAACAGAGAGTCCGGTGAGGCAGCAGAGAGAGGAGCCATCACGAAGCTGGGAGGACGAGGCCGTCCCTTTTTCAATCAGATTCGCCTTGGATCGGTTTGTTTGCTTCACTGGGTCAAATCAATCCACCACAGGGAGGCCGATGTGACGACAAGGGGAAAACGGAGATTCAAGTGCCGTTTACAATGGATATTGACCATCAACATGGGGGCCAGAGCGATGCGCCTTGCCCAGAATAAACTAACGTCGACCCACGTGGGTAGCATTCTTGGAACCGGTGGGTAGTCGTTGGCGAGAGCTCCCTGGTCGAGCATTCCCCAGTCCTGTCCGATCTTTACGAGATTTTTGGGCGGCGGAGCTGGGAGACGTGCCCAAAAGGTGACTGGACGACGGCCGCGATGGACCGATCAGGAGCTTTGCGGTTCCGCCAATCGCCGGGACGGGTTTAGGCCAGGAGTCGGATTGAGTGCCGCGTCGTCGGGAGTAAATGAGCCAAGCTGGGGCCGATGTTGCATGATCCCTGTCGCTGCTCTCCGCAATTTTGCGCAAGGGGGGGACCAGTCCGGTACTGCGGCCGAGTTGGCGAGCTTGGAACAGGTAAGCATGTCCGACCCCTATTAGCTATTTAGCCGGTCATGCCGGCTTCCTTTTCGAAGGCTGATGGTGATGAATGGGGTTATTTATCCAACAAATTGGGCCGTTCGAAGATGATCCCCGGAGGCCATCGTCCAGCGAGGAGGGATCTTGCACATCACTTGTGCTTAACGCAAGCTTTAAGGCTCGGGATGCTCGAGCTAGCTGCGGCCCGCCGTCAACTCAGGAGGCGGCGGGACAAATCTCGAATTGATGATGGGAACCAAAGTTGCGCTCGCTCGGGTTGCAGTGGCCAAGGCTCTTTTACCGCCGGCTGAATACGCGTACGTCACAATTGCCATGAATTGGACGGGAGGAATCTGGGGTTTTCGCTTTCTGCCGGGTTTCAAGGAAAGAGACTCGCGATTCCCAAGAAGCCGACTGGATGGCGCCATTGACGGACTACTGCAGCTTGTGTAGGGTACTACACGGATCAATACCGACTCCGGCAATGAGGCACACTGCCTCACCTTGTGCATTTAGGCAGTTCTGAATACCGCAGAAATGTCAGCCAAGCCTTCTGGAAGCCGAGATTCTCTCCACAACTTACGATCCGCTGCTTTTGAAATGAAATTGCAGAGACTGTATTAGTACCTGAACGGGGTGAAGAAACGCGAAGGCATCGCATCGTCGGGTTCATTTCCCAAGGCTGCTGCTGTGTGAGGTGACATAAGCTCCTTAAACTTGGCATTCAGTTTACATGTCACTTTAAGCGCTGGCTATGTTTCAACCACAAGCCCAGCCAAACTAGACTCTTTGCGGCGCACAAATACATGTAACGGCCACAGAGCCACCACCAGACACATGAGCCACCGATGATGACTTAACACAACAGCTCACCTCCATAGTATCCGTGATTAGGCTCGAACATCAGGCTATCGTGTCTCTGGCCGGCGATCTCTGATCTGCATCACATTCCAGCGCGTGGCCGTGTCTCTCCCCCCAAACCTCCACCGCCACGTCGTAGTCGTAGCGCCATCCCCCTTCACCATGATCAAGTGATGTTTTCAAGCCACCCCCAGCCAATCCAAGTTGTGCGCATTCATCCCGCTGACCCCAAGCACGGCGCCGCGTTGCATTAGCGGCCTCAAGCGAGAGACCCCTACTTGCACAAGGGGCCGCCCAGCCTGCACAAACCCCGCATTTAGGCGTGCCCAGAACGTTTCCTGCTCCCTTCTTCCCCAGGCCGCACAAACCCAGAACGAGAGATCGGACGAGCAGCCAGTGGCACCACCCCTTTGCCGATTCGCAGCTCACCGCCGCGCGCCCCCTTTGTCGAATTACGGCTCGCCCTCTTGGGGGAAGTGAGGAGGAAGGAGGAGTAGGAGGAGGAGGAGGCGCTGGTTGCTGTCATGCCTCCTCACCAGATCAGCCGGAGCCTGCGAAATGCGGGGTGCTTCGACCGTACACTGCCGTTGCTGCGGTTGAGTTCGTGGCAGACTTTGACGGTTCAGCGTCGTTGTGGGCCTCGCGTGGTATGCTCAGGGTCTCCTTTGCCATCGGGACTGTTGTCTATCCGGTCTAGACGCGGGTTCCAGAGCACCGGCTATTCTCGCGACTCCGCCGACGAGATGACGTTGACCAACGGCCTTCCCCGGTCCAAGGCATGCAGGGCGCACGCGACAGCGCACTTGAAGGAGGTCATCACGCCGGAGCTCCTGGAGAAGCTGCGCAGGTTTTGGTTCAGGCATCTACACACCGAAGAAGCGTTCATCCTGCCGCAGAAGAACCAGCTGGGGCGGTGGTTCTTCTCCGACGAAAACGTTGACGAGAGCTGCGTGTCCGTATCAGCCCACCCGCGGTCCTTGAACACGTGCAACTGACCAGAACTCTTAGGAGAAAGTTCCGTCCGGCTCTAGAGGCCCTCAAGTCGTCGAGGGCGACGTCGAGAGACATCATCGCCATCGTGAGGCCCATCACGCCACTCCAGTGGTTGAGCCTCGTCCTGCTCCTGGACCAGATCCCGCGCAACTGCTACCGTGGCGCCGAATCCTCTGTCGTCTTCAAGTTCTTCGACCCCATCGCCCGCGACATCGCGCATCATGCCATCAACGCCGGCGCGACAACCCACAACCGGACAAAGTACCGGGTAGCGTATCGCATGTGGTTCTACCTCCCGCTGATGCACTCGGAAGACCTCGCGCTGCATGACTTGGCGGTAGAGCATTACCAGAAGATGAAGGATGACTTTGAGGAGCTCATGGCTGGGGACGGGTCTGCCGGCGACGACGATCAGAGGAAGTGCTGGGGGGTTTTGGCTGTGCAGAAAGAGACGGCGAGAGACCTGCTTGAAACCAATTACGACTTTGAGATGAAGCATCGAGACATCATCGCCCAGTTTGGGAGGTATCCGCACCGGAACCTGGCCATGCACCGGCAGTCAACACCAGAAGAGAAAGAGTATCTCAAGACTGGGGGTGAGACGTTCAGTGGAGGGGGGTGAGTTGGTCCTTTGATTGTCTGAATATGTAATACTCTCTCAACACAAATCTGTCTGGGTGCATGTATGGGGTCAAAGGTCACTGTAGTTCTACTTGAATTCTGGCAAACGGCTGTTATGTAGTAATGATACGTTAGGTAGGTAGTCTTTAAGCATAATGAAATGGCGCTCTACTCAGATAACTAGGCACGTCCCTTCTCGCAGGCTCACATATGTTACGGGAATGCTCTTGAATCGTCAGAAGATATCCGAGAAGTGTCCTTGCGTGCCTCAGCTGCCCACCAAAAACGTAGTGATGAAGCGATGAAGCATGGCGGTTAGTCGACTCAGCAACCCGGCCATCCGCAGCCCTACCCGCAGCAAGTAGGCGGCTCGCGATGCTGAAGTGACATCATCCCGCTCCACAAACCTGCTGGATTGCCTCTTTTGAAGTGAACAGTTCGTCAGAACAGCTGAAGAAGGTCAAGATCAACAAGCCGAGTCAGCCACCCGTTCACTATGTGCCGAGCCGAGTCGTTCGCAATACCGATTCAGTACGGGGGATGTGCCGCTGCCCAAGATTCGTCGGAACCGGTGGTGACTTCCAAGCGTGCTTCCATCGATCCAACTTGAATCACCGATTTGGTTGGCAGGAATCTCAAAGTCTATAAAAAGATACTCTAAGGAAAGTACCGAGGGGTCAAGTACACTTTTGTGAAGTACTTGTATACAGGGCATACCTTTGCGTTATCCTCATGGCATAACTTGTTATTCATTGATTACATCCTCTATAATTCTGCATGAGAAATTGCGCACACCGCACACCACTCTTTCAGCACACTTGCCAATTTGCGAAACTGCCGTGCCGTGGTCTTACAGTGGCTAAAACGCCCATAGCCAGATCTTTCGGCAGGCGCAGAGAGAGTTTGTACGACAGAAACCTTAACCCCTTGCGGAGGGGTCTCGGATCTGAAAACCGGGCACATGCCGGTCTGTGGTCCAGAATCGGCCGGCGGTTAAAAGTCGATTTCTGAATAAGCGGAAGTGTGGTTGCCAAAATCATCTGCTTTTCAAAAGTCATCCCCCTGATAGGTACGGACGGCTAAGCTATTACTTTGAGGGGTGTGTGTACGGAACTCGTCGTCTTAAACATGGGCCATGGATGAGTAAACATTATTGATTTAGTCTAGGTAGCGATATGACGATGTCTATCTTTCATTGGCTCACAGATTCAATCTGGCCTTGGTATAATGATCCATCCCATGGGTGTCTCCGTCCATGTATTCGTCTCGTCGACGACATTCGAGCCTCGGTCCAGCCACTCAAAAGCAGCCTGCTTTGTACAGTAGAATATTCTTCCGAACCTGGCCGCAACGGTACTTATCCGATTGTTTCCTCTACAAGCAGTATCTCGTTGTCACCGACGGCCCTTCGCATCTCTGTGATAATTCCATATCCCCCTTCTCGAACGAAGGGTAGTTTGCACTATAGCTGGCATTGAGATGGCGCGGCTTTTCGCTTTTCCTCATCCAGGTACCTGACAGATGTTGAGGCAGATATATGGGCCCTAGAAGGTGGTGTATAAGTTAGGTACTCTACTCAGTATCGATCACTACTATTACTCACGAATAGGTAGCAGCCAACGAAGGACTTAGTCGCTCGGCTGCCCCGCATCCCGGGCAAGACACATTGCTGCTGAATCTGGATGTGAAGGTCTGGTGTTCAGCTCAGTGTCCGCCTTTTCACCCATTACTCATCGTTCCCCTTTCGTTGAGTGGCGCCTCGTCATCGGTTACCTCTCTCTGCCTTATTGACAACTGACTCTTTTTTGAGCTTCTTCGTACGGGAGTCCCGGAAGCCTGGCGCCCATCGTAGATGTGGTCCGTAAATGTACGTCGTAACGGTGATAAAGACCCTCCCGTCTGCTCGATATCTGGCAGCGCCACCAAAACGGCGCCCTGGCCAACCATGGTGCGCTTGTGGCTGTCGGGTAACGTCACCGATGGAAGGCTTTCCGGCCCTCGGCAGTTGCAGGTGCTCATTCTAGTGAATGATAGCAGCTTATTGAGCACAACGAACTCAACCTTGAGCTTGACGCTGTACACGAATGGCTTGCACATCGTCTGGATCTCAAACTTGTCGTTGTACTCGAGGACGATCAGACCTATATCGAGGAGAAACACAGCGGCGAAGAGACCTGCGAGATGGCGCACCATGTTTGCGACTGCCTTCGGCTTGATCGCGCTTAGGGGTTTTAGGCTGTAGTAGCCTTCGTAAAGGAAGAAGCCGGCGATGATGGTCTCCTGTATCGTGAAGACGACCAGCTCCACCTTCTCGTAGATCTTGAAGGGCATTGACCATTTGGCTGGGTGTTCGAAATTCGCCAGGAAGAAAATGACCGTTTCAGGAACGTGCATTGTGACCGCGTTGAATATGATCATGACGAGAATCATGCGAATCTTGCGCTGGCTGTGAACCACCAGGTGAAGTCGGGACCATAGGACGATGGCCTGCCCGGTCACCATAGAGTACCATGCGATCGGGATGATGAAACTCGACGCCATGATGGCTCCGTGGTAGTATCCAAAGTATCGCAGGACGAAGGCGATGACGTTGATGTTGATTCCCGTGTTACTGACGATCATGCTCCAAAAGTACCGCCCTCGTCGCCGCTTGAAAGTCGTGAAGATGGAGAAGAACGTTTCGATAGTATTGTAATACGCTGTCGCGGCGAAGGCGATCATCACCATCGCCTGAACCTGCGAGACCGAGATGGTCCCCGTCTCGCCCGCCATTCTCTTCTCTGTCGCTCAGTACAGTATTCGGACTCGAAGGGTCGCCGGCGCCGTTCGTTCGATTCGCTTGGACGGCATCATGAAATGAACAACGGCGATCGATCGGGGTTGTCAGCGGGAGACGGGATGGAAGATGCGATGGCGCAAAGCACACCGTTGCGGTGGCCAAATGGAATGTTTCCATGGCCACCTACTTAAGACGACTGATTGGCATCTGCAGGAGTCTGAGCGCCGCTGCGATTAAGGTTTGGGAACCACCTCACGGAGAAAAGTATAAATCTTCTCAGAGAGGCTTACGATTTGCGCCTCGGCGTTTGAGACTGGGAGGATCGCGGGTTGGAGAAGGCGTGTGGACTGACTCGTCTGCATAGCGAAACCCTGAGTGAGGACGAGAGGTCGCCCTGCGAATCAGATTTCTGCTACACTTGACTTTGCTGCGACGCTGCATGAACTCTAAACAAATAGGGAAGGTCGACCACCTTGCCGTTTTCTTGATGTTGGTTCGCAGTATTCATGGGGGGGCATCTGCCTTGTGGCAGAATCAGCACGAGTGATTGGAGGAGGAGGACGGGATAACCGGGGCAGACTATCTTGGCCGAACACTTCAAGTTCAGACGGCGAACGTGTTTGTAGTCTTCTAGAAGTGGAGGCTGAGATCTCGCTTTTCTAACCGGCAATCACCTGTGCCCTGATAAAGCCGTCTTCAAGAGACTGACGTACGTATGCAGATCCTTCGACAAACCGGGCCTTAGTCTCTGCCAGTGAGACCTTTGCCTGTGGATAATGAGCGCCCGACGATATTCACAGGTTTCAAAGAAGATAACCCGCATGTTGACGTGAAACGCGGTAGACTCGCTCGCTCTCGGTCATTTAACCACGCTTCAAACTGTCCGGATGGCAACTCATCCTGCGTTTGAGACTTGGAGTCCAAATATCCGCTAAGTGCAACATTGAAGACGCTAAAGTTGGATGATAGAAGCCACTGATAGCTTCGATGACGGAGCAAAACGTACAAAAGATCAGCCTACTGCAGTACATGGCACTTGAGATGAAGCTGCAGCGCATGAGGCTCCAATGCCTGAGATTGGCGTCATCGGAGTCTTTTTGTTACGTCCGTGACGTTGTTGAAGCTCAAGAGCCGGTCTCCAGACGAGAGAAAATGCCGGCCGTAGAGCCACCCGTCTTGCCGGGTCGCTGCCCGAGGGGATGTCGCCAACGGCAGAGTAGAGTTCCTTGCTGCATCGCCGTTGGGAAACCTTGTTGTGTGCCGACCGGCAAAATATTTAGGCACGGATGTTCTGAACGGCAATCCGCCGTCTTTGCAATAAGAGACTGGGCTTGGGGCTGACGGATAGGAGATATGTAGGAACTGGGATTGCATCAACTAGATTTTCACTTCAGTTTATCGCCGAGGGAGGTTTCGCCTAATGACGCATTCACTTTCGAATAAAAATGAACAGTGACAATGATATGTAAACTTGTTATCTACATATGTGCTGGCCACGGAAAACACCGCATGGAGACGGAAAAGGTGAGTGTGGAAATGCTTCGGGCGCAGCTTAAACTTTCTGGCGTTCCTGACACGACACGTTGTCAGCAAGCGTCATGACTATGCGAGCTCGCATAGCATAGTCTCTGGATCGTTCGTTTAGATGACTCTGCCGTAGTAGTGACGATGGTAACCTGAGTCATGAACAGCCGTAGCGTGGCAAGCAGATTTGTTGGCATGATCATTATTTGGGCGCGTTGTCTTCTTGAAGAGCCTGAGGCTTTGGGTTATCGACGCCTTCAGTTCTGCTGGTAGTGGAAGAACACCTCAAGTCTTGGCTTGTTTCTTTCCATGTGGGACTTTCTCGTATCTGTCTGACAAGGTACTTCGAATCTCTTACGAATTAACGCAAGAAACGATCTGGGTGGGTCGCAAATTACTGTCCCGTAGGTTGCAGGTCTTTTGTTAACAGGGGTTTTGAGTAGCTTGAGGAGTGTAGACATCTAGTCTCTACAGGCGACTATGAAATTACTAGGCTTTGTGCGACTTCATATTTTGATCAACCTTTTCAATTCTGTCTATGTGCAGTAATCCTTTCTCTCACGTTGCACAACCACCCATGGCAACTCTCAGTTGATCCAAGATATTGATAAGTATGCCAAGGTCTAGCTCTACAGTAACTCCGGAGACATTCATTTTTCTAAGATGATCGCCGTGAATGGCATAACGACGAACAACAGTAAAATAGTAGAACCAGATCGCTCGCTAGGCGTTGGAAATATCTTGGCACCTCGAATTCAACGTCATTCAAGGGTAACTTTATGGCACTGGGTAATACTTTGGAACTACAAAGAGATATCAAAGTCATCATGTTGGGTGAGCCACTTTTGACAAAGAGCTAAGCGTGTTGTCTGTCCGATTTCAGGGGAAGTAAAACGCATCAGTAAGCCTTTAAACAATTACTAAATTACAGTTCGGGTGAACCGTTCGCAGTTATGGATTAGCCAAAGAACATTTTGGATTCTCATGTTTCCTGTTGGCAATTATTAATCACACGAAGAATTAGATTTAGCTGTTCGTGTCGTGTATCTTGGTAATATTTTCAACGATCAATAGCATATGACAGTGTGATTTATAATGACCTGAGGCCAAGTTCCATGTGAGTATGTGTCTCAAATAGGCTACTGAGGCCATAGGCTACTCATGCAGTCATGTTAAAACCTGCTTTCAATTGCAACAAGGGAGACGTGTTGCGAAATCATTATATACAAAACAAAACGTTTGGTATGGACTTCTACCAAAGTTGGCCCAGTCTGCTAAACCAACAAGTTTGCAATCCAGCTCAGAGGCTTTTGATCAAGTCCTTGACTTCCCCGTCTGAAAGTTCCTTAACGCCCAACAGCGCATTATCATCTTTTGGCCAAGGCGAAGAGAAGTCCGACCTGGAGTTCGCATACTGGATCATAGTTGCCAGCACGCCCAGGTTGAAGTTTCCAGCCTGAATTTCCTTCATCGCCCAAGCGAACTTCTCCTCCATGTCTGACTTCGTCTCCTCCCATCCGTCAGATCCCAGAGCCTCTTTGCAAAGGTCTGCCATCTGCTTCTGGCTCTTGTAAACGGAGTGAACGTATACAGGGCGGTTCTCCGTTTCAGCAGGGTGTGAGAGAGTTCCAGACACTGCTTTGCCGACAGTCTCGAGGGTAGTCCACGCAATGACGTTGTTTCCGTCATTCATGTAGTCGATTTTCTTCTTGTGAATGTCAATGTTTAAGAATCCAGTGCGTAGACAGAAGTCTAAAAAGGCGCCGTTGCAAACAATGCTCCAGGTCATGCTGGTCTCTTCGCACTTCTTAAGGAGATACTTGTCGTTGGCGTCCTTCTTGAACCAAATAGGCAAAGTGTGGGGCTTGGGATTGTTGAAGTCCAAGCTGAAGTCTGAAGGGATATACCGATAGATACCAGCTGCAGCGGCAGCGTCCATCATGCGAGTTGGGGTATCGTCCTGGACAAGAGTACAATCGACGAAAGCCTCATTGCCCTTCAAGGCATTTGTGAGGGTGTCGTGTGACCCGTAGTCAACAACCTTTACCGTGACTCCCTCTGGAAACGATCCTTGCTTGCGTGTCAGAACGGTGACTTGAAATCCATCCTTCACCAATGCTTTGAGAACGTGGCTACCGACGTTGCCGGTTGCCTAAGCTATAGTTAGATGGGTATGCTCATGAGTCTGGGGCATTGAACGTACGCCAGCGATTGCGACTTTCTGGATCTTGGGTGCCATTTCGGATGTATGATGTTCTCAATTGTGATAGAAAGTGTGCTTCATATCTGGGAGCAGGTAGGCCAACGAATGGGAGAGTCTATTTATGATAACTGTATTGTTTTTCACATTGTTCGCTCAGCTTACAAATGCTCCTGGCACCCGGGTTCCCTACTGGTGTTGGACCCCAAGACGTCCTATCCCGAGTACGCGATTGCGTTTCACCGCATTTAAAATACTCTTCCAGTTTTACATGCCGTGATGATATCTTATCTTTGCTTGGTTGTCGACGTCGTGTTTGTGTAAACAGGGGTCGGACTCCCGGTTTGGGGACTGCATCCCTCCGTCCCGAGTCCGAGTGGAACTTTGTTTGTGAACGTCACTTTTTTCATCCAAAGTTACGGTCCGTTGGGGCAGTTCGATATTGTCGTAATATGAAGCACACCAAAAACGCGCGTCTGTCTCAGGCCGTCCGATCTTCTCGGCTCCGTCGGCTTGCTGGAGTCCATGACACGGACGCGCGGAGGTGTTCATTAGGTCGTTTCCTGGAGTACTGGTACTCTTAGAGCACATTCTGGATATGTAGACTTGGTGCCAATGACATGTCATGGCGTCGGGTGATGTGCCAAGACATTTACTTTGTGTGACAACCTCAATGACAGGTTGCAACCAGAAGGCCATTGCACTTCCACGAAAATGTTCGTTGAGTTTAATTAGACATTATTCACTGAACACGTGGTTGTGTAATGAATTGAATTCCAAGATATCAGACTACCGCTATTGACCAGCAACCCGTCTAATGATCCCCAGAAACTTTGCTCAACCATGCAATCTAGTGGGTGTTGGTAACAGAGAAGCCCTTGATGGGGTAGTGGAAGTTGACGTGGTGAACCTCTGTCTTTCCAGAAGCGGGGACGTAGACAGACTTGTCAGCGGCCTTGCTCTTCTCGACGCTCTCCCATCCCAAAGCCGCGACGAAAACCTTACCACCATCGACATCCTCCACCGACATACCGCTGGCAAGGTCGTTCATTCCAGGCATCCCGCGGGCCTTGTCGATCTGAGCCCTCATATCATCCTCAGACATTGACGAGCCGCTGATTGTGATGACCTCGGCAATCGGGGAGTCAATGGCGCCTCTCGGTGCGTAGGGAACAAACTTGATGAAGTATGACTTGACCTCGCCGTTGATGACCGTCTTGAAGTTGTCCATGGCAGACTTGCCTTCAGCGGAGGCAAAGAACTCGTCGCGAGCTTCCCTCGTCTTCCAGCCTATTGATGCCCGTTAGCCCCCTTCTGTTCCAAAAGACTTGACTACTCCGGTGGAGCTGTTTGCTTACCAGAAATGACATCGAGGTACTGCTCGTTCTCGCTTCAGGGTCCCCCAACGGGTGCGCAGGTAGCCATCATGGGTTTTCAAAGCAAGGAGGTAGGCCTTCAAGGGCTCCTTCCAGTCGTCGACACCGCCCTTGACGGGAATGATCTTGCGCTCGGTGACACCAGACATTTTGTGTTTGTGTGAGTGTGGTCGATAAAAGTATGTTGATATTGTGGCTTGGTGTTATGGCGAGATGTTGGATGGCTTTTGTGTTCTCTACTTGATGATTGGTTGTGATGATGTGATGATGAATTGAAAGTTTCCCTGGCAGTTGAAGGGTGCGAAGGTTGATTATATACCATTAGAAGCCGTGTCGGTATTCTCCCTCAAGCTAATTTCTGCTCACTTACTCACGACAAGTCCATCGTGATGCAAAGCGCCAAAGGGGCATGTCCGAAAACGATCGCACAGGGGCATGGCATGATCCTACGGACCGGCGGTCTTCGGTCGAGAGCAACACTCCATACCCGTTCTAGGGGGGGCTCCCCGAGCCGCCTGCGCTCAGCTCAGCTGTCGACGTCAAGATCATGCTTACCGGAGTCGTAATCATCTGTCAAATGCAGTGGGGCTACCTGAAATGGTGATCTTCTGGAAGGATGCTATCCGCGGTTCCGGCCCGGCCTGGCGGCACCAGCATTTGCGCCATTGCGAACAGAAGGTCTTAGCTTCTCCGTGATGTTTCTCGGTCAGAGCAAGTCCTGCCAATTGAGAGAGAAACCACCGACAGAAAGGTTTCAAGCATATTTCAAAACTTCGGACGAACCCAGGTAGCTCGGAAATCGCTCTATAGAAGGAATGTGGAATGTGGCAGAAGCTCGGGTCCCTTCCGGACACTGCTGCAAAGCAGACCACGGACAATGCAGCATGTGAGTATGACGTCTATCAGGCTGCATATAAACAGGCTAGGGGCAACTGATTACCTGTTGCAGGTGTCCGATGCTTCGAAACATTGTCACGGACAAAGCCGGGGTTGGTTGGGGAGATGTGCAGGACGTCCGCAGTGATGTTTCAAAAGGTCCCGAGGGAAGGGGACAGACATCTTGGTGGCCTGGAAACTGGAAGACAAGTGTTCATAACGTTCCAATAGCCTCTCGTATTCTCCAAGAGTTCGCAACTTGCGACACTGGCATTGACACGACCTGGTATTCTCAGCTTATCGCTTTCGCATCTTCCCGTCCGGCGGTACGTCTTAACGGGAGAGTCCGCACAACCGGCAGCCACAGCTACTCACACGATTTCAGGCCCGCTTAAGGCGGTCATCACAATCATCAAAAGACGGCCGCACGAAAAGTTTCACGGCGTATTATTACTCGTGTGTCTCAGAATCTTCGGCATACGTCCGGCTCTACTCCTGGAGCAATCGAGCGGCCCCGGGTCCTTTCCCCGGTCCGCAATACCGCGACATCTTAACGGAAAGGACTTCGCACTTGCGGACCGAGCTTTTGACGCGAGTGCGACTGATGGGCGAAGCATGAAGACCTCAGCCACGCCGGTATCGTTTCCCCGACCGGTGTTACGAGAGTATTCCTCCGTCTAGGTAATCGATCGGGACGCGATCGAGATGCGAAAGGCTCTTGCAACACTCGATGTTTACACGATTCTATTTTGCCGCTATTGACCCAGGTTCATATCAAACCTCACTGGCAAATGTTTGAGTAGTCCTGAGAGACTGTTCATGATGGGTACCTAACAAATGTCTAACCAAATTACAAATTACCGCATGTTCACGTTCTCAACGCCGGATGACATCGGCGATCAAAATCAAAAACGAATCTCCGTAGTATTGCATGTTCAATAAAGTAAGTAACTGGATCATTTTACCACACAAACTTCATCGCTCCTGTGGCGGCTATCTTGGTGAGTTGGGCGCAATTGCGCCCATGCCTGCCATGTACCCAAATCAACCTTGCGCAACCCCCATCTTGCGGAACGCCCAATTCTTCCAATGAAATCCCGTCGTCGTGAAGATGTAGTTTTTCGCATTTGCAGTTGTCTTGAGCCAATGGAGAGAAATACGACGACATGTAGAGACCCTTGGTGCCGTAGTTGTACGATACGTATGATAGTCCTCCGGGCTTGGAGTAATCTCGACCGGGCCTATGAGCTTCAATTAGCCACTGTATACGACATTAGGTCGAAGGTTTCTACTCACAGCTTGGCAGTTTCGTGGGCGCCTCTGGAAAACTTCTCTGCAGACTCGTCCCATCCCACATTCTGCAGGGCCTGCGTGAAGTTCTCAATCGTCTGTGCATCGCTCCGTGAAGTCTGACCCCACGGCAAATGAGCCTTGATGTCAATCCGTTCTTCATTCTGCTTCAGCTCGAACGCGAAGCAGATGCCCTTGTGCAGGTTGTGCATGTCTCTGGCGTCCTTTCTCTGGTTCGCGGCCATGCCTTCGGGCTCATCGAGAAGGAGATGCCAGACCTTGTCTGCGTATTCGACGCCCTTCATTGTTGCGTCGTCGGTCTGGGTTCCGCCAAGAGTGAGGACATCTGCTAGTACCGCTTTTGAGTTCGACGTTGTACGGGCATATACTTTAACTCGGGCCTTGTTGGGGTCGACGCAGTCAATCGCCATCATCTCGACCGGACAAGGCTCTTTGCACGTGGCAAGGTACTTCTGGAGCTTCTCGGATGCCTTGTAAAGCTTGTCGCCGCAGGGCTCTAGGTCGCGAATCATATCAAAGACCAGCTTCTCTGTTGTAACGTTGAGGGCAAAGTGCTTGAGGACGGGGAAGAAGTAGGCCTTCAGGAATCGCTGCGAGCGCTTCATATCGTAGGCGAGGAAAAGTTGCGGAACGCGCTTGACAAAAGCCGGCATCCTCGACCGAGCAACAGCAGCCTCTTCAGGTGTGACGAACCATCTTCGTAAAATCTGCTCGTACCAGCGCATGTCGACTCCAGATGACACCTGCGAGAGGAGCGGGATCATGGCAGCGCCAATCTCCCCAGCGAAAGGATCCTCATCCGAACCGGCGGAATCGCCAAGAGGCTCGAAGGTGTAGCGGATCACTCCGTCGTCACCTTTCGTGAAGTTCCACGATGGTTCGAACGTAGAACCGTCGTAAGTGACCAGAGGTCGAACTTTGGCTTTAGGGGTCGGGAGACCAAAGGAGGGCACCACCACGTCACGGAAGACGCGCAGGTGGTCCACCTTCTCCTCAGGTGTGTAACCCCCAGCGTTCGTGAGCAGAGTGTTCAGTAGCGGCGCGCATCTATCCCACCACCACCTGTGCTTAGGGTTTAGGGGAGGATCAATAGGAATAGTGCCTTCGGAGACAGCTGAGGGACGAGCTTTCAGAGGTGACTGGAGGCTGTCGTTAGTGGTGTTGAGAATTGCAGTTGGTGCCATTGTCAAAAGATCAACAGAAGTTAATATGCGAGAGTCAAAATTTTAGGTGGGCGGAATGTAGGGTTCATTTGCTCTCGGACGAAATGATGTGCAGCACGAGGTTGTCTTTATAACCTAGTCGATCAACATTCCAATTCGAGAGAGTCGCCCTTCAATGACACGGAGATATCCTGCGGACGTCACATTCCATGTCTGTCGGCTTTCAGGCGTTGACAGACAGGGAAATTCGTACGGAGACTATCGCGACTTCGGCAACATTGGCCGCGAGATACACTCGCGTTGCTCGCGTGTTGAATAATCGCAGGACTCAGGAGCCAGACTCTGGCCATGTCCGGTGCCAGATTGCGAAAACATCACTACGACACGGCAGTATCCTGGGCACTGCCCTCCCGGTTTCATGGGTATGCCTACGTTCTCTTGACTGAAAGGGCAGAATTTGGCCGTTTGATCAATAAACTCAGCCTTTTCTTGCTGTCAAGTCCAGTTAAGCGTGACGCTAGAGGCTGAATCACGTATGTGGACATTTGGAACAGACATGGGATGCCCTGCTAGGGTGACGTGCTTAGATCAGGCGAAACGCTATTTCATGATGGAGTGGCATTTACTTCGTAATCGAAACATATACGGGTACGAATATTCGTGTAAGCCCGTCCGTCACGGCCAATTACACCCACCGGATGACGGTGTACCCAAGTCATTTCTACGAATCCCACCGCAGCCGGGCTCCCTCAGCCTCCAAAGGCGGAAGGAATATGCAACTCTCGAGCGACTTTGAAATCAGATGGAACAAGAACAACAAACATTTTCGAAAAGCTTGAACTCCTTAAAGTGTTCCACCAAGCCCCGGGTATGCACCACCGGCAACTGGCGGTGGTGTCGAGATCACACCCTTAAGCCCGTAGGGATTCAGGTTCGGATATTCCCAACGGACTAAGCAAAGTTCGATACGTATATTGTCCTCCGAATTCAGTAATTTGGGTCGAACTGGATCCTCAGGGATCGGACCTCCTTCACGTGGATCATGGAACTTCAATCAAGTCATGTTCGATGAACTGTTCACATCTGTTTCTGGAACATCGCCGGCGGCAGATTCGGGATACCGAACGTCCGCAATCGTGCGGTCTCCGTTATGAGCTCATCCTGAGCTTCAGAGCTTTGGAGCTCCTAAGAGACCCGCTCTGATTGCTTTGAGTAATAAAAGAGCTACATCCCTTCTACTTACAGCATGTATCAATCATCACCCACTCAAACCATCCTTGACTCCTTTCCAAGAGCTTCTATTCCTTCCTAAGTTCCCCAGACTTGTCTTAAGTGTTTGCTCATTTACACTGCCACCGATACCACAACATGGCGCCTGGTCTCACCAGCACAGTCAAGGACACGAACGGCTCCAGCGGGGCCGTTCCAGTACCCAGGTTCCTCCCACCTGGAGTCTCCGTCGAGAAGTTCCAAGAGTTCGCGTCCCAACTGTTGCAGACCGTTGGAAAATAGAACCTCCAAATCATTACCAACGAGACAGTGCTGGACGATGGCGATTACCTCACTGTCGACTGTTTGACTCACGACATGCACCATCTCTATGAGCGAGAGGAGTTCGTTGGCAGCGCTCTCATCCACCCCAAGAATGTCACCGATATTCAAGCTATCGTCAAGCTCTGCAACGACTTTCTGGTGCCTGTATGGACCTTTAGCAGAGGCCACAACGTCGGCTACGGTGGTGCCGCCCCAAGAGTGTCTGGCAGTTTGGTTATGAACCTTGGAACACACTTGAACCGTATCCTCGAGGTTAATGCCGAGGATTGCTACTGCCTTGTCGAGCCTGGCGTAACGTACCTTCAAATGCAGAAGTATCTCAACGACAACGGACTCGCCGATAAGGTCTGGCTGGATTCGCCTGAGCTCGGCTACGGATCTATGATCGGCAACGCGCTAGATCATGGAGTGGGCTTCACACCTTACGGAGACCATTGGATGATGCATTGCGGCATGGAGATCGTTCTTGCCAACGGCGAAGTTGTTCGCACTGGTATGGGTGCCATGCAGAGTCCAGAAGGCCGCGCTCAAGCTGCAAAGGGTGTCCCTCCCCAAGATCAGCACCAGAACGAGTGTTGGCAGTTGTTCCCCTACGGATTTGGACCCATCAACGACGGCATCTTTTCTCAGAGCAACAATGGTATTATCACCAAGATGGGCACGTGGCTCATGCCTGCAGCACCGGGTTTCACTCCATTCATGGTCACCTATGAGAAGGATGAGGACCTTGCGGCTGTTGTCGACATCATCCGCCCTCTACGCGTGGTAAGTAGTCGCATCGCTTGTGTTGTTCAATAGGCTTGGCTGACATCTATTTGCTAGAATATGGTCCTTGAAAATGCTGCGAGTCTGCGTCACATTGCGCTCGATGCTGCCCACTACCATCCCCGCACAGAGTACACGGACGCGGGGCTTGACGTTCCCCTCACTGAGGAGCAACTTGACGCGGCAGCTAAGAAGGTCAACTTGGGACGGTGGGTCTACATCGGCGCTGCTTACGGACCCGAGCCCATCCGCAAGGCACACCTTGAGATCACAAAGAGGGAGATGACCAAGGTGCCTGGCAGCCGATGGTTCTTGCTTGAGGATCGTAAGGAAGAGTTCAGTACTCTTCACTGCCGTGCGGATACCATGCAGGGTATCCCAACGTGGGATGAGCTGAGATGGTTGAACCAGTAAGTCGTAGCCATAACCCATGAGAGCGTGCGTATCTGACAGCGAGCTTAGCTGGATTCCCAACTGCACCTTCTTATCCTTTTCCCCAATCTCCAAGGTCGATGGCAAGTCGGCGCAGAAGCAATATGACATGGCCAAAAAGCGCTTCGCCGAGGCCAAGATGGACTACTTCGGTATCCTCAGCATCGGAATGCGAGAGATGCGTAAGTTTCTCCGATGGGTTCCCCGGCTCGAGACGGCATTGAGATGGTGACTGCTAACACGTGGCCGCACAGACAACATTGTATGCATCGTTTACAACCGGGAGGATCCCGACGCACGTCGCCGTGCGCAGTGGCTCGTCCGTACCATGATCCAGGACTGTGCGGACAACGGCTGGGGCGAGTTCCGAACTCACGTTGCCCTGATGGATCAGATCGCGGACACCTACGACTTCAACGACCATGCACTAGGCAAACTGAACCAGACGATCAAGGACGCGTTGGATCCCAACGGTATCCTGGCACCAGGCAAGAGTGGTGTCTGGCCCAAGAGTTATGACAAGTCAAAGTGGGCGCTGAACAAGGATTATATCAAATAGATTGGTGCTGAAGGTTCATCGCGACCCGGCATGTTAGCACCCCATTTGTATATAGAACTGAGTAGCTGCCTATAATTATTAACATAGTCCCACTCTGTTGATCCCGAGTTGAGGTATTGAATTGTATGTGCACGTATGTGCGATATTGAGTTTCCAGCTCATGCTTCCACTTTACGAGAACATTCCGGCGCAGTGCAGGCTGGCTTGATGAGGTTTCGGGGTGCGGCCCGGATTCAACGACCAGCGATCCTTCGCTTAATCAGCCCTGATGGTCTAGCGGTATGATTCTCCCTTAGGGTTGTCCCCGACAATTCACGTCTGGGAGAGGTCCCAGGTTCGATCCCTGGTTAGAGCCCCTTTCTTTTGCAAATCTGCACTTTTTCTTTTATAGACTGCGAATAGTTTCATTATAGCAAGCATGAAGGCGTTTGCGTTTACGTTTGCGTTGACGGAGTTCCAAAGCCGCCTTGCATCTGCTGATTTCTTAAGGCAACTTATTATTCTACATAAAACCTGTCGTTGCCGTTTCTCATTCCATGTTTGCGTGTAAATCTGTTTACGGTACAGAGAAACATCGATATGAACTGCGATTTCTTGAACCATTGTTAACAAATGTCTTTTAACAAAATCGTCAGGAGATATCGGCTATTCGCTTGATTCTATGTCCATTGCTAGACCGAAACACAGGAGCGCGTGGACATGGTTTCAACGGGCGATCAACGTTTTCCGCACCTCCGGTGTCCGTACACTGGCCGAGCAAATATGAGACGAAAAGCCGTGGCATCTGCGTTACGACGACAAGGATGCAAGCTCATTGAAGCTTCGACATTCTCCATACAAGCTTTAATAATGGCCTAGCATGGCCGCGAATACGGATCTGATCTGGAGCCTGTCGCCTCGGTCTGAGATACGGTGCCGAATCGGATACCTCGCGACGCGTTAGAGCTACGAAAGGGACTCGTCTGATGTTTCCAGACCAAAGCTTGCAGTGCACCAGCTGCTTTAGTATAAGAACTGGGCGCATCTTCGATTTCGGCTCTGCCAATGGGACCGCCACGCTCATTTGTGCACGTACGCAAATTATTCTCAGTATCATTTGTCAAAATGTCTAACGGAACCACGAACAAGACTATCGCGCTCGTTACCGGGGCAAATCAAGGCATCGGCTATGAGATCGTTAAGCGGTTGGCTTCGGAGAACCCAGACTATCATGTCTACATGACCGGCCGACGAAAAGATGCTATCGAGAAGTCTGCCTCAGAGCTTCAATCGGCCGGCTTGGATGTTGAACCATTGGTGCTCGATGTGACTTCGGACGAGAGCATAGCAGCTGCCGTACAGCAAGTTCAGAACAAATTCGGTTACGTCGACGTCATCGTCAATAACGCTGGAATCAATCGCGGCAAAACCGAAGGCAACCTTCGGCAACGACTTCGAGAGGTCTTTGACACAAACCTCTTCGGGGCAGTCGAGGCCACGGACGCTTTCACACCGCTCTTGGAAAAGTCGACAAAGACCCGACGTGTTGTCTTCATCAGCTCAGGGCTCGGGAGCCTCGCGGTCCGATCGGATCCAAGCCTGGGACCTAAGCGCGACTATCTTGAGTATGGGGCCAGCAAGGCGGCTCTGAACCACGCGACTTTGACATTTGCCTCGCGATATCATGGGGACGATTCGTGGAAGTTTAACACATGCTGCCCCGGGTACTGCGCTACCAGCATGACTGATTACTCCGGCCCAGACGAGGCGTCTCTTGGGTCCATTCGGGCTGTTGAACTCGCGACGTTGGGCCCCGATGGCGTTACGGGAACGTTTTCGAACAGACAAGGACCGTTGCCGTGGTAAGGAAATGGAAACCCCAGTGTCCATGGCTTTGTGCCATTCTGTAATTGCACAGCCAATGAAGGCAAAACGATGAATCGACTTGCGATACGGAGTGGGTTGATGTTGAAATCTGCTTTGGGTGGATACCTCTGGGTGCTGGCTTCATTGAAAGCCACGCAGTAGACATAGTCCTTAATACAGACTCTACGACGTTTTAATGAGGGCTTGACCTTGCTTTCCACAGGAAAACGTGCCTAAATTGCCGCTCGGGAATCCAGGACGTGTTTCAAGACAGGGACCTCAACATTGCGCATCTTTTATCCCAAAAAAGGTCTTGGTGTTGTCGAGATCGTGAAGCTGACAGGAACTGCATCTGTGTGGAGTTGATAATGCAATCTGTACCACCGATACTTGCAGGGAGCCCTAATATAAGCGGTGATTGGGTCAAACGCACGATTGGATGTCACACAAGGGCGCGTAAATCTTCCCCGCATCTGACACGTTCATTGACTTTAATGGTGATTAACGGCCCTCTCATACATGGCAACAACAGCAACAAAAGACCACAAAAGGACTCGGCATCAACCTCAACATTTACTAGATCCACAATGACTGAACTTACACCTACGCGACGACCTTTCAAGGGCTCATGCCACTGCGGGGAGACGCAGTACATCGTATTCCTCACCTTCCCCCATTCTCTGCCTCCACCTCGCCCAACCAAAGAAAAGGGGCCACGATCTCATCAGGAATTCTACCGATGCAACTGCACCACTTGTCAGAAGGCCGGCTTCTTCCATATGCGGCTCAACTCGGCCCCAGAGGATTTCATCCTGCTGCATCCTCTGGACCCATACAAGGATCTTGGTGACTACACGGTCTACCAGAAAGACTTGCACTTCCTCTTCTGCAAAACGTGCGGAATGCGGTGCTTCATTCTCATGGGAAAAGGCGAGGTTGCAGAGGTCGATCTGGAGGCTCTCGGCGTCAAGTCCGATGATGAAACCCAGGGTGGTAACGTCGACGGCAAGAAGCTCACAAAGGTTTGGAGACCTTCGAAGGACAGTTGGCAAGAGGGCAAAAAGTTTGGGAGTTACCTAAGTGTCAATGGCTACTCTGTCGATGCTGGCCAGGAGGGGTTCGACTTGCGCGAGATTACCGAAAAGAAGTGGGTGGGATACCTCGATTGGCTCGAGCTAGAATCCGAAGGGTCCCAGGGGACTCGTTTCGACCGACCCTGGGAAGGAGGCGCTTATTGAGCCGAGTGGTGGACTGATTCTTCAACGAAGGATTCGGTAGTTAAGGGTCCTATGGAGTCAGATAAATGATGAAGAATCCTGTTAGTCTTGGCCGCTGGGCCCTCGAAGAAGTTGATAAGACCGACATTTCCCCCGTGTCCATTGAAGGATGCGAAACCATGATAAGGCTCTGGGTTTGACTGTTTCGCCCTCGTACAACCGCCTCGCCTTCAGCTGGGAGGCCTGATAAGCCGTATGATTGACCCCTGCCATCTGCCATCTCAAGTTGCGGCGGTTAAGACTCCGCCCGAGTTGCGGGGCCGCACGACGTAATATCGATGCGGACGTCTGCGGCCCGCATCCGGTCGCTGGACGCGGGGTTACTGTCCCCCGCGATAATTCGGTGGAAACCGTCAGTTAGTTGCAGATAACACCCGTGAACCATCGGGTTAATGCAGTCAGGTGTCCATCGGGCAGGGAACCGGCAGAGAGCTGAGGCCGCTTGGCCGCCCTCCTCCATTATCTCTGAGGCAGAGCCAACAGAATATTGGCCGGTAATTACGGACAGCTATCTCTGGCCAGGCTACTCGGGATTAGATCCATGCTATTAGCTACTGTATGTAGTCAGCCAAGGACTCGACCATTTTGATATAAAACATGCCCGTCATCCGTTCCAAGTTCGTGGAACCAAAGAAAGTTCTATGCTTGGTTAAATTCAAAATACCCCAGATTTTCAGCTGAATTCTTCAAACATTCCCTCCTTCAATTCCCAGACGCACCATTGTGGCCCCTCAGGTCCCAACGCCACTGAGGCGGTCTCTGCCATCTCCATCCACGACCGAGGTGCCCAGACCCGCGGCAATAGCCTAACCCCAGTTCCTACTGACGACATTACGGCAACTATCCATACTACATCCGAACTCGCACTCTCGCGCGTCCACTACGACGCCGCGACACCTGAACACCGCACCGAACTTTCCCGGACGTAGGACCACCGGAGAGTAACAAAAAAAAATATAGCCAGTAGATACAGAACTCATACTTCGGCCAAGGATTCGGGAATAAATAACTTACTATTAGTTACTGTTTAGTACCAGACAAAAAATCAACCATTTTTTTAAAAACCAATGCCGTATCCCATTCAAAATCTAGGGAATAAAAAAAAGATTAATCTTTTGAGAAGTTCAAAAATCCCCCTATTTAAGGAGTAATTTTTAAAAAATACCCTCCTTAATAACCACGACCCCCCCCCCCCCCCATCAAAATGACTGTCCGCACTGTCAAGGTCGCCTGCACTCAGGCGGAGCCTGCATGGGTCGACCTTCCCGCTGCCGTCGAGAAGACGTGCAAGCTCATCACTGAAGCAGCCTCCAACGGTGCCCAGCTCATCGCCTTCCCGGAGTGCTGGATTCCCGGCTACCCATGCTGGATCTGGTCGCGTCTCATCGACTTTGACCTCAACGTCCGCTACATCAAGAACTCCCTCGCTGTCGACTCCCCAGAGATGGGCACCATCCAAGCCTGCGCAAAGGCAAACAACATTGCCGTGTCTCTCGGCTTCTCTGAGAACGAGAACAACTCCCTCTTCATCGCACAAGCCCTCATCGGCCAGGACGGCGAGATCAAGGTCCACCGCCGCAAGATGAAGCCTACGCACATGGAGCGCACCATCTTTGGCGATGCGTCCGGTCACTGCCTCAAGAGCGTCGGCGAGCTCCCTTTCGCGCGTGTTGGTTCTCTGGCCTGCTGGGAACATATCCAACCCCTGCTCAAGTACAACACTATTGCCCAGAAGGAGGAGATCCACGTCGCAGCGTGGCCGAGCGTTACCCCGCATGGAGGTGGCCCCGATATGTGGTCCATGAGCGCCGAAGGTTTGTGACGATCCCACCAATGACTCGCCACTTAATTAGCTGCCTAGTGGTCCCGAATTATTGGCACTAACAACCCGAGTAGGATGCCAAACGCTCTCGCGCACATATGCGATTGAGTCAAATGCTTTCGTGCTCCACAGCACTGCTCTGATTACTGAGAAGGGCGTTGCGGCACACGGCAGCGCTCAGGGCGCCATCATGAACAGCCCGGGAGGCGGCTCATCGGCTATCTTTGGTCCTGATGGCCGTAGGCTCACGGAGCCTGTCGATGACACTACGGAGACGATCCTGTATGCCGATTTGGACATGGACATGATCCACAGGACGAAGATGTTTGCGGACTGCACGGGTCACTACAGCAGACCTGATCTTCTGAGACTGTCTGTTGATAAAGAAATCAAGGTTGTACTCAGGCTGCATAGCGATGCTGACAAGGATTCAAAATCGGAAGAGTCTGTGGTTGTTTTATAATTGCTTCAGCGGGAATATTTGTCAGTGGGCATGTATGATGAGTTCGATACGTAATTAATACCACCATTTTGCGTTCAATGAGTTAAATCCCGACATTCAATCTGCAGGCAGGTAGATTTTTGCGTAAGTATTTTAAGTTCATTTTGTCTGTATAGGGGATCATAGTCGTTCGCTCGGTCTATTCGCACTTTTCGTTCGTAGTCTTACATTGAGTTCCCCGAAAGCCAATTGAAATCCTCGCAATTCGCTAGCCCCTGGAACGCCTGGAAGATATCAACAGAGCCGACCGGATTGGTGCGGTCCACCCCAAGCCCAGACACATCAAGCGTCCCCAAAGAAGCGAATGAGTTCATGTCTAGTGTCCCAAAGTCGACTGGCGCCTCTGAAGGAGCAGCCCCATAACTCTCCCATTCATACTCGAGACCGGCTTGATTGGCAGCAGCGGTGCTAGAGTCGCTTGTCGACCTGTCCAGCGTGGGTGCAGCGCTATAATCCCGGTCAGCCCCAGGAGCGGTCGGCTCAATCTGGTAGCTGAACTCGATCGGCAGAGCTCTCATGACGCCCCAGCGTTGTGCCAGAACACGAATGACGGTGATGCTCTTCACCGCACGAACAGGCCAGGCGATTTGCAGTTCTCGTAGCAACTCGAGGCATTGGCGGAGCCAGTACGTGCTTTGGTGGCGGAGGGCCGGGGTCCAGCTTGTGGCGTTCATGAGGTGAACGATGGCTGCACTGAGGAGATGGTGGATGATGACGGGGTTTGGTGGGGTCTCGAACCCGTGAGCCCGGCGGTAGGTCCTGACGAGGCGGGATGTTGCGGTTGCGGCTCCGGTGAGAGATCGCAGAACGAGGAGCATGAACTCTGAATTCTGTCCGCCGGTGGTTGTCGACGACGAGGATGAAGCCTGGGAGATGGTGGCAAATATGCGCAGGAAAGGAGGCATAGTGATGAGAATCGTCATCTGGTATGCCAGGTGGAACAAGATGACCGGCTTTGGTGTTGAATCACCAGTCAGGTGAAGTCTGTTGTCACGGGATCGGAAGAAGGCGTTTAGGGCATCTTGACTTGCTACCAAGATGCGGACTTGTTGGGGTATTGGAAGTGACTCGAACGTCGTTGAGAAACTGCAACGAAGATTGTCAGACAACTTTTGTTTCCCCGTTCGAGAGACAACCAACTTACACCTGATCCATAAACTGGTCATGGAGATACCATAGCTTGCACTGCCATGCAAAGGAGATTTGAGCCAGATCCGCGGTGGAGCTCTCGAAAGTTGTGTCAAAGTCGGGCACATTCACCCTCCGCCAAGGCAGAGCACAGTTGCGACCAAGAATGGATATAGCAGTGCGGTCGATGATGTAAAACATCCAGAATGTCCGGATATCTTGTTCACTTGCCTCGAGCTGTCTTGCCTCGCATTCATCAAGAGCCATGACGTGCAACCTCAGATGCACGCACATACCTGCAGCCATTGAGATGAAGATCCACCCAAAGTGATCTCTGCCCAGAGCTAGAGATCTCCAGGACATCATGGAGAGACCCTGGATAACCTTTACCGTGGGGGCCAATCGACAGCAGGTGAAGGCAAGGCTTTCGGCGAACTGGCCAAAGGTGTCGCCAATCTTCATGGCATCTGGCCTGAGTGAGAATGTCGTCCCTGTAGCGATGATGGCGCTGTGTAAGAAGGCTTCGTCGGGGGACTGGTAAGGGTATCTCTGGAGGAAGTCGATGTTCGTATACTGGGTGAACTGGTGCTCTTTGTTGATGTTCTGTAAGAAAGTGTCGGCCATCTCGTGTATGAGACCAGGCTGTCGACAATATGCGAGAACATTTTCTGGTGGCACGAACTGTGCCGATGGAGGGGCTTCTTGAGCTGCCTCGAGGGCGTATTTAGATCCAGTGGTGGGGTCGTTGATGATGGTCACGCCATCGCCAACATTTGTCCTCCACAACATCACACACAGCTCCTCCATGGCCCGTTGAGACCGCTCTTGACTTTGGGCATCCTTGCCTGTCGATGGGATGTCATTCAAGTCACCCCGGAACTCTACTGTAGGGCCCTTGGTGGGGGCACCTTCAGCTAGCTCCGCTGCCTCGGCATCATCGAGGCCTTCATGGAGGGCATCAGATTCGGGCAGTATCTGTTCACTCAGTGATACTGGTGGTGATGTCTCCTTCTCGGAGCCGTCTTGTTGCTTTTCCAGAGCCAGCAAGAGGGACTGTACCTGAGCCTCGAGGGCTCTGACATAATCCTCATCCCAGTACTTTCGTCTGCGATGTGTCAGCGTGACTGCATACTGGGTCTCCTGTGCCGCTTGACTGCAGCACAGATGACAACGTACTTCCTTGGCCTCTGTTCTGTGTAAACACATTCCCTATTCTGCCTGCTGCATAGCGAACATGCAGGACGGGCTGCATCGCACTGCCGACGGTGTGTAGTTAGTCACGGCAGTTCGCGAAACTAACAGGGACCTCGCCCCATGGGGTATAGGGAAAGGGGGAAGAGAGAGCATATTTAGGCAGAACGGTCTGGAAGGCGAGCGATGGGGTGACCTACTTTTCGCTTCCCCGCCCGGCACCGGTCGCAAGCGAAGCTTGTTGGCTTCTGGGACATGGCTGGTCTTGGGAGAGGGAATCTTTTGCACACTGACACACACGCGAAAAGCAACCACTGTAAGCTTATCCGGAAAACCCGCGTGCGAGTCGCTCGCCGTCCGAGGAAGACCGGTGAGAATGGCAGCGGCAGCTCGCTATTTTCGGCCAACGGGGGCCGTTCTTCATTTGCTGATCGGCGCCCTTCAGTTTACGGGGCGGTCAGACTCAGGGGCAGGACTCTAGGACGACTCGAACGGGGAGCTCGGCGCTCATCGATATCTCGCCGCACGCAAGCTTGACCTGACGTCTCTCGTCGCGAGATGTTATCGGGTGGTTGCGGGGTGGAGACCTCCGCAGGATAAGGTGGAATGAAGTATGTGGATGTGCCATGTCAAGCGTCCGTCGGGCGGTGGAGGTGAGGGGGATAGGAAAAGTTTAGATGTCTCAACGCGGGGGCTGACTGTCTTTGACGTGGTTGGTCGCTGCGGCTGACCTAACCCACGGAATGCGTGACGCCATGCCCTTTGTTTTCGGTCTAGAAGCCTGTCAACTCCTTCTTCACCGAGCCTTTCAGCAAAGGAAGCCGGACGGCTTTGCCACGACCGAGAGACCGTTGACAATGAGAGTCAGAGTGAGAGAGTCATGACTGTGGAGCCGACCCCCTCTCAACCATTCCTTTTTCACATAGCGAATACAACAAAGGAAAGGAGCTTGGGCCAATGAGGCTCGTCGAAATTGAAAATTATCGGAACGAACACGATGTTTCCGATTGGCCCATTTGTTTCCGGTGATTGTTTGGAGAGAGGCAGCAAGAAAGTCAGTCAACTAGCCTCGACGCCTTCAAACATCAACCTCAGCAAAGAGCCTCAGCTTCATGTTTCACAGCTTGGAACTCACGAGGCGTCATGCTGGATGGCACGCGAAAGATAAGCTGACTGCTTACTTCTAATCATTGCAGTAACTGATGTGACATTCCTCTCGACGATAATACAAGATTCAAGTGATAACATTTGTATCATATGCCACTACTTCTATGAGGAGTTCTTCTTCAGTCTATCGAGCCTGGGGTTACACAGAAAGTACGAATCTGGTCTAAATTAAGCACCGGTGGCGGTCTCTAACCCAGTGGACTTGAAGAACTGTGGATAGGCATTTCTCAACTCCCGCAAGTGTCGGATCTGATGCGTCGATGCTTTTGTTTCAGGGACCGGCAAATCCTCTTCAACCAGATGCGCTGCAGTCCAGCCAAGCTCTTCTGCACTCTTACAGTTGGCGTATGAGTCATCTGTGTCGCACGGTAAGCATGGTGAAATTTGAGGGAATCGCGACCAGAGAAATTCGGTGCAACTCACCAACAAAGAAACAGTCCTCCGCTCTGTCAATTCCAGCTTCACGCATAGCCTTGTGGAACATGGCCTTTGCAGGTTTGCAAATGAAGGGCACTTGACCATAGTCGCAGTACGTAAGACCTTCAAATTGATCATCGATTCCTAGTAGCTTCACAACACGCTTTCCGTGGTTGACGTATGCGTTCGTGAAGAGCCAAAGTCTGACCTTATCTCTGTCGATATCCTCCAAGAGTTGCCTAAGCTCCGCATCTGGCTTGAGAATGTTCTCCAGAGGAAGGGCGTCGTCGACTTTGGCATTGAAGTCCACGGGGTCGATCTGGTGGTGCCGCACGAGACCTTCGATGGCCAAGCCGTAAACGGTGTAGTACTCGTGGGTCAGTCTCGTAGCCTCTTCAGCAGGCAGCGAGAGGTGTGTGATGAAGTATTGGTCGATGAGCTTGGCCATCATTGTGTGGATCTTGTGACCTTTAAATGACTGTGTTAGTTGGAGGGGGCGTAGGAAAGAACACATTACTTACTCCGGGAGTAAAGACAGTTATCGATATCACTGGAAGGTCATGTCAGTTAGGTCCGGTACGCGATTTGAGATGAAGTCGCATTCCGGGTGAAGGCTGCTTTGTTAGCTTACAAGAAAAGCACCGGCTTTCCGGATGACACCCCGTTCACAATCGAGTCTCCCATTATGTATATCGTTATGTTCTTTGAGGATAGTATGATGCGATAGGCAAGTGAGAAGGCGTTGAATTGTGATGCTTGGTTGAGAATGAGGGTGAGTCAGCGGGTCAAGTTGGAGACTGGTGAAATTGCCTCAGTGTCTTAGGTTGCCTGTGTGGGGTCCCTAGCCCTGTAACGGAGCCACCTGATTGGCCGGATCTCACTCAGGCCTACGCCCAGCACTAACTTCGGCGGGCACTTGACCCCGGGCCGGCCGTGCCCTACACAGGCAGGATGGATATGGATTACACAGGCAATTTGACCCGACTCTACTGCAACTCTACATAAAGATTTCAAACAACTAGAGGTTATGCTATCTAGCAACATAACACTATGACTAAATATCTTCTGTAAGCTCATAGAACTTAAAGCACGTCTAAGCAAGCTTAGCAGAGAAAGTGTGTGTCTTCCGAATGATCTCTCGTGATCACTGTCTGATATGTTTGCAGATGGTTGGAAGCATGTAGTTTGAAAAGAGCCACTTAAATATCAATTCGTTGAAGATGTTGAATGATAGAAAAGAAAAGGATCAATCGAGCGTTGATATCTTCCAAGACAGTAATCGCCTCCAGGGTTTAAGGGCCTGCGACCATCTCTTCGGCAAAGGCAATACATGTCCTGTAAAACTAGCTGCGCGGCAGCCTATTGGGACCACATCAGGCGATACCAAATGATCAATTGTAACAACCGGAACCTCCCTGTTGAGCGTAGATCTTGGACTGCGTAGTGTCGATGACGCCGTTGACATCGGGATACCATCCCTTCGAGGCGAGGGCTTTGCAGTTGTTGTAAAATCGGTCTCCGTCCAGCCTAGTACCCGGATTGGCGATGCACTGCAAAAGTCAGTCTTCAGATCGTATGATAAGCTTCGGGCAAAAGACACTCACGCGACCGGCACCCTATCATATTCAGCCTAACAGCGTACGATTAGCATGCTTCAACATTCTTTAGGTGTTAAGAACGGCATACTGTTTGAGCGTAGTTGTTCATGCACACGTTCGCAGTGAGCTGCCAGTCGTATTTCCATCCATATCCATTGTTGATCTGGCAGTCACACTGTTTGTGATCGGACGCCGTCACAGACAAGACGAGGGAAAGAAAAGGGATGAGGGGGGTGAAAAACGCATGGTGATGAGTGTGATAAGCTCTTAGATGCAAACGAATCGTCGGTGTTGGTGATGGAGAGAAATGTTCGAGAGAAGAGTCCCGCAGAACGTCGTTCTTATAATTCTGCGGTCGGTTCAATCTGATGGGAAAAGGACAGATGATCACAGTTTACAGTCTACTCACATTATGCGCTCAATATACCGACACTGCAGCTGTCGCTGCCTTGTCACCGCCTTTTTTGATTGACTACTCCATACACATCCGTTTCTACCGGCGCAGCGAGAAAAGCGAGGCTGTCGAGATGCTATCCGAGGCCTCGGAAGAGTGCGAGTTGCGGGTTGCGAGTTGAGAGCTTGTGGGGCCACAATCTCATGCACCATATTAGCTCTCACGCCATCGTTCATCTCGTAAGATTATCTACAGTGATGGTGGAGACGGAAAAATACAAGATATGAGTTTGTGGATTTCCCTTCGGGTTTCTAAAGCTGAATACGAAAGTCTATTGAAATCTGAGGCGGAAACTCTTGGCTTCAACGACCATAAATAGAGACTTTTCGCTCTGTAGACTATCGTGTCGGGCATTATCATTATCATTATCATCACCATCATCAATCTGCATCACTTTGGTTTTTCAAGTCTGCCATGCGGCTCATACATGTATTGGCGGTTGGCGTTGCCACAACTGTTTGTGCTCTGCCTGCGAGATCCGCTATCGAAAGAGATGTTTCTCCCACTCAACAGCTGGAACCCAGCTCAGCGGTGTCTATGAAGGCATCAAATGATACTTCGAGGTAAATAAGCGCTAATCAGCCCCGCGAACAAATGGTTGTCTGACGTTTTCAGAATTACTCAAACTGTTGAAGAAGGAAATGCTGTGGCTGTGCTGGAACGACGTGTTGTGGATGGCGTTGCTATTCCTTACGACATTGCCAATCCCAAGTCGATTCTATTGCTCGGAGTAACGGTATCATTCAACATGGTTGGGGGTTGGGTTCGTCAGAACGGGCGCAACGTCTATCAGAAGTACACGTGCCAATCCATCACGTTTATCAACGGGGACTCCCAGTATAAGAACCTTTCGGTTTGGGCAGGAGGAGCTGAGTTGCTTAAGAACTTTGTGATGTCTGTGGGCCGAATCTGGTCAGTGAAGGCCCCGGAGGGGGGCTTTCCCGCAACTGTCAGCATTGATATTGGAGCGGCTTGAGGTACTATTCACTTACATGTAAGCTGTAGTCAGTAGATATTGCCTTTCTATTGTTTCATCAATAATCTTGGTTCCCTTCTAACTTTTCTTCTTCGCAGTTTGCCGCCTGGAGGCGGACCTTGTTGACTGTCGTATGACTCTCACGGGGAAATATTCGAGGGCCAGGATGGCCTGTGAGAGATTTTTCCTCAAGAATATTCAGGATTCCTCGCAGAAGGTGTCATAAATGCGTTCGTAGACGTGGAAGGCTAAGGTTGTAACACGCGCACCAAGTTACAGCCAGCTACCATACAACAGAGCCTACTAATAGGGGCTGGGGATTAACGCTGTAGACCAGACATCTGCTGTGAGCTAATGTCGAGTGTGCCGAACATACATAGATAATTCATGATATTAATTCCACCAGACCTTTACTCGCGATTTAACGTGTTAGTAAATCTTAGTCTAGACTTCAAGTAAAACTATCAAGTACTTCCTTATTCTACTTCAAATGCACTAAATGATGTCTGTTTCACAATAAGATGAATATTGTATCGCTAATTCTCAGAACAGCGCCGCAAATACTTATTCCAGGGGCCCACATCTAGAGGCCTTCTCGTTGATGGCGCAACGTCTCTCACCATTTCCAGCTGTCGAACATTAGCTTGAGCTGGAGTCTTCCTCTTGGCACCGTATTTCAGGATGCTCTTTGAGATTCGGGGATACGAAGCCGAAGATTCTTACATCCTGGACAGAACAGACGCCTTCCAGTTCCGTCATTCAAACATGCCAGACAATCTGAGTCTTTCGCGCAAAGACCTTCGGGAGGACGTTAACATTAGCTTCGATACATTTGAAAGGACCCATCACCTACCGCCCACACTACCCTGCCCCAATGCGAATGTTCCAAAGAGGAGGAAAGAGAGAGAAATTGGGACAATTGAGAACTTTATGGTCAGATGTATTGAATAATTTACGAAGATGATTATAATGAAAGAAAAAGCAGGAACAACGAGCGACTCCCCACGTATTTCTTATTTATGCCCATGCTACAGAGGTTCGCAAAACTGGTGTCCGTTTCGCAAGTGTGTTCTTTCTGTTGAGCACGGGCCTTCCACTCCTGGAGCGGCTTAGCTGCATTGCAGGTCGCAGGGGTACCTTAACAGAGACTACGCTGATCAGTTCACGAGAGCCCGAAATAGCTGATTAAATAAATCGCTGACAGCTACCCTTCACAATAGACAGTCATCATGACGTAAGCCAAAAACGGCTGATTATGTGTATTCCAAGTAAACAGCGTCAGCAATAAGCGGCTTCTTCCAACCTACCCAGCGCGTTATAAAGGTATTGTTATATCCAGGCTACTATCTCGTCCACGTAGTAAGCAGCTTATGGCGCCAGTATTACTTCTACTTTAAGCCTCATTTAAAGCACTATCTGCTTCCGGTTATTCGCGATAGCGCCGTAGCGTGTCGAGACTAAAACTCGGTTTAGGCTCTTCAGGGACCCATATTAGCGTATGGCGAGGCGTGTGTATCTGCCTGAAACGATTGAGTAAGCCGTCCGTCCCTTAATCCGTCCATATATCGGGGCTTCTTCCTATTGATTCCAGCCAAAGATGCCTAATGCCTCATTGGAGATCGCAACAACATCGCGTCCCTGGAGGTCACCCGCAAGGTTACGAGGTAAGATACCGCACGAAGTTCGTTCCCCTTGAGTATAACGATCGTTCGATATGGTCTGTCTTCGCGCAGGAGTCGGTCGGCGGTCTGGTACCTTGTAGTATCTTCTCGTTATGCTCTTTGAGTCAGGTGATGCTATATACAGTCAGATTATTACTTATTGAATTATAGCACTAGATTAGAAGCGCGTCGATGGTTCATCTGCAATAACTAGCAAGGAGGTTTCCCCCTAACAGTCAGTTGTTCATGTTCTATACCTTCTTTCCGTAAGAAACTAGGCGGCTATCTTTAGGATCCTTTAGCGCTGAATCAACTCAGCCATTTGTTTGTGAAGAGAGATTGCTTATGCAACGACGCTGCGAGCAGGCAGTTAGTTGAGGATGCATTGTGTTCTGGGTTCGCAATGGCGTCAACGTTCATGCTTTGAGCAGCGAAATCGTGCGTGTCAAAATGAGGGGTTCCCTGTGAGCATAGCTGAGCTTTATCCAAAATGACCTAACTTCACGTGTTCCTCCGGTTCGTCGTTCACACCCATTTCGTCGACGTATCATCTTCAAGCAGCTGGTTTACGCACTGTTCCTGAAGCATCTGGACGATGTTGATGTGGCCTTTGGATGATGCAGCCTGGAGAGCATTGCCATAGTGGCCACCTTAAGCGTTGATATCTACGCCCTTATTGAGAAGTATCTGGATGATGTTGTTATAGCTTTCTGATGATGTAATATAGAGAGCGTTATTATAGTTGCTACCTTGAGCGTTGATATCTGCACCCTTATTGAGAAGTATTTGGATAATATTGTTATAGCTTCCTGAGGATATAGCCTGGAGAGCATTACTATAGTGGCCACCTTAAGCGTTAATATCTATGCCTTAATTAAGAAGTATCTAGACAATATTATTATAGCCTCTTAATAATATAATATAGAGAGTATTACTATAGTGGCTACCTTAAGCGTTAATATCTACGCCTTTATTAAGAAGTATCTAGATGATATTATTATAGCTTTCTAATAATATAATATAGAGAGCATTACTATATGTTTGTTTGTTTGTTTTATATTTAACGCCATAGCGGCAAGGGCGCAGCCGCCCTTGCGGCAGACCTCCCGAGGGGTATGTGGCGTGGAGGGCCGCAAGCTCTAGCTATATACTCTGTAGTACATGCCTCTTCCTGGCGTCCTCCAGATCTTGCCCGAGGGCCACTATATGTTCTATCCGTCCCTAGTTCCTACTAGTGCCCTAGTTCCGTTATAGTAATCTGCTGTCCTGATAACTATAGGTAGTCTGTTGTTAAGAGGATAGGTTAAGTCCTATCTCTTAGTAACGTGGGCAGATCTTCTGGAAGAAGTCTGTCACGTTAAGGAAGGCCTAGAAGCCTTCGGAATCAGTGATTAGCCCCTTAAAGTAACGCTCAAGAGACCCAATAGGTCCTATAGGCTCCTGGCGGCTGAAAGGGTAGAGGGTAGGCCACTGTTGCCTCCTCACTAGGGTTTTTCGACAGTAGACCAGATGATCTACTCCCTTAGCCTCCCCGCAAGAGCAGGTAAGCAGTGCTTCTGAATGGTTAAAGCGTTGGTGGTATTGTTCGAAGTCCCCGTGGCCTGATCGGGCTGCTAGGAGATGAT
>VYYT01000008.1:0-164658 GCA_032988895.1 Colletotrichum kahawae | reverse complement strand
ATGCGGAGTCGCTCTTTGTACCACTGACCAGTGTTGGTACATATATCATAACCAAAATATATAGTAAATAGAAGTACTGGCCCTGGAGCGGTTGTTATTGGCCGACAATGTGGGCTCAATTACCCCTGAGTGGCTGCTTCCCCTCACGTTGCGGGGCCCCAAAGTACTGTAGTCCATCAGCACTCGATGGGATACAGAGGCGCGTTGACATCATCTCCTCTCTCAGCAATGACATCTCCGTGGTAGCTCATTATGCCGCGACCAGTCAAGAAGGCTTTTTCGGTACTCGATGGGGCATCGGGATTGAAACCTAGGAACCGAGCTTCCTCAAGCCAGCTAACGTCGCCGTCATCGAAGTAGGCAGGATCAAGCCCGCGATATTAGGCCTCAGCCCCTGCATCAATCCCAATCACCCCATCTCTGGCTTTGGATCGCGAGGCAATTGGAGGCTTTCGGAAAGGTCCGCCGCATATCGCGCAGCGATAGTCCCGACCATAAGCCGTCGGCTGCATCACGATGGTGGGTGTGTCGGTGGAATAGGAGTGAGGGTTGAGTCTTGACGAACGCCGAGGGCGTAATTAGTTTGGCGAACGGGGCGGGAAAGTTATTCAACCGAGCCGTGCGTGCGGTACTGGCCCAGGGGGCTAATTAGTGCATTGGTAGGGCCCGATACATGGGCTGGTTGTGCGACCCACACAGTGGAATACGATAGTCTTGAAGATGGATCACAGAAGTCTAGTTTCAAAGGACTTCAGCACATTGGAATACTACACGGATTCTCTTCCAAATGTTCTCTTTTGTTACTCCAACTGGCTACCTACTCTTGTGGGTTTACAACCACCTTCAAACCACTGACCCCCTTATTCAGGATATCGAGGGCTTCATTGAGTGCTCCGAGACCACCATCAATCTTCTGAGTCGGCAGCGGAATGAGCTTGTTTTCCGCAATTGCTTGGGGGAAGTACGTGTTGAAGGCCCATTTCAGAAGACCTGCGTTCTTCTCTTCTCCCAGAGGCGCACTCCACGAGCCAAACTCACGCGTCACACCTGCCGGGAGATCGTCCGGGCCGAAGGGCGGCAGCAGTGCATAGATCTTACCACCGCCTTGAGCACCGAGAACCCCGCCGGTGATCTTGATGGTATCTGGAAGAGAGATAGAGTCCACTACGTAGTCGTACGGTCCTTCCGCATTCAAGGCTTTGATGACCTCATCAGAAGATTGTGTGTGGTCGATGACTTTCACAGCCCCCAGCTTAGCCACGAGCGATTTGTGCCGAGGTGAGGTGGTAGTGACGACATCGTAACCAGCTTGTACAAGATATTGCACAGATAGACTTCCAAAGCTTGAAGTACCACCGTAGACCAGTATCTTCTTGCCATTCGGCGGGGCTTTGCTATGCGCATCAGGCTTGTGAAGTCCAAGATGCTCATTGAACAGTCCGATGACAGTGCTGAAATTTCCGATCAGACCAACGGGGCCACTGAAATCGACGGAGGCTGGCAGCTTGCTGGTGGTGACATCTCGAGCGATGACTTGTTTCTGGAACGCGCCGAACTTGTTGCCTTCAGCACCGGCAGTCTTAGCTGATGCGACCTTATCTCCGACCTTGAAGTCGGTGACATTAGGACCAACCGCCGTGATTGTGCCTCCATACGATGTACCCAGAATAGCAGGGTAAGGAATTGGGAAAACTCCCAGTTTGGCAAGTTTCGCGTCGATGGGGACGAGAGCAATGAATTCGTTCTTGATTAGAAGCTCGTGCGACCCTGGCTGTGGAGTCTCGACCTCTTGCAACACCAACGGTGTCGTGGCAGCGGGAATGACAGCGGCAGAATGAGGCATGGTGAATAGCAATGATTGATAACTCTTGGTAGTATGGCTGATCTGAGGTTGGGATGTGAGTTGGAGGATTGTTACTCGGATCAACCGTTCGCGCACTTCAAGCCTTTTTATAATGGCCTGCAACTCTAATGTCGTGCTCAGAGGCTCGATTATGCCATCATACCCAAAGTTACGCCAGAAAGTTCGACGAATCATCAACCAACATGTTTTCGAATTCGAGCTCGGACGAAGACTCAAGTCGCACGCTGCTACCGCTTCAAACGGTGATTTATAAGCCATCGAACAGCTTAAGCCTTAAGCAAACGGAACATCCGGAGAACCCCCTGCAACTATATAATTCTCCATTGTGGGGGCATCACTGCTTCCGCACAAAAGTCCGCTTCGATAGAAATACAGGTATTAAGCTTCTCGCATGCAGTAAACAGGCTTTCAATCGTCTGGGGGGTCCAGCAGTGGATGATTGATCAATACGTGCTCCCATTACCAAGCCCACGAGATGGAGACAGGCGCTCGGATCTTGATTTCCCAATCTAGTCATTTTCCGAACCTAGTGGGAGTGTAGGATAACATAATGAAATATCAGAGATGTTTTTCTTGATAGCTTGGTTGTTCGGCTCGGAGCCTTTGTCCTATCCGCCATACACGAAATGTGGGAGGTTCTAGGAAGTCGGCGATTTTGCAAAGACTAGGCCAGCGCAATCAGAGACCATCTCGATCGCCCGCAGCTATGACTTATATTGTCTCAAAAACATCGTCATCTTGGTACGCCTTCTTGATCTCGCCCATACACACCTGTCATGGAGTCATGTGCCCAGCGCTTAGCCAGAGACAATCGGGGAATCTCCTCACTCGTGATCCCAGCTACAACACCGTGGCAGAGCATCGTCACTAAGACACATCTGCTGATTATCTGATTGTAGTCATAACAAGAGCCGAAACCTTGCTTTTTCAACAGCCCATGATCTACAGTTGAAGCACTGACCGGTCTTGCGGGTACGCTGTAGTTCGGCTCCTTGCGACGCTTGCAGGGGCCGTGATACTGAGATGGGCTGACGATTGCAGGGATACTTCGGACGCCCTCAGACGAAGGAGGGCACCTTATTGATTTCTTTAAGAAATCTCCGAAGGGTCATCCAAAGATTTTTGGGGTCCATCAAACGCGATTCGCGTTGGTGGGCGATGCCGATACAGGCCAAGGGGACACTTCCACGTCGTCGGGATTCTTGTGGTCTGATGTCGGTACGTTCCAGGCCGTCGGGGGCTCGACTTGAAACGCTTCCAGCAACAAGGTCGTAAGGTCGCAACTCATCATTCCGGGGAACCTCGCACTCCTTTCGACTCCATAAACGCGCTTGAAACGCATGACATTCATGTGGGTATATTATGGCACCATCCGAGAGGTCCGTGACTGACCGATCACACAAGATAAAAGACATTGGATCGCCATTGAGTTTTCGCATTATTTTCCTTCTACCAACCATTCTGAAGTCGCATTCTGCAACCAGTCATACTTTCAGATTTCTCATATACTTTCGCAATGAACAACAACAACAAGTCTGGCCCCGGCGGGCCAGGAAACTCAAGCAATCCCCGTCCAGGGCAATCCCCATTTCCCAACTCCGGTCCTCTGGTCCGACAAACTCCAACAAATTCTCAGTCAAGCCAACCGTACACGAGCTCGTACAGCAACAACTTTGATAAGAACAACTCCAGAAACAGCACTGGCAGAACAGACGAAAGCAGATATAGCCAGGAGAACAATAACTACACTATCCCACCTCGATCGCCGCAACGTCTGTCGCCTCCGCGCCAGCAGCCCCAAAGGGAACAGGCTGGACGAGCTTGGGAGGACAGCATCTATGGCATGTACGGTGACATGAAGACGCCGAGAGAGCCACCACGGCAGAACCAGCAGTCAAGACGGCAGTATCAGGATGGAGACGAAGACTCGTATGACGAGGAGGTGCCCCGGCGCCCTGATCCCGAGCCGGCGCGGCCACGCCCGAACCGGGCCCGGACCAACCCCGAGGAGGGGCCGAGGCGTGCCAACACCACTCGTCAGAACCAGCAAAATGAGAGATCCGGCCGCTCAGAACGACGAGACCGTGGAGATCAGCCAAATCGACAAGATGGTCGAGATGCTGACGGTAACTACCGGCGTGTGCATATCAACATCGACACAGGCGGTGATGGTGGCCGCTCTTGGACATGGAGTACCGACGACCGCGATCGCGAGCGCACCAACGTCAACATTGGAACTCCTTTTGGAGGCACAGGTTTTGGTGGATCAGGGCCATCACTTGTTAACTTCGGCGACCCTGGGTTTCCATTCGGTGGTCGGAACAACGGCGGTGGCAGGTTGCCTGTGAATGTGCCTTTCATGAACGGACTACCGGTCAATCTACCATTTGGATTGTAGCCTGTTACCTCACAGCGCATGTTGAGATGAAAACAACCTTGTATTATTACATGTTCGTCAGGGAAATTGTCTCCGAAACCGTCACCGGAAGAGCGTGTTTTGACTTGGACTGGAAGGTAAAAGCAAGGAGTTAGAGCCGTTTTCTAGGGAAACAATTTCATTTTTTGCGTTCAGCTTATTTTTGTCCAGTCTATTACTCTTCTGCAAACCTTGGCAGTAGAGTCCGTCCCCGACAGGTGAGTCTCTTGATCGTCGTAGTTACAGCACAAACCTCGATCCCACGAAACATGGGGCGTATGTACCCGGCATCTGCTTGTTCAACTCTGCCTTAGCTCTCCAGCCAGTGCAGTGACCCGCAAGGAGCACCTTAACTCCAGATTCCTTCAGATCAGATGCAGTCTGCTCGATTATGTCGGGTTGAGCGTCCGCAAGGTGGAAACCGCCGATGACTGCATAAAGTGGCACACCGCTACCCAGATCTAGGGCGTGCTTCGCCGAATTTACCACACCTGCGTGGCCGCACCCTGTGAACATCACGATTCCCTTGTCTGACATTCATGTCAGCGATGTCTTTGCTTATTTCATTCATGTAGATAGAGGCGAGACTTACTTTTCAGGCGGCACATCAGAATTCTCTCATCAAGCATTTTCTCGTCCTGTTCCCACTCGCCCTTGGTCTTGTCAAACCTCATGCCAAACCTAAAGCCTGCCTCGTAGCCTGATACTCGTGGGATTTCTCCGGAAATCAGGAATGTGTTATCCAAAACCGTGTGAGATTGATCATTCTTCGTCACGGTGCCTCCGTGCGCCTCAATATCCTCAAAGGTCGGGTCCGCTTCCAAGGAAATGACGGGCATGCCGGGAGCTTGCGCCCCACGATAGTCTGGGCGAGCAGGATGAAGGTCAACAGTGATTGGTAAGAGATCACCACTGTTCTGTTGGCGAGCCTCTGAAACCATATCAAGGACTTTGAGCATTCCGCCAGAGTGGTCCCTATGCCAATGGCTCAGCGTGATCAGTTCGATTTGACCAGCATTGGCTCGCAGGCGTCTGGCGTTGCGCTCCCATACGTCTTCCTCTGGCCCCGTGTCGAAGAGAATCGTGCGCTTTTTTCCGTCTTTGATTCCCGTTATCATCAGTGAAAGCCCGTGGGCGCTGCAGCAGATGTTGCTCATTCGCAGCTCTGGGACCGGACCCCCTTCCTCGGGTGACTCTCGAATGGCACGCATGATGAGATCTCTGATGCCACCGGTCTGCTCAATCAGGGGGTTGGGACAAGGTGAGATGGGGTCCAGTTCATTGTCGATGATCGCCAATATTTCGAGACTGTCAAGCTCAACTAGGTCCGCCATTTTTGCTGGTACTGGAGTGAGGCGATGGTGTTCAAACTTGAAAGAATGAAGTCAAGAGCGAAGATGACGGATTGAACACCAAGTCGCTCTGCAAAAAACTGTCCTATACTTCTAGTGCTGACACAAGCGATGGATGTGAGGCGCCGACCTTCTCCCGTCTGTTCAATCTGTGGTTGATGTAAGGTTGATCAATTAGCATTCCGGACGAACATCTACCCCAAATTGGCCGCTGAGTTGACCTACAACACCTGCCCATACACGGTTAGTCCTCTCGCTTCGCTGCGCCTCTTAGTCACGACCCGAAACTTGGCGTCACCGTTGCAGCGAGCGATTGTCCAAAAATTGAGACCAACAGCAGCAACTATGAGGAAAACAGCCCTTGCTCTATGTACTACTGTGAGCGGTCACGCGCTCAAGTCGCTTGGCCCAACACAAGCCCCTGGATTATCCCCTGTATACCATGGCCTGTTGCCTAACTCAGTCAAAGGCAACCAAAGTATTTATCACCCGGGCTAGTCTCCAGGTACTGCGTGTTTTCCTTACCGTCTCGTATCACGCAACGCCACTGAACACGCATCAGCAATCCGAATCAAGCGAAGCCGACCCGCGCTTTTCGAATACAGCGACTATGCATAAACGTACACTGGCAGCGCTCATCGGGGCGGCGCGCCTCATCAATGCCCTGGAATTCATAGCGCCCGACACCAGTAGCAAGCTCAACCTCTCCGCACCAATCACCATCGAATGGACACTCAACAACGAGGGGAACCCTGAATGGACAGAAATCGATCTATGGTGGCACGGCCAATTTGCAAATGGCGGAGGGGGTTTCGGATTCGCGATTGAAGAGAATTTCACAACTACGGGCAATGGGACATACGGCTACAATTGGAACCCGGCCTCCGAGGTGGAATCATTTGCGAAGAACCAGAACACGCTTTCTTCCGACAAGGTGTTCTACTTCATGATCAAGCGACATCCTCCCAATGCAACGTCTCCTGCTGCTCTGGAACCAAGCGAGAAGTACGCGGTCGAAGGATACGATTTGATTGGAAGCTCTGCAAGCCTGGCGAAACCCATGTGGAGTGTCGTCATCGTTGGTTTCGTTGTAGTTGGAGCGTTGATCTAATTAGGGGCTATCATCTTGAATGACTGCGGAAGATGGGCAGGAGAATGAGAGAAGAGTATTAGCTTAAATCCAACCACAATTCCTTCAATGGGTCTCGAGTTAAACCATAGCCTGCGCGAATTCAATGCTTCTTGATGTATCCTTGCGATAGTCTACAGAATCTTTCACCTCGTCTATGACTAACATCTTGCTCTCAGTTAGATTTCTCGAGATGAGCATGTTTCCTCGATGGATTTCATGCTTCAAGCCTCTTTGAGCAGCGGCCCAATCTTCACAGGCTCCAATAACTCATATGCTTCCCCTTGTGGCAATTGTTTGGGGCACCATCTCTCCATGCCATACCTTAGCCAATGGGCATACGTCCCTTCCACCGCATCGCTGCCTTCATGCTTTCTCCACAAGCTTCCAAGCGTAGGCCCAAGAACCTGCACAATCAAGCCATGGGCCAGCTTGAACCCAAAGCTTCTCGCAAAACAATCTTCAACGATTTCTCGTGCCAACTTTTGATCGTCCGACTCCGGCTCTCCAAGCCGCGCCACCTTTTGGCTCATCAGGTTGAAAGCCTGTACCCCATTCCAGTTCGTATACTCATTGATCAACTGACTCCCAACCATGTAATCCGGGGCATATATCTTCTTTGCAACATATTCAGGACCGTTCCAACCTCTCTCTTCGTCGACTGCACTCATGACCATCGTAATTGCTTGTCCTTGGATGATGTAGTCTGTCAACCTTTCGCTCAAACTAGTGTCTCCCGATTTGCTGAACGATTCTCCCATCAAGGGCAGCCCTTTGAGGAGTGGATGCTTGTATAGACCCTCCGTATTCGTTTGTCCCTCCCATAATTTCAGGAGAAGATCATGACATGCTTGCCAAAATGAGTTTTCGGGAAGACTGCCCATGAAGTAGTTGAGGAGGCTGTAGTCTCGCGGGCCGCCGGCATTGTAAGACAATACTTCATAAGGACTGTGTGAGTTGGCGATAGTTTCTTCCCATAATCTGTTGAGGTCGCCAATCTGCATGAACCCTACGTCCGTGTAGATTCCGCCATACTTCAGCAGCAGGGGAAAGCGAACAAGATCGGAGTAGTGTTGGGTTGCAAACTCCCCGTCCAGGACGCCATTAGTGAAAGCCATGGGGACGTTCTTCGGGTCTCTTGTGTCTATCCAGTTCCCAATGTACCCAGATGAATTAGGCTCCAGGTCCATAACTCGTATTGTCCAACCCTGCCTGGAGAATCGACGGTGCCAGGTGCGGACATTACGCTTAGCGTATGGGTGTAAGTTGTCGTAGCCTGAGTTCCAAAAGAACCAGACATTCTTTGTAGACGTGACTGGCGGGGCTGACTTGATGGTCTCGTCTACCTCAGCGTCTGACCGAAGATCGAGCTGGTCCAGTGGGATTATGCAAAGGTCCTTTGGGATGGGGTAGGGCGGATCGCAAGTTTGATTGGTACCGTTGCTGGCGGTCATTTTGTCGAACAATTTGACGTACTCCCGTAGGTTGGTGTATTAATCGATGTTTTTATGTCGATGTAAGCGGTGGTAGCGTGACTTGTTTGGCAAATGCAGAGACGGCACGGGAGAATCGAAAATCAGCAGATCCAAAAAATCAGCAGATCCAAAAAACCAGCCGTGTCTGTGACCTATTGAGAGAATTTGAAGCAAGTCGTTTGAATTCTTACTCGAAGGCATACGGGGTCCTTCACATGTATTTGTAGGTGAACAATTTAATTTGTGCAACCAGCACGCAACCAGCAGCACAGCCAACCGAGCAGTTTCCCGTGAGATCTCCTTCCGCATTTGGCTTGGCGCGCGATGAATCATCGCGTATCATGCACCGCCACCCCACTAAGAATGCATGTTGGTATCCCAAACTCCTACTTGTGGTTAGGCACTCTTCAGATCACGAAGAACCTCTTCGCTATTGTTGAGCGACTCCAACAATAACTCTCTCGTTCATCCCTTATCCACACATATGCTCTAACGGTTAGGAATGCGGCGCAGCCCCCCTCATAATCGGGTTACCTATCATCCGATTCTTATCATCCATCGATTCAACCATGAAGATTCCACGATGTTTGAAATGAGAAAATGCCCACTGGACTCGCTATTTCCCCTCCCGAGAGTGATCGTCAAGACATAAACCAAACTCTTCTCTGCTCCGGATTTGCGACTGGCGCTGCAGCGTCTTGGCTATCGGCTGCTTGTCAACACGGTCGCGCCTTCCGAAGTACGGAAGCTTGAGAAGGGCGTTTGACACGTTGGGTATCCAAAAGTGACTCTAGTTCATTCCCTTGCGGCTGAAATCGTACTATGTGCAATAACGTCAAACAGGTGTTGGCCATTATCGTTGTGAAACCCAATTGGCTATACAAGCCCCCATTGAAATGAAAACTTCTTTTCTGTTCAGCGGGATTGGCTAACAGAGCGAAGAAAGGCCAAGCCCTGAGGGAAAATAACTTTCTCGATTATCTGGAACGGTAAGACCGGAATGGTCTATTTCGACAGTTGCATTTGCTTTTCAGCGTCGGGCACCGTACATCTACGATGATGAGCCTCTTTCTTTCGAACGCCGTCGGGCGATTGATGGAGAGTATAGACTGAATTCTTGGAATGGAATGGTGGAGGTCTGGGCTATCTTAGCTATGGACAGGCATGATGGCCATTAAATCTGAAGTAAGTTTTCTTTACGCACATAACCTAAGCCACAAGTGTCTCAAGCATTCTTGTTCCATGCACCTAAGAAAAGGGTAGGTTCGTATCCATCCCCGACAAGTCTTAGGGTCTGATATTGAGGCAATCTCTGCAATAACACCGAGTCACGATGTAGAGACTGTTGGCTTCATCCAACACGCCCGAGCCGCAACAAAGTTGCTATGTATTCAAGACTTTATGTTCCTCGTAACTCTCACCAAGTCTGTCCTCATATGCACTGCCTCCTTCACACCACATCGGTTATCCTCAAACACTTCACTACTCCTTTTCTCTGTGTGTATACAAAATGAGACTCACGGAGCTTATCATCCTGATGACGGGCTTTGCAAGCATAACAGTCGCTCCGCAAACGGCATGCCAGATCGAACTGTTGAACGTCAATCAACAAGTTGTCGACAGCATCTGCATTCCCTACGACAGTACTCGAGCCATGAGAGACGCCACGGCTCCTCCTGGAGCTGTGAACTACCCGGTGTCTCCGAAATGCTACCGGCGCCCGAGTTTTACGAGAGAAGCTCTCAACGCCGAAATCATAAGCTCGCCGCCAAGCTTTTGTAATAAGCACTTTTCGCCACTGTGTCATTCATGTCACAGGCGTTTTATCAAGACAGAATACTAGACACGTGAGTAATCACGTATGTGCAATTGACGTTCACGATACTATTGAGGGATCGCCTACATAGCATAGGTAGGAAAGATACCTAACTTAGACTAGACGTATACAGACCAAAGTTTGATCACAGTAGTATTTGCGTGTTTTTTTTTTGGTTCTTCTTATTAATTGGCGCAGTCTCAGCTGCCCCTTTCGTAGCTTCCGGCTAATAAGAACACCATGACAGTTCAAGTACCGCCAGCTAAACTCCAGCCAGCCCACCCGTCTCATTCAACGATTGAGCAATCGAATGCTGAAAGCGAGGTTGAATAATCTGTCCAATTAACGCGTTGCATCCACCGGGTAGCACTCCCGTATCAAGCGAGCTCGGCCGTGATATTTCCAGTCCCGCAAATGCGGTGCGCATTCCAGGAACTTGATGGGGCAACGTAGTACACGTGTTGCTAAATGATTGAAAACGAGCTATTAGAGAAGCTCATGAAGACCAGAATCCGCTCGACTAGGGGGGGCCGATTGGTAAGAGCCCTGTAAATCGCCAGATTTATCCTCGTCAGACTGCCATTTGACCCTCAGTACTCGACGAAAGTCCCTTTCTTCTACGAATCGGACGAAAAAGCAGGGGGGGCGGATTCTGGTATCCATGAGTTCCAACGATACCTTCAATGGCATCGACGGGGCATGAGTCAGTCATATGGAGTTGCGTAGGTCTGGACGCACCTCTTTGTTTGTTCAAGTATTTATACCGGACGAAATGGAGAGAATTCAGTTCCGCAAGGTCCCATGTATCTACACCAATCAACAACCTCTCAATTTACGTAATTATCCAACGTGCCGAGCGCCGAGAAATCATCGAGAAAATAGAATGACTTTTGGCGTCACGCAACCCGAATTTGGCGAAGGCTGTGCTGTCGTCTTCGGCGGCTCGGGCGGCCTCGGCCGCGCGAGCGCTGGCCTTATTGCGGAGCGCGGTTCCAACGTTGTCGTCACCTACCGGTCGCGCCGTGCCGAAGCCGAGTTCCTGGTGGAGGAGCTGCAGAAGCTCGGGCGCCAGGCGAGCGCGATAGCTTGCGACGTTACCGACCTCAAGGCGGTCGAGGCCGTCTTCAAGCATGCCGTGGACACATATAAGCGCGTGCACACGGTAGTGTCCGCCGGCGGCCTAGTGTTCGATACGGGCCCGCTGGCCGAGTTCAAGGAGGAGTCCTTCCGGGGCGTCATCGAAACCGACGTCTACGGCTTCTACAACATCGCGAAGGCCGCCGTGCCAGTCCTGCGAGAGGGAAAGGGTGGCTCGTTCGTCGCCCTAATCACCAGCGCGGTGAATCGCACCGTGCCGTGCGATGCGCTCTCGGCCACGCCCAAGGCGGCGGTGGCCATGATGGTGCGCCAGCTCGCCACCGAGGAAACTGCTCACGGCATCCGCGCCAATGCCGTCGGACCCGGCGTTATCAACGCCGGCATGGTGCTGCCGATGATGGAGACACCGACGCGAGCGCTGCTGGAGGGCGCCACTGCGGTGACGCCGCTCCAGCGTTGGGGGGAGGCTGCCGAAATCGCCGAGGCTGTAGCCTTCCTGGCCTCATCGAAGGCGTCCTTTATCACCGGCCAGATCTTGATGGTTGACGGCGGTCTTGCTGCCTAGTTCAGATGGCGGCGTGAATGGTAACTTGCACGAAGCTGTTGTAGCGGTGGAAGATGAGGAAGTTGATAATAAGGATACTGGATCTAGCACCGGGGCTAGTATGCCGTCCGAGATTGAATCGCGTACAGGCTACAAAATCTAGAAACTAGTCAAATAACGGTAGTTCGCCCAAACACAATAAAGGATAAAAAGCAAAGAAGTTACGATTCACATGAAGGTTATTCGTGTTAAGTAGCCGGCGCAATTTCCCAAACGCAGACGGTATATAGTTATGTTACTCAAACATATATCTCAACTTCATGCAAATCGCTGTTAATTGATGATTAAATATGTCTGGGATATGTTCACCGATTCATTTTCTGTCTGCACATGAGCCCTTCCGAAGATCTCGCACAGACATTTGCGGCAACTTATTTAGACACCGCACTCACTTACAAACGGCAAGCGGAGCCGACTAATCTGAAATGTGGTCTGGTCAACTCATTGCATTTATAGAGTTCAGATTTCTTTTTGATTACTCTGGCTCATCCATCTCTAGCAAGACTGAGAACCCCAAGCACACCTCAAGTCTAACATCACACTTTCTTCTCTTTTCAAACTTCACACATCTTCATCTACTACTCTGAGCAATACCACGCTTGCGAAAATGACAGCAGCCTTGCTCGAAGACGACGGATACTTCGACCTTGGAAAATACCATCGTCCTATCACGACTAAAAGCTTGGAGGCCCAACGATGGTTCGACCGAGGACTTGTCTGGGCCTATGGCTTTAACAACAACGAGGCCTCAGAGTGCTTTGAGAAAGTCATTCTTGCAGATCCTGATTGTGCTATGGGCTATTGGGGTTTGGCGTACACTCGGGGACCCTATTATAACAAAGCATGGCGATTGTTCGACCCCAATGAGCTCAAGGTTGCACTCGATGAAACTTACAGGGCATCTCGTCAAGCTCTGGAGAGGCTTCACGGAGCAAACCTCGTTGAGCAGGCTTTGATCCGCGCGATTGCCCACCGATACCCTCAGCCTCAGCCGACAAACGACCAAGGCTACTCCGCTTGGAACGACGCCTACGCCAGCGCCATGCAGGCCGTGTACGAGACTTTTGGCAACGACAACGACGTAGCTGTCCTCTACACTGATTCTCTCATGAACCTGACACCATGGGGAATGTGGGATCCGCGCAGCGGGGAACCTGGCGCCAATGCTCGAACTCTCGACGCCATGGCAGCTCTTGAGCATGCCTTTAACCTAGAAGGTGCTGACGAGCATCCGGGTCTGCTGCATCTTCACATTCATCTCGTGGAGATGTCACGAACACCCGAGCTTGCGGTACCTTCTGCGGACAAGCTTCGACATCTGGTCCCTGATGGCGGTCACTTCAACCACATGACGTCTCACATTGATGTCTTAATTGGCGACTATCGAAGCGCGGTTTCCGCCAACGTTGCAGCTGTGGTTGCAGACAACAAGTTCTTCGCAAATATTGGGAGGATGAATCTCTACGCATTTTACCACGCTCACAATTACCACTCGCTCATCTATGCCGCTATGCTCTCCGGCCAATCCAAGGTGGCTCTGGAGAACTGCGACCTGATGGAGAAGGCCCTGCCCGAAGAACTGCTGGCCATTGAGTCGCCCCCAATGGCTGACTGGCTTGAGGCTTTCGTTGGTGTTCGCGCCCATGTCCTTATCCGTTTCGGTCTTTGGGACGAGATTCTGGATCTAAAAGTCCCCGAAAACCAGACGTTGTACTGCGTCACAACCGCGACGCTCCATTACGCAAGGGGAGTAGCATTTGCAGCCACAGGTCGTGCACCAGAGGCTGAGAGTGAACAGAAACTCTTCGCCGAGGCCTACGCCAATGTGCCCCCATCGCGATACGACTACCCCAACCAGTGTATCGAAACACTTAAGGTTGGAGAGGCCATGCTCGCAGGCGAATTGGAGTACCGCAGAGGAAACTTTGACCTGGCATTTGAGCACTTGCGGAAGTCGATTCAACTTGATGAAAACCTTAAGTACAGTGAGCCTTGGGGGTGGATGCAGCCGACTCGACACGCCTACGCTGCCTTGTCTCTAGAACAAGGCCACGTCGAAGAGGCGGCCAAGGCATACGCCGAGGATCTGGGCTTCCTTACTTCACTACCTCGCGGCCACCAGCATCCCAACAACGTATGGGCTCTTCATGGATACCACGAATGTCTGACACGTCTCGGTCGAACTGACGAGGCCCGGCCACTGGAGCTTCCACTCAAGCTCGCGGTCAACTTGGCAGACGTAACTGTGCGCTCCTCTTGCTATTGTCGCAAGGCAGATGATGGATCTGATAATTGTTCTACTCGAGGTTGTGATAAACTTAGAAAATATTAAGATGGATGGAATTCGAGTAACAATCTATCTCAAAAGAATAAATAGACGGCTCAACATGTCTTGATCAAAGTTCTTGTTTCTCATTTTGATTTCATCGTCCGAAAATCCCTTTTCGTCTGTCAGATAATCAATTGAAAGTCAAGTTGTCCAAGTCCTCCACCCCTCCAAGATCTGCACTGCCAAAACTTGGTTGCTCTACACTCAGAAACCCTACATCAAACCACAGAGCAGGATCCAAAGAGCCTCCGTTCACCTCTTTCAGCCATTCTGGCACAAACAGATTTGAGTCGATACCAGCGTCTTGATCCGTGTTCTGTTCTTCAAGGCTGACAAACTTCTCGACCTGAGAAGCAAAAACGCGAGATAATGCGGTATAAATGTGAACAGCAGACGTATCTGGAAGTTCCTGTGCCATGTCTTCCAAGTACCTGGGTACCGACCGTACTTTCGTCGCAGCATCAACGACATCAGCGGAAAGCAGATTTCCGCGCTTGATAGCCTGATAATCGTGATCAGCTAGAAGTACTCAGACATCCAGAGGGAGGCCGTTCGTCGTCCTCCTTTTCAAAGTCCACTTACATGAAGGATCTCCGTCATTGCATGCGCAACCATGATAAACTGGTTGTTGTGCCAACCTAGTCTGAGTTCGCGCATCGTTGAATCTGAGAGGGCAAGCTCTAATGCACGCCGCGCCACATCGAATGCCCTCCGAGATACCGTTAGAAAATCTGCACACCTGACCTCTTCGTCAATGTTTTTGAGGTCTCTCATTGCCTGTGCGTTTAGGACCATGATACTGTGGTCCATGTAGAAAGCCAAAATGGGTAGCGAGGTTGCGATTCGGGGGTCGTCTGTTGAGCATGCTTTGTTCCGAGTGCTCTCCAGGGCTTCGAAGGCTTTCGAGTGCCAGCTAAGAACAGCTTCAGGGGTTTTGATACCTCGCCCTAGTTGTTTCAAGGCTTCCAGCTAATTCTATGTTTAGTTTTCTCCTTCCATGAATGCGCAGTTAAAACTTACCAACTGAACCCTTATTTCAATAAGCCCACTGATCATGCGGTCTGATGGGTTCGTCATAGGCTTCTTCCACCATTGGCAGGGGCATGGCGGTAAGTCGTTCCAACCGACAATGAGAGAGCGACCTGTCGTAATACCAAAACTCTTGTCGGCGATGAAGACATACAGCCATGTTCTTTCAATATTGCGCATCATTCGTTCTTTGAACTCGGTGCTGGCATCCGGGGCTAGCGCTTTGGCCTGTTCAGTCACGGCAGAAGGCCGGTTGATGCCCAATTCTTTCGCAAGCTGTGCTGCCTTGTAGTCTGTCAGTTCGAATCGACCAAGTCTTCAACCAGAACACGAAGTTGACGTACATGGCCTAGATGAAGCCAATATGGATCATCTGCCTGTCTTTGATGCAACGGTGCCCAGTACTTCATGCAGATAATCGCCTGAATTATTTCGAGCGATTTCACAGATGCAGCAATGGACCACATCATGCTAGCATCTGCCAGAGAGAGGAGCGTTGGGTACAGTATGCGATCACGAGGTCGAGTTGATATTGCACAACCGAGAGCGCAAATGACAGAAAAGAGAGTGAAAGATGCATTGTAAACAATTTCAGGGGTGTGGAGGACAGGATCGAGCAGTCCTACTAATGGGTTGCGCATTTTGAAAAACCTGCACGAGAGATTTCATTAGTACGCAGGATAGCACTCGTAGAAGATCCACGTACAAATCAAAATAGAGCGAGACATCGCTTTGGTCGACAAGACGAGCGGTCACAGGATCGCATGCTGTCGACTCCAGTTTCAACGTAGTATTGTTTGACTGGGATGCCAACACGTGCCAATCTTTCTGATGAGTTGATCGAGGAGCTGCAGTTCGAGTAGCATAAGCAAGTTATACAGTAGTAAAAGATTTGAATACATCTTACTCAGGTATTCCACTAGACGCTCATCCAAGCCATTCCCGTCTTTGGAACGAGATGTATGACTTGGGCACAGTGATGTTGTCGGTAGGTCCGCAGCAATAGCCGCTGCCATTATTTGTAAAGGAGATACTACGTGACTCTCCCTCTCAAGTTTGAAGCATGGACATGGTACCTGAGTAGTGTCTGGTATCTCAGGGCTCTCCGAGCGGGTAGTCGCGTTGACAGACAGTTCAAGCCCTCGATTTTGGAAGCCAGGCTGTTGGTATTCTTATCACAGGGTAGTTGGTTCGAACCGATAGGCTCTGTGGGTGACGAAGGGTCAATTGACTTGGATTAACTGATTCTGCGTGAGGTGTAAAAGGGAGGTTCCAACCGTAGGTTGGAAGGTCAGTCGAGGTCTATTTGGGGGCCGAGGAGCTGGTCCTTGCTGCTGCCCTGACTCGTAGTCGAATTGGACTTCCAATCCGACACAGGCGAATCAGTCAAGGGAGGAGACAAGTTGTCCGAGCCAGTGTCCAGAGAGTTGACAATGGCTGCGATGACTTGGCCCTTCACAGGGCTTTCGTTAATGCGAGCCAACAGCTTCTCGAGACTGTCTGGTTTACTGGCTGGATGTGAGCATGCTTTGTAATCGACGAGATGTCATTAACTTACTTGATGCTGCCTTCTTTTCGGCCTCTGTTGGATCGAAGAGGGTAACTGCATGTCTGTCCCTGCGAAGTACATCGCGAACTGAGGAGCAGGTCAGCACCGGCATGTGTAGGGTAGGCCATCAATGTGCAAGGCATCCTACCAGGGCTTCCGCCGATCACAGCGCTGTCTCGCTGTCCGACAGCTGAAGCACGCAGTGCGGTATTGGCCTGTATTATCGGCCGTCACCGATTGGCCGGACCGGTAACTGCTGGCATGTTGCTCCATAGCACGATCTTGCGCGGAGGCATTCTCTGGACCCGAATTTGGCAGCTGGGGTGGTTTCCCCTGCTGCGCTTCTTGCCCTGGCTGGATGTTCGTCATTGCGATTTCATGACATGAATGGTGAAAAGATGGTGCATGCCAAATTTTGTAAACGCCGCGGCGTTCGCGGAATCAGTGTTTAGAAGGCACGAAGCACTTAGTGTCACGGGCTTGAGAATATTCCCCGCACCCGCCGCCCCCCGCCGTTCATATTAGACGCCTCAAGCAACAACTTAGTCATGCATAAAGTAGCAGATGGCAGTAAAAATACGTAAGTGTAATTGCCTCGCTCAAGTGCTCGCATCAATGTGGCTGCATTGAGCAAATGAAATGATGCTTTGGATGAGGAAGAGCAAGTCACGATGCGCTGTTGAGCCAACAAGCGTCAGTGTAATCGCCATCCATGGATACTAAAATAAAAAGCCAGCTTGAAATCGCTCCCTGTTCAGGAATGGAGGGGGTAAGACCGCCTCCCAGCCAATTTTTTGAGGATGTTCAACATCAAGAGATGTGACCCAAGAATTCATGGCGGCTCCCAGGAAATTTCTCATATCCCCTTCTGCTTTTCAACTTAGCATTCGGTTTATCCGTCCTAACCTCTGACATGCCTAACGAATCGCTGCTGATTCTTATGAAACGTTTTTCTCGCCTGATGGTGCCACGACGCAATTGATAGGTCATCAGGCTGGCGTTAGCTGAGAAAGTGATGACAGGCTGTCTCTGTGATTGCCCAGCTGAAGTCTTCTGCCTAATTTTTTCACGGCACTGTAGACAATACGATGAGAGTGGTGCTGATGGTGTGGCAGTATTATTCCCGGCACATGCAGACGCAGGGGATATCAAGCGTTGTCATTCGGTGCCTCCCACTTTCTCATGCAATCTATGGAATCTGATTTGACTGTCAGCCCCTGCTTCGCCGCGCCAAAGCAACCGGGAGGCATATCTGCTGGCCATGTCCGGACCCAGCTGAGGACGGACAGAATCCTACGTCTCCATACAAAGGGCAGCGTGGCCGGAGTACATGCTTAACTCAGGTCCCTCCTTCAATCTTGGCTTGCTGCCTTCTCAGATTGCTGATGGCAGTATTGCGCGATTTCTCTTGTCATGTCCATCTAGATGCGCGCACTTTCTACTCGACTCTGAAATCCCCATCTCGCTCTTCACCCGACAGTGACGATGTCTGCCGAGCAGTACACTGTCGGCTGGATTTGTGCCATCAAGCCCGAGTTCGTCGCGGCACAGGAATTCCTAGACGAGGAACACGACGCCGAAGGAATCACCGCTGCTGTACATGACAATAACAGCTACGCCTTTGGTCGGATTGGGCAGCATAACGTGGTCATCGCCGTGCTTCCAGATGGTGAATATGGCACCAGTTCAGCAGCGACGGTTGCCAGGGATATGGTTCATTCATTCCCCAACATCCGGATTGGCCTAATGGTGGGCATCGGCGGCGGCGCCCCGAGCTCGAAGAACGATGTGCGCCTCGGTGATATTGTCGTCAGCGCCCCTCGCGGCGGTAACAGCGGTGTGTTTGAATATGACTTTGGCAAGACGATTCAGGAGCAAGCCTTCCAGCACACGAGACATCTGTATCAGCCTCCCAACGTCGTCCGGACTGCGGTCACCAATCTGCAGGCGCAGTACGAACGCAAAGGCCACAATATTCAAGAGGCAATCGCAGATATCACGGGGAAAAACAAGAGGCGCCGGAAGTATAGACGGCCAGACCCAAGCGCCGATGTTCTTTATCAGTCGAACTACCTTCATACTAGCGGCGCTGGGGACTGCACGACAGGCTGCGGTACAGATTCAGATAACATCGTCCTCCGGAAAGAGAGAGACGAAGAGGAGGGCGATGACGACCCGGCTGTTCACTACGGTCTTGTCGCGTCTACGAATCAGCTCATGAAAGATGCCACAGTCCGGGACCGTCTCGCCGCGGAGAAGGGCGTGCTTTGCTTCGAGATGGAAGCCGCAGGCCTTATGAATCACTTCCCGTGTTTGGTAGTCAGGGGTATCTGCGACTACTCCGATACCCATAAGAACGACAACTGGCATGGATACGCCGCAATGGCGGCGGCGGCCTATGCCAAGGACCTCTTGGGAAAGATCCTGCCTAGCAAGGTTGAAGCAGAGAAGAAGTTGGCCGACGCCGTTGAGTCAGGTTAGTGGAAAGTCGAGACCCAGCAGATGGAGTCTTGCTGAGTTAACTCTAGTAAAGCAAGAAATGCATGATTTCCAAGGGACAATCTTCAGTAACCGGGAAGACGACGCGATGATGACGTGGCTGAGAGCGCCGGACCAGTCAAGCAACCACAAATTGGCCATGCAAAGCCACCACGAGGGAACCGGGTCCTGGCTTCTGGAGGATTCGAGATATCAGGGCTGGAAAGCAGCTCGGAGTGCATTTCTCTGGGTATCTGGAATCCCAGGCTGCGGGAAGACAATTCTAAGCTCGACTTTGATTGAAGATGTTCGGTCTACTTATTCATCGGACTGCCTTGCTTATTTCTATTTCGATTTCAACGACAGTTCGAAACAGACCCTCGACAGTTTGCTTCGTTCTCTGATCCAACAGTGTTCCCAGAAGAATGAGGCATCAAAAGCCTGTGTACATGACCTATGGAAGTCGCGTCCTGCGCGAAGAGATGAGCAGCCAAACCCAGCAGCTTTATGACTGCCTCGTCAAAATATTGAATCAGTCAGACGAGACCTGGTTAATCATTGACGCCCTTGACGAATGCACGACCAGAGACGGATCGTATGTGGACGGCATTCTCTCTTTCATCAAACAGCTGAAGCAGGATACCATAGGGTGTACTCATATTCTCGTTACAAGCCGATCAGTGGAAGATATCGAGAGGTCTTTTACCGATTGGACCCAGAAGGAGTGTTTTGTTTCACTTCAGCACAACCTCATCCAAGAGGATATCCAGGCCTACATTCGCCATGAACTTCGACCAGGTGGAAGGTTCGACAGGTGGCAAGGGTCCCATGGGTTGGAACAGATAGAGTCCACACTCATGGCTAAAGTTGATGGAATGTAAGTCCACCAGCAGCCGCACTAAACAACAGCGCTAATTTGGTCTAGGTTCCGATGGGCAGCCTGTCAACTCGGTTCGTTGGCTAGGTGCATTGATCACCGTACTCTTCTCAAGGAGCTGTCGTCTCTACCTAGAGACCTCGATGAGACCTATCATCGAATGATCCGAGATATACCGGAGGAAAACAAATTCAATGCCACCACCGTTCTCCGCTTTCTTGCTTTCTCAAACAGAACATTTGCAGTGGAAGAGCTCGCTGACGCTCTTGCGGTGAACTTGAACGAGTCTCCCAAGTTTGACCCGGCCTTCAGGATGCCCAGACCTACCGAAATTTGTCTCTATTGTCCAAGTATGGTGCTTTTGGCGCGGACACGTAAGTACGCAAGGAATCAGTTCGATGGATATACAGAAGTGCTCGAAGTGCGACTCGCCCACTTTTCAGTGAAGGAATATCTTACCTCGGATCGGCTTCATGCAGAGCTGCGGCCGTTGATTGAGCCGTCTATTTCTCGGGCGTCCCTTGCTGACATCTGCGTGGCATATCTCTCAGAAATCAAAGATGTAACGACGAAACCGCAGATCGAAGAGGCGTTTCCATTTGTCAGCTACAGCGCACAATCATGGCTGGATCACGCAGCTGCATCTAGACCTCTGGGAGAGGGGGTTGAAAACAGTGGCCTGATTCTCGAGTTTTTGTTATCTGACGACGTGGCCTATGAGAATTGGTTTATGATATTTGATCCAGAGGGCTCATTTAAGATCAAGAAGCCCGCCCCGGGTCTGTACTACGCCTGCTTGTATGGCCTTGTCTCGGAAGTCGAGAGCTTGCTTTTGGAACACGTTGGCGTCAATGAACAGGGCGGACGACAAGGCTACCCGATTGTGGTAGCCGCAGACAAAGGCCACACCCAAATCGTGGAGCTTCTGATCGCAAATGAAGCAGACGTAAACCTGAAGGATTCTTTCGATCGGACAGCGCTGCACATGGCCGCCAGCGGAGGCTACGTAGAAATTGTCCAGCTGTTGCTGGACGCCAATGCGGAAGTCAACGCAATGACTGCTGAGTACGAGACCAGCCTCGGATGGGCCTGCAGCAGTGGGCATCTGAAGGTCGTCAGGTTGTTGCTCGACCGGGGAGCGGTCATGAACCCCCCAGGTGGAATGTCAGTCAACGTGCTTCAGCTGGCTTGCTCATACGGTCACGTGGAGATTGTTCGCCTTCTTCTCGACAAGGGCGCTGACGTACACGGACTGGGTGAACACTCTCAATCACCACTCGAGTCTGCTGCCTCATATGGTGATGTGAAGATTGTCTCTCTCCTACTGCAGCACGGAGCAAGTCTGACGCTGCTGCCCAATCAGATCGGGGATGCCCTGCAATCTGCTGCGGCTCGTGGTGACGAACGTATCATGCGGGTCTTTCTCGACGCCGGTTTGCCTGTTAGGAGAAGCATGGAGCGAGATGGTTGTGCCTCATTAGCTGACGAAGAGCAAGATGGACATGCAATGTCGGCTCTTTGGGTAACGTTAGCAGCCAAGAACCGCCACGTCGATGCCGTCAGGATGCTTTTGGATGCAGGCGTGGGACCGAATAATGCTTGGGCCAAAACCAATGGCATTCTCCAGCGTTTCTACAGCCCTCATGGGCAGAAAGAAGTAGAAATCATAAAGTTGTTGCTTGATCGCGGGTTCGATGTCAACGACTCTGAAAGCGCGGACGAGTCGGCGCTGGAAAGTGCGGTTCGAGCTGGTCGCGAGGATATCGTACGTCTCCTGATCGACAGAGGCGCCAACGTCAATTCACATGAAGCACGGCCTGGAAACAGTGGGAGCGGCCCTCTTTTCAGTGCTTGTCGACATGGGAGAGAAAGCCTTGTTTGCATACTTCTCGAAAAGGGCGCAGAAGTCAATTCTGTCCGATTGAACGACACGGCTCTACAGGAGGCTTTCTACCGGGGGCACAGAAATATTGGACGGCTGTTGCTTGAACGGGGCGCCAATACGAGGAGAGTGGCTAAGCGCCATTATCCAATCGGTCATAGATTCGATGACCCCCTGCTTCAAGCTTACAAGATGCGTGACTGGGAGTCAGTGCAGATGCTTCTAGACTACGGAGCGAGTCTCCATACCGTCGCGGGAGAATCTTGCAAGACCCATAGTTTCCTAGAGATTATCTGTCTGTATAACGACATGCACGCTATCAAGATGCTGCTTCATCGAGCTGCGGACGTCAGTCTTGGCCTACCGGTAGCCTGCTACCAAGGGCACGTCGCCCTTGTAGAAGCAATTCTTGACGGCGGCAGCAATATTAGCATACACAACGCCAAGTACGGAAATCCTTTGGGAGCGGCGTCATACGGAGGGCATGCTGAAGTTGTACACCTCCTTATGGAAAGAAGACCCCCAGTCAACGCATCGTCTCCAATCTACGGCAATGCGCTCGTAGCAGCATCAACCAAGGGCCATGAGAAAGTCGTCAATGCTTTGCTTGATGAGGGCGCCAACCCAAACATCAACATCGGAAGCCATGACGATCCAAAAGGGGCAGAGATGCCCCAGAACTTTGCAAAGTTATGGTCTCCCGCTGACGAAACCAGCAACATTCCCGTTATGTACGGAAACGCACCCCAAGCAGCCTGTCACAGAGGTCATGAGGACACGGCGTGGTTACTTATTAACCGCGGCGCAGACGTAAACGCACGAGGTGGATGTTACGGCAGTGCACTAGCAGCTGCTTCCTACGGAGGCAAAACTAGCATAGTGCAGCTCCTTTTGGAAAGTGGAGCAAGTGCCAACTCCCCCGGCGGCATTCATGGGAATGCTCTTCTCAGCGCTTGTCGTAGAGGCCGCGAAGATATCGTCCGTATACTGATCGACAATGGAGCCAACGAAGATCTGGATACTGGTTTATCCACAGCAATTCGCGAGGGGCACACGCGTACTGTCCTGACTATACTTGAACTCTGTGGGAGCCATGTATCACTTGACAGCGATTCCCTCACAGATGCTATAAACACGGATGAAGATTGCCTCATTGAGATTATCCTCGACACGATTGGGACCTTGACTGATGAGACCGGCATAAGTCCGCTTCACGCTGCCGCCGCTTCTGGGAAACGAAACCTTGTGCAAAGCCTCCAGGATCGAGGAGCAAGCCTGACTGCTGAGAGGCTTAATTTCGATGAAGCCCTCGTGAATGCTTCCGCAAAGGGGAACATCGAAGTGGTAAGCTTACTGCTTGAGCTAGGTGCCGACCCTAATCAACAGTATGATGTTACGTCGGAAGGGCAGAATTGGACGTATAGCAGTGCTCTTCATGCAGCATCGCAGGCTGGGCATGTGGAAATCACCCAATTGCTCCTACAAAGTGGTGCAGATGCCACTTCGCCAGGGGGCAAGTACCAGTATTTGACCCGAGCTGTCATTTTCAGTCATGATATGAACCGTTTTGAGATGCGTAACAAGTACGGACAAGATCTTGAACAAGATGTCGTTGAGAAATTTGAGACTATCGTCGAAATGTTATTTGTTTACGGGGTTGACGCGCATTGGGTACAGCAGGACTACAATGAGTGTCTGCATCAGAGCGTCTGCGTTGGATTTGAGATCATTGTCAGGATTCTCATTGAGAAAGGGGCAAACATCAACTTCTACCTCGAGAAGTCTAAGACGGACGTTCTAGAAGCGGCGCTATGGTGTGGATATCCACATATTGCTTGGATCTTGGTGGACCACGGTTGCCACATACACGACTCACACTGGGAGCGTCACTACGGAATCCAGAGGAAGACATTGCTGCATTTTGCGGCTGAGCATGGGCGCAAAGATGTTGTTCAAAGACATGTCGCCAAGAAACTTGATGTTAACATGCGAGACGATCGTGGCCAAACTCCACTCCACCTCGCGGTCATAAATGGGTATCATGAAATCACGAGAACTCTGTTGGAAAACGGTGCAGAGCCGTCTACACGGCACAAAGATATTTCTGGGCAAACGCCTCTGACATACGCCAGAGGAATAGATCTGGGAGACGGCTGTGGGCCGATCGGCCCACATCCCTTGTGCGTTGAGGTATTAACGCAATGGAGACCAGCAAGGCTACTGGTTAAGGGGCGGATAAAACCACTATGAGTACTTCTATTTGATCTGCCAGAGGTCTCGATACGGCCAACTTTCGTGCCGCAAGGTGTTTAATCAAGAATGATCATTAAATTGATGTTTTAGTGATGACCACCAAGCCTTCCACGATGGTTTTGCAGCGAGCGTTATAAGTCCTCGAATATTTTGACGGTGTTACCTGTGAAATATCTCAGGCTAGCTTTATTATATCGGGAACTATTACTAAGTAAAAAACTACGTGGATCAAAATACACTTTACATGCCCTTTGATATTTTCGCGGTTCCTCAACGATATGATACTCTGCGAGACCGTGTTGTCCTCAGTTTTGAATTCGAGACTGTCAACATATGAAAATCTCAGTTATCCAACTGCGAAGTGATCGTGGCATCTCCAAAGGCGCTTCTACCGTTCCCGTTGGTGTTGAAGAAGATTTCGATCGGCCCAGACCCCTTCAAGGGAACGCCGAGAACCTCCTGCTGGATCTCAAAAGCTGCAATACTGTAAGCTTCGTTACGTTTGCCTGGCTTAGGATATGCATACTATGGACACCAATACTGTCGATCCAAGTGTTATTCAAGGTAGGATCCTCGGCGGTGTAGACGGTGTATCCCACCGCGGGGTCGTAGAGCCATCTTGCGTAGCTTTCCTCATTCGGTGTGCTTGAGTGAACAGCGTGAAGTTCTCCCAGTCTGTGACCTTGAGCTCCACCGGAGAGGTTGATCTGGACATGCCAGGATCCGTAATCTTGGCAAGTGGCGATTCCAGCATGAAAGCCGACAGCGAGGAGGGAGAGAAGGTGCTTGGTGAAAAACATCTTTGGGTATCAGAGTTGAGACAGGTTATTGGAATTCGATCGGATACAGGTGGAGAGCTAAGTCGGAATCTTGGATTTGTACAGCAACACAGACAACATCAAGCTGGGGAGACAGGTTTTTATGAAAAATCGTGATGCCCGCGATCCCGCACTCACGCACCAGCGCGACGTTACATTCATATTTTCAGCTTTAGGATCAGAGGGCGCCTTACACTCGCGTCAATGGCTGAGTAAACGCCATGCTATCGCAGCAGACCATATGTTTGCGTTTCACAGAACTTGTGTGGTGGAACATGCTCAAATCAGAAGGCGTACTCGTGAGGGCCGGTTGTTCCGTCCCTAAAAACAAAGGCATGCAGCTTTATTTCCAAAACTAGTGTCTTTTTGCAAGTAAGGCTTTATTTCTCACCTACCATTCATCTTCTTCCCCGGCGGTGTGCAGTAAGCCCCGATTGCTTGGCAGTGGGAAAGCACATTACGGCGTAGGCCTCCATACGAATCCTTCATCGTATTCCTTCCCAGGCCGCAACTGTGCCTCGTAGTAGCACCGGTGAACTACCGGAAAATCTGACCAATTGGATCGGTCAACAGTCAATTTAGGTATAAAAAGCAGCTGACTAATTATCTTTGTACGGCCGAACTTCAACCTTCAACAGGATGCGAGAGGATTATTGCTGATGGTCCTTTGCTGTTCTGATTCAAGTTACTCGTATTTTTCTCCATAACTCATTTCCTGTGTGAGAGACTGCACATGATGGCGTAAAACGTTTTGTGTGAGTACTTACCACGCCTCCGAGTTGATCACATTCTCCCATCTCTGCTATTGCAATCATGCTTAAACGCCAGCGAACTCTTCTGTAGTGCAGCAGTCTTGTTTTCACCGTTTGTGAACATGGCAATTCTTGCAGTCTAATAGCTTTCAAATCCTCATGCCACGCCACCACGAGAGTGTACCAGTTTCTAGCTCTTGAGGAGTACTATTTCTAAAGACGCAGCACTCAAAGGCCTAACTTTGGGTACATGTGATATTAGATATCTCTCGATATCAAACTGTTTTGTGGCCATTCAAATAAAGACATCAAGAAAGATACTAAAATTTCACTGCCAGAGGTCAAGATAGACTTGAATTATGGCTTGAGAAACAGCACTTCTGCTAAAAGTTTGAACAAGCCTAGTGCTTAGCATTTCGAGCCGTATTACTCAGAGTCAAGGGCCAAGCACATAAACTTGAGAAGAATATACTTGAAAGAAAGTCTCTTAAGAAGCTCCGATTCGTTGGTTTTGTTACGGGGAAAAGATATCCTGTGGCTGTGTGCCCCTTTCCCAACCATCACAGACCCAAGATCCCTATCAGATGCTCAAAAGGGGTCACCATGCTTTGCCGTCCAAGGTGGTCGGCATCCTGCCGTTGTAGCATGCACGTGGATCCGTCGTTAGATCGAAGGGCTTATTAGAAGATGTAAACTTCGCAATGGTTCAAATATGACAAGTTACGAGTGACATACTCGTTGCTTCAGTCCTTTCAACGGGTTGTGTCAAATACATGATCCAGCAAGGTCCCCAGGTTCAGCAGCAAGCCAAGTATCCATGACCCGAGAGGCTCGGAATCCTCGACTTCCTGATTCCGGGATTTTCTTTTTCTCACAACCAAAATTACCCTTTTCATCACGAGCGGTGAGGTGTGCTTGTCAAAGTGACAGCTCCGACTTCACGTTGCGCAGTTCACTAATCCAGCCGAAGGGTTACACCGAGCCTCCCAACTGCCGACCGAAACGCCAGCGACCTACTCGGGCTCTCTCGACATCACCCTCTGACAAGACAAAAAAGAAACTTTGATCGCAAATCACAAATAGGAAAATGCACTGCCGATAAACATGCCATTATTCCGACTCGCATAACAGTGCACGAACCAAAAGAAGAAACGAAATGCTTCCTTAGGTACGGTGCCTTTTCCAAGAGCCCCTGCAGCGTCGTGGCGGCGCCTGACGAGCATCTGATGCGGCCGGGGGGTGGTTTTTCAGGGTCAGTCACCGACGGCCCCCCGATACGGAGGCTCAGCTCAGCTCAGCGCGCGCGCGCGTAGGTTCTGTTTTGCGACAGCGACAGCGACAGCGCCCCCCCTAGGCCGCAATGCTACCGGAAACAACACCTTGTTGAGCAACCTGTCTTCCGACGAACCCGCCGTCCCGCGGCGAATGTTTCCCTATATGAGGTTTCGGATAACACGCATGGGTGACCGGAGCCCCTAGAGCAAGCAGGCAGGCAGGCGGTGTCCGGAACTGGCTCCTGAGTTGAGTTTGCTGGGACTTGTTTCCTCTGCCCCTGCGGTCTAAGACAAACCCCCCCCCCCCTGCCTTCACTTGTGAGAGAGTTTCCTTGGCAGTTTACGGTTTCTTCATTTACTGCGACATCACCGGGGATTTTGTCTCCTCTTGACCGCCATGTGCACTCCCAAAGTCTAATCAAGCGAGAGGGATTTTTCCTTGGAATTTTCTCTCCTTTGTTGTTGTTGTTGTTGTCCCCCTCCCCTGTGGCCGCGAGAAAACTCTCCCAAGTACCGGCAGGTGAGAGCAGAATTTTGAGGAGGATTCAATATGAACAGATTATCTGTTGCAGGCTCCTTTCCAGCGGGCGAGCGGGATCTAGTATGGTTGGCACGGACGCCGTTGAAGATTCAAACGGCGGCATAGCCGTTGGCCTTTGCCGACGGAGCGGATTGCGGATTCCCAGCAAGCACTGCACTAGCTCTAGGTCCCGCTGCAGGGCAACAAAATGAGCAGCATCGGGAGCGAGGGGAGCGAGAGGAGCCTGCGGAGTACACAGTAAAAGCTGGCGTTATCGTCAATGATCAGTCTCGATGAGCGGGTTCTCCTTCCTAACGAGTCAAGCCGACATGAGCCGCAGAGGTCGCCGCAGGACGGGACAGTCGAGGAGACCAGAATCCGACTTTTCTCTGTGAAGTCCGATAGTAACTTGACCCACGATCTCGCAGGGGACTGACATCAATAGTAGGGGAGACTTTCGGTTGTGGTAGGCTGTGCCTCACGCTAGGTAACAATGCTCTCTCGTCATCACGGAGGTTACCCGGCAAAGCGTTTCTGCTCCTTTTATGCCGTCTGTGTTGTGTGCGTGTGTGCGCGTGTGTATCCGTACGTGTTCGGCGCATTTGATCGAAATCCCGATCCCGATGGGAAAGGCAAGGGGAAGCGTGAGATCGCATTTTGCTGCGCATCGGCCAGACATCTCAAGTGCCCCATTTAGGGGGGAAAGATGCGTTGTACTCCATCAAGCCTTCTCGCTTGCGGAGCGACGTCGGACGCAGTTATGGGATGTTGTGGACGAAAACCAACCCCCCGACCAACGGAAGACGTTCGTGATGGGTTGCGTGGATATAAGAATCGAGTGCGATATGTGTGTGTAAGACCCAGCCCAGGTTGCAATGGGAATTCCGAAGCCCACCGCAAGAAAAAGAACCCCAGCCATTCTCCGCCCCTCAAAGGCCCCCCAGTTTAGGTACCCCGTAGGAAGCTCTGGGGGGTCAGAGGCGTCAATAAACAGTGGACGAGTCAGGCGGTTGCATTATGCGGCGCCCAATCCAGTTTTTCTCGTATGATGTCAAATATTCGCAGGATAGACGGCGAGAGTTGATGATGAATCGGCACCAAAGCACTTGCTTTGCGATCATATCTTTGCACACTGCTTAGGCAACAGCCATGACGGCGTTTGACAAGTCCACTTTCGCAGCGTTTGGAGTCAACAGCAAGTGAGTCGGTCGCGGCAGTGGAGGGCAAGAAGATTCTTTTTCTTTGGAGCGCAAACGAGCACGCTTACTTGACCCTTCCGGCCCAGATACTCAAAATCAACGAATACCACCCATCCTCCGTGTCTTCCTTTAACTGACCAAACATTAATGTGGCCGCTTAAACATTGAACCGTTTCCCAGATAGACCCTTTCTCAACTCATGAAACTCCGCCACGTTCCTTGAACCAAAATCCTCAGTGTCCTGTTCCGTTCTCCCGTTAAATCAAATCCACAGTCAGCCAAGGTGCAACTGTGTTACCAACGCTTTTACGCCTTCAGTGCTTCATCTCCAAGTCGCCCGTAGTGAACCTCTCAAACTTGACTCTGGCGGGATCGACTCCCCGATCAAGCAGGTACTGAGACATCTCAACCATGAATATTTCGGGGCCGCAAATATAGTACTCAGCACCACCGTGGCCGAGGTAGAGCTCTGCGGGATCTATCCGGGCAAGGTCCATGCGAAGGCCAAAGTCACTTGCTGAAGACAACGAATCATCGTCCTCGACATCGGCAATCTGGGACCGGAAGAACTTAGTGATGAAGTTGGCGCGGCTGTAGGCAATCTTGCGGATTTGCTCCTCAAACGGGGCATTGCGCGCCGAGCAGTGAATCCATGAGATGGGGCGGACGGCCTGGCGCTCAATAATGGTGTTGCAGATGGACATCAGCGGTGTGACACCAACACCGGCAGAGATAAGGACAACGGGAAGAGTCCCGGCGGCGTGCGTGTCGAAGAAGAAGTCGCCTGTGGGGTGCGTTAACTCCACAATGTCGCCAGGCTTCTTCTCGTCGATGAGAAAGTTCGAGAAGACGCCCGGGTTGAGGTTGAAGACGGCCTGGCCCTTGCCGGCCTTGACGCCTTGATCGCGCTTGACGGTGATGCGGTAGTAGTCGGGGCGAGGAGAGTCGCTGAGAGAGTATTGGCGGGACTGCAGATGTCCGAGGCCCGGGATCGTCGAGCGGAGGGAGGTGTATTGGCCAGGATAGAAGTCTGGGAGACGCTTGCCGTCTACTGGGACCATGTAGAAGGAGAAGATGTCTTCCGTCTCGGCAACCTTTCGCTCGATGCGGAACTTGCGCCATCCCTTCCACTTGTCGTCGTCAAACTCGCGGTACATTTGGGCCTCGCGGCCGATGAGCATCTTGGCAAGAATCCAGTAGGCCTTCGTCCAAGCCTCCCGAATCTCAGGCGTCATGGCTGGGCCGAGGACTTGACCGAAAGCCTGAATGAGGTACTTGCCGACAATGTCATAATGTTCGGGTTGGATGCCGAGCGAGCAGTGCTTGTTGCACATGCGCTCGAGCTTGGGAATGAGCTCGCTAATGTGGTTGAGGTTGGAAGCAAAAGCAAGGATAACGCCCGTCAAGGCGCGCGGTTGACGACCGTTAGCCTGATTGACTTTGTTGAAGTGGTCGTGAAGCTCAGGGTGAGCGCGCAGCATGTTGGCGTAGAAGATGGATGTGATGGTCTCTCCGTGCTCACGGAGGGCAGGGATAGTCCCCCTGACCAGCTGTGATTGCTTGTATGTCAAGGCCATGACTGTGACTGTGTGACGGAATATCAGGCGAAGGAAAAGCTTGTCGTGTCGGGGCTCTCAGTTTGCTGAAGATGAAGTTCGAATCCTCAGCTGATCGCGGGTGTTCCTCGAACCAAAAAAGGGAAGCCTTGCGGCTGCTTGCTTGTAAATCTAGGAGGACGGCACGAGATGGGATGGAGTATGGATCTCTGGGGCCGCCGGCGTGAACAGGGGTGCGGATGGGAAGGGGGTATCAAAAAATGGCACGGACAATGGTAGAAGTCCCAAGTAGAAGAAGAGCCGGATCCAAGGGTTTGGAACAACAAGCACGCAGCCTCTCTCTTGAGAGCGCTCGACTCGGGACGCCCACGAAAGATATATAACCTCTCTCTCTGTTGCGGTCTCAGTTGGGTTTCCGTAGAACCACTCCGACCTCATGGAAGGTCGCCCGGCCTCACCCCTCCCCCACTCGCAGGCCCGCGTGCGTTCAAGTCCTCGCGGCTTGCAGGCTTCGAATCAGGCACCGCCGTCTCGATGGATATACATCGTATGATTTGTATGCCGTAGTGTAAAAAGAAAGCTGGGCTCCTCATTAGAAGACAGCTCAAGGGGCCCCCCATGCATGGATCCAAGGGTCAGAGGCCCATGGAGAAGGCAGCTTGTACATACGTACCGTTGACGGTTGCCCATGAACAGCACCAATGGCAAACGGTGGTTCGCGATGAACCGAAGAGCGATTGAGAGTCAGCCCTGTCTGGGTCGGTGGTACAAGGCCGGGGGGTCCCAGGAACGTCCCAGGAGACCAGGGGTCTGCAGGAGGGCTAACAGACGCCAGCAAGGATGCCGACTGGACCCTGAGCATGACCCCGAAGCCTCTCCAGTGGGACACCGCCCGTGAGCTGCCGAGCATACCGAGGCGGCGTTGGTCGGGAGCGCCCCTTCTAGAAGTGCGCTAAGAGGCGGGTTAACGGTGGATATCCCGTAGGCACGCTTGCAACGGTCTTGGGTCGAGCTCATCGTCGGCGGTCGAGAGGAAGAGGATAATTGCGGATGGGGTCTGCTGCTGTGACTTGCAGCAGTATCAATGGAGCCGTGATCGAACACGAAGGGCGAAAAGAATTGGGCTCGTGGAGGCCACAGCCGGGCGTGGGTATTACTCAGTCCGTCTATCAGTTCTCACTAGTCCATTCGCATCGCGTCAATCCTACGCGCTGGCTGGAGGTTGGAGCAGAGAAAATTTTGAGCCGTCGGACAGGAAACCCCGGGCGGTGATGGAGGCGGATGGACGAGGTTTGTGTGGTCCCCTTGTTAGTCCCTTGTCCCTAACAGACGTCAGTGACACGCGATGTCCAGTGGGGAAAACAACACGCCACAGCAGGGAATTGCCGAGTTGCAATTGCAAACTCGTATGATGAGATTTGCGGCTTCCGGATTGCCTAATTTGGGGCCCACGGTGCGCCCAATTGTCCCAATATCAATCCATGAAAACGCTGTGCAGCTTGCAGTACGCATCGGCTCTGTACTGCAGTTGCTGGGGGAAGACGCAGAGAGAAAACGACGAGTGAGACTCAGCCAGGGGTCGGAGGGAAAAGAGCCACCGACACTGTGACTTTCCTTCAGTTGGAAGCTCGGCGGATGTTGAGACCCCAATTCCGACGGGGTAAAAGTCTGCGAGCCGTCTTTTCCTGGCTCATTTTCTGCCCACTCAATTGCGGATGAATGTGCTTTCAGATCTTGGAGATGGATATTGGATACGATGATGCTCGACTCGAATCTCATCTCAGAGATTGCAGCTCAAATGCGATTTCGGCAATGAGCCCATCAGAAACAGACTTTTGCTGACTCTTTCACCAACAACGTGGTGGAGTTGCAATCACACACCCTTTCTTCCCTGGGTTTCAACTTGAGCCCGAAGGATCGGGTGGAGTGGTCTTAATGTTCCATCCATTGCCGGCTCGCTCGTACAAAGTACTTGATGCACGAACGATGTACGAAGAGACATGATGTGTGTTTGCTTGATTCTGCTTCAGAAATGCAGTGCTGATCGATCAAAGAGTTTGTTGGGTCCTGCATTGGCCACGGCGTTTTCCAAGATCGGTCTCTGGACAGAGCACGTAGTATGTCGAGACGCTTTTTTGGCGGTGTTTCGTCACGCCACGATCTCTCAGCCTCATCTCCGTCGCTTTCATCTTCGGTACACAATGGTGTCAAGAGGTCGGCGCCATCACCTGTCGACGGCGGCGCCCAAGTCGGGATTCCCCGGGGTTTGCACTGTAAAGCTCATCAACCGCCCCCCCGAATCACCCCGCATGATCCCCCTGACGGTGGCCTGGTCGCCCGGGCTTGAACTGGCCGCCGTCAGCGGATCAAAGTCCTCTCTACACGCGATTGTCAGATTGTCAATGTGACCTCCACCGGCCAAGTCCACTCTTCAGCTCCAATGATGGAGATCTTGAGAAGATCTCGATGGACCAACCAACAGACGAGGTTTTCGGGTGGGGGCTGATATGCAAAGCTCGAACGGCCCCCTCTCCTTCATCATTTGTGACAGGTGTCAAATGATACGCAAACATTGCAATAAGACGCTTCTCCCCACGCGTCGTATGCAAACATGGCGCATCGTCTTCGAAGCCGAGGATTCTCGGTGGTCGGTGGATGGCCGACCATCTCAGGATTAGGGCGTCGTAGGCGACGTTCCGAAAGGTTTAGCGGGCGCCCAAGTCCAAACACCGCCCTCAACCAACCGAGGCGCACTAACTCGCAAAGGCTTCTCTTCAAAATGACATGTCGTTTCCGAGGTGCTTTCCGCTTTGCTAGCTCAAGCAAAGAAGAAAATGTTTGCTCGTTGCATATGCGTCGACGCCACCAGCCCATCAACGCGAGGCGCTCTTCAGCGTTGTGGCGGCCGTTAGATTGCTTTTTGCAGCCCTCGAAGATGAGACTTGATGCAATGCAAGTGTGACCAAGGTTTTGGTCAATTTCGGGTCCATGAGAATTTTTCCATTTTGCCAGGTCGCAGTCCATTGCTGGGATGCCAGCCGAGCTATGCTGTGCGTCGTGTTGCACATGGGCGGTAGCGGCGACCTGCGATGACAAGCCAACATGGTCTCTCGCTGACAACCATGCCTGTTTCGTCGACTCTGCCACACACCTTCTGCTTGGAAAGAAGAAAAACAAGCCCGTTCGCCAGTTGATATTTGACAAGCAAACTTTTCGGTTGCGGTCTGGAGCCGCTTGGACTCCCAGCATCAAACCAGGCCCTTAAGCCACATGGCTCCCACGATGTTACGCTTAGAAAAAGCAATGTGAAGGCGTCACGGATTTCTCCCCGGCAAAGCCACTAACGGTATGTATGTATGTAGCCTTGACTGGACCCGGTTACAGTTTTTCTGCCAATGCCGTGCAGGCACGCAGGCAAGCATTTGACGAGCCGACACTGTTGAAAATCTCTGCCAACTTGGCCAGGATCCGTCTCTCATGAAACATGTTTGCTCAGTCAATCGTCAAGCGAGACGAGGGCTGCTCACGTATCGGACCATAACCTGCACAACCTCCACGTACCAGGCATCAGCATGTCGCCAACGACTTGTTGATTAGTTGGCAGGCCGGACCCATCACGAAGCCCCAACTCGAGTGAAGTACGGATGCTGTCGAACCCGCACCGGCATCTGCATGGACGGGACCGTCAATGTCGTGGGGGCCGACTGTGGAGGACGCCACTGGAAAACTGCAACAGCGACTCACGCTAATGTTGACTTTAGGAGCATGCAGATACCTGCCTCTTCGACCCTAGAACATAGGTGATATTGCCTCGGCTGAGATTTTCGTCGACATCCTTGGGTGTTTTCTGACGTTGGCATGATCCTTCAAACCCCACATCTCGCTTCTCGCGGAGCGATCTTCGGCGGCTACCGCCAACAAGAAGGCAGACGTATCCATTACCGGTTCGTCAGCCTGAAGCAGATAGAAAGGCCCCGAGTTCGTACTCGCCACGAGGCTAACATTGGAAGCTTGCATAAAGCTTTTCTAGCCCTTCGGGCTAATCTTTGAGCCGCACGAGAAGATGGCCGCGCTGTCTGCACAGCTTGAGAGCCCACATCTCTCGGAATTGTATGTGAGTCCGAAATCCGTACGTTTGAATTCGGGGCGATGGCCATGCCAACTTCATATTCAGCCTTCCAATCCTCTTGAGTAGACGAAGATAGCTAGACCATCGTTGAAATATTCCGCATGATTTGGTTTGCAAATGAGTCTGTCTACATCTGCGAGCCTTCGTTTTCGCATCGGCTCATCCCATGCCTGTAAGAGCTTGGTATCTCGCTCGAATTTGCTTGTCGCGCGCGACTATTCGGTCGCGAAGAAGGAGTGCTTTACCGTAGGTAGATACTCAATGAATCGCATGCCGTCAAGTATCTGGCTGTCGGGTCAGCGCCTCCGTTCGGCCGATTTCTTCGGCCCCGACGATGCCGGCTCGCTCTACCGTTCCACGAACCTGGCTGAACAAATCTCTAAGAACTGGCCGAACGACCCACGGAATTTCCGGCCTCCATGCTCTTCGCGTGGGACACTCGCAAAAAGAAATGTGATCTATCAACCAGATATATCTTGCGTCTGTCGATTCCAATAGATATTGCGACGTCGGCCCACGGGGCCGCATGCAGAATCCTGAGCTCGTACCCGCTGTCAGCTAAAGGCCAAGATCCATCATTCTAGCGCTTGTCTTCAGCAGAAATGTAAATCATGGCTGAAAATTTCCAACTGGAAGGCTGGGGCAGCGAGCCCGTGCACACTTGTTGATCATTGAAGTGGAAACTCCATGGGTTCATCTTGCCCGGGGCTGAGGCATTCGTGCACGAACAATACGAACAATCGAAAGCACGTCATGCTGGCATCCGTGCCTTGCAGATGGCTCCGCCGCATCTGTTTGTCGCTGTGATCTGCTCCCGACATGTCGATATGGTCCAAGCCTGCTCTGGAGCGAGCCCACTATGATAAATCCTTCGGTGCTGCTGACGAGAAATGCTGTCTGGCAGCGAGCAAACCTCGGGGCGGATCGGAGCACGCTGGATGGGGCAGCCAGGGGCCGCCAGGGGCCGCCAACGCGCCAATACACCGTAGGACTCTGTAGGAGCGTTATCGGCAGTGAAAATGTGTCTCGTGTGATGAGATGAAGTTGAAAAGAGGTCGTTGGGAGGGGACAATGGCTGCACTGCATGACGATGAAGTTGAAGACTTGTCCCACTTCCAACACCCCAAGTTCGGGAGGCGACTTTCGGCAGCTAACCGTTCATTCATGCAATAAACGTGGGGTCTCTCTGGGTTGTCAATGTCGGCAGTGGCCGACGTTCCTTGCATCCTTGACGTTTGCCGTCCCAGAACGGGAAAAGGCTTGTACGACTGGCCCGTTTTAGGAAACACCATGATTGACATCGGTCACTGCTTCTCGGGAGGATCATAAGCAGTATCGTATCTCAAAGCGACAGAGTCTCAAAGAAGCTTGGTCCCAGTGAGAAGATGTTGAAGAAGCTGCCGCCAGAGAGCTATGCATCAAAGGCTCTTCTTGGCAGCTATCGGTAAGGTCTCTTTTCGATGTCGAATCATCTCAATCAGAAACGCTGAGATTTGCGAGATGTACTTAGTGGCACCTCAGAATGCCGAACCCGATCGCGAGAATCCCACCCATTCAAATGGTGTTGGGTATCGAAATTCTGCCCTTGTATCATGACTCGCTTCTAAGGGAGTACTCGTTATCGGATCGGATAAGATGTCGGTGGCGAGAGTACAGCACAAAGTTGTTCCAGCTGGATGGTTCGATGAGCGGAGACCGGTCCCTCTTGGACAAGAAGCGTAAATGCGGTGTGGTCCCAGGCCGCGCGCGATGGGCATCAGAAGGCACGGTGATGGAGGATCGTCGGAGTCGGACTAGATCTCCGAGGGAAATGGAAACACTCCTCCTGCCATCATGCCAGGGAAACGTTCACCGACAAACCAACTTTGACGGCCAAGGCGGTGAAGACGGTTCTCTTGAAAGCAGGCGTCCTGTGGATTCCCTTGCGAGTCGTCGCACGTGTCGCGATAACCCCACGCCGAAGCACCCCAGAGCCTCGTGGCGGGCAGTTTGCCACCGGGAATGACAGTTTGACAGCTTCACCGTTCACGTGTCCAACGTTCATGCATCATGAACCCAAAGGAATGGGTACGACACGATGGCAGGTGCAAGCAAGGACAGGGGCTGGCGATGGTATTTTGGCGGTAGCGTGATTGAAGGCCATCTCTCCGCAATAAGCGAACGATGTTAGCGTGGCATAAGAGAGCGAATCTGACGATGCCGCGAGTCATGCATTCGCAAAGCAAGGGTCCGACTGGAGTGGAGATTGAATAGAAGAATCATGGTCGACGTTGAAAAAGAGTGTTGTAGATGGATGGACGGAGTTGGAGTTGAGGTTGAGATGGTGAAACTTGACAGGTGAGGTGCACTAAAGCACCTTTACCAGAGATGGAAGTTGCCATGCATCCCGTGTCTTGGGGGGCGCTCCTTCCTCTCTGCCGGCACTCGCTTAGGTACATAAGGTACTTAAGGCACCTAAGCAAGTACGGATAGTGTGTGGCTCCGGTGGCCGGCGGTCGGCTCCGAGGCGCTGCGGAGGTAACAGCCACCCGCCCCGCGTTTTCGGACCTGCAAGTTGCCCTTTCGAGCTATTTGCGGCCCTCTGCGGCCCTCTCTTCTCCATCAGTGTTTGTTTGTATTTGATACTGGCCACTTTGCATCTTTTCCCAGGCCAATCGCAATCTCTTCGGGGCCGTTAAAAGACTCCTTGATTGGCTTCCGTTCAACCGGAGCCTTTCCCACTAACGCACTCCTCTCATCTCCCATCACATCATCCAGCTCCACCATGTCCACGACTCCATTCCCGGTCCCAAACGCCACGGTGCCCTACTGGCGATCACAGCTGCACGAGCTTGACAGTTATCAGAGCTCCGAGACGTTGCCAGCAGAGCAGGATATCGTCATCATCGGCGCTGGATACACCGGGACAGCTCTAGCCCATTACATCCTCGAGGGCCTCGATGAATCCTCCCGGCCATCCATCACCATCCTCGAAGCCAGGCAAGCTTGCTCGGGGGCGACGGCTCGTAATGGTAAGGTAAGCCACTTCCCCATGTGCAATAGCCCAGGCTAACACTAAGCAGGCGGTCACGTAAGACCCGACCTCTATCAAGGTCTCCCCGGCCTGATTAGGAAGTACGGACAGGAGGCAGCTGATGAGATGGCCTCGTTTGAGCTTGCCAACCTCCACGCCGTCAGAGACCTGGTCCGGGAGAAGAACATTGACTGTGACTTCAGAGTGACTACCTCCATGGCTGTTCTCAGAAAGGATGAGCACGCCCTACCGTTCAAGAAAGGCATCGATGAGCTGCTTCAGCTAGGATCACCAACAGCTAAGCTGGTTCACACCGTCGAGGGCAAGGCAGCCGAGACCTTCTCCGGTGTCAAGGACGCCACGACTGCTTTCGCTTTCGAGGCCGGCTCTATTTGGTACGGTCCCATTAGAGACGTCTCGAAGGAAGAACCACGTTGACCCTTGCAGGCCCTACAAGTTTGTCATGTCCCTCTTGTCACAAGCCGTCAACAAGGGAGCCCAGCTTCACACGCATACTCCCGTCACCCAAGTCTCTGACACCCAAGACAACGGGTTCTGGACGGTCACCACCCCCAGAGGTGTCGTTAGAGCCAGAACTGTTCTCTTTGCATCCAACGCGTACACCTCCTCGCTGCTTCCCCAGTACAAGGACCGCATCATCCCAGCTCGGGGGATCTGCAGCCATGTGGCCGTCCCAGAAGGCACGCATCCTCCGCACCTTCCTTCGACCTACTCCCTCCGTCACGGTCCGGGTCTGTACGACTACCAAGTAACTCGACCGGACGGCAGCATCATTGTTGGCGGCGGCAGGACGGAGTTCTATCCGAAGCGTCTTGATCAATGGTACAATATCTGGGATGACTCAAACCTAATCGAGCCAGCTGCTACGTACTTTGATGGCTACATGCAGAGAAACTTCCACGGCTGGGAAAACAGCGGAGCCAAGGTCGACAAAGTCTGGACGGGAATCATGGGGGTAAGCACTCCTCTATCACGTCGCAAATTCGGCCGGGAACTGACGAGATGTAGTACACGAATGACCAGCTGCCCCACGTTGGCGCAGTCCCGTCCAAACCCGGGCAGTACATTGCCGCAGGGTTCAACGGCCACGGGATGGCCTTCATCCTCCTAACGGCCAAGGGGCTGGCAAAGATTGTTCGAGACGGCGTGCCCTTCTCCCAGTCCGGAGTCCCGCGGCTTTTTGAGACGAGCGAAGCTAGACTCCAGCGAGACGAGAACGAACTTCTTGCATAGTCACATTTTCAGCACGAATTGACGAGAGTACTAGATCTGGTCCCTGTAGCAAGAAGATCTTTCGACTCTTGCAGATTCCGGACGTTACCCTGTTGTAGAGAAAAGATGAACCTGCGCGGCTGCAGGGGTGAGATGGCAAAATCGCGGCTGCCAATGACAAACTCTTCAAAGGATCGGTCAGGCGCTGCATGAATGCGGCGCATCAGCAGATGCCGAACCATCCTCTTCCGGGTCCGGCCGAACCCCTGTTCCCCTCGGTGGATCGATCGGACCATGGCTAGACGCCTGCAAGGCTGAGAACATGGGATTCGGGCGCAGCCATCAAGCAGGGCGACAGCTCCAGAAGCATCTGTCAGAAAACGGTCTCGTGGGGCCGGGGGTGGGTGGAACGAGCAGGATCTCCTGTGCAGGGCCTTGTGGATTGTCGTCTTTTGTTTACTGGGCCATCGCATCTGGGCCATCTACTCTTTTGGAGTGTTCGTGCCAAGGCGTCCGTGCCAGGGCGAGCGTGCATGTCACTCATGTTGGTTCTAGAACCATTCCATGGTCTTTCGGGTATGAGATGGTTCATGTACTTTTCATTCATAAGTTCGTGACACTATGTAATTAACTCTCGCCATCCCTCGGCGAATTTCGGACGCCTCGTATGTACGCCCCCTCATTAACCGTGTCGTTTAAGCCTATCCATGTGATAGCAACTACTAATTACCATTATATCGAATTACTAAAGGCGAGGTTAGCTATGGCGCGGCCTGTTTGGATAGGGGCTGGTCAACTTACAATGTCGATCCATCTAGCCATCCACTTGTTGACAGCGGCCTTGGCCTCGTCGACAAGACCGAGCTCGAGGAGCAGCTGCACGGAGCCACGGATGCCAGACTCGAGAGCGGAGGCGATCCAGGCGTGCGTGTAGGAGGTGTGCTCGCCGATGAAGATCATCTGCATCAGTGTTAATTTCAGTTGCCACAAGAGATTTGCAAAGGGGCTGGCCACTCACGTTGTCGTACGTCTTGAAGTACTCGGGAATATACAGCTGGTGCTGGCCAGCAACGGGGCTGACCCAGGAACCGCTCTCGAGGGGGTCAAGCACCCAGCAGCGACGGTTGTAGTTGCCGGTGTACAGCTCGCGGGTGTTCTCGCCGTGGATCTCGACCATGGCGTCGAGGACGTACTGCACGTGCTCCGCCTCGGAGACGGACGCCCAGCGGTGGCCCCAGTCGCCGGAGATGTAGCTGGCCAGCATCGTCGCCTTGCCGGTGCCGTTGATGTTGTACGAGGGGTAGCAGGTGGAGCCGATGCCCGGGATGTCGGAGGTGGTACTGCAGCCGCCGACGATGGGGTTTTCATAGTGCTCCCAGAAGCGCTCGGAGAACTCGAGGGCGACCTTGCAGGCGCTGGTGTAGGGGAGCTCCTTGATGGCGTTGGAGATGGTCAGGGGCAGGGAGGGGAGGCGCCACTTGCGGATGATGGAGAAGGGGACAGCCATCAGCGCGTAGTCGTAGGAGGCGTTCTGGAACGTCTTCTCGGTGAAGTTGTTGCGCCACTGGAGATTGACCTTGGAGTCCTCGGTGATTTGCACGCGCTCGATCTTGCGGTCCATGGTGGTGACGTCGTCAACGAGGGGGTGGAAAGACAGGGGCAGACGGCTGAGGCCACCATCAATGGTCCTGTAGGTTGCGGCCTCGAAGTACATGCCCTCGTAGAGGGTATCCCAGAAAGAGGTGGCAGAGTACATGCCGAGGGCGTCGGTGGAGTTGAGGGAGCCCTTGAGGTAGTTCACCATGAAGGCGTATTCAGACCAGGTGTCGCCGCCCAAGCCATTCAGGCCGTTGCGAACCCACTCGCCGTGGGCCTTGAACATGTTCTTCGCCATGGCGACGGAGAAGTCGCTGCCGGGCAAGTACTTCTCCTGCTCCTCGGAGAGGGTGTTGGTGGCATCGTCGTAGACGGTCGCGACGGCGAGCGAGGAGTTGGCAGAAATCTGGGCGAGGGTAGGGGGCAGGCCGTTGGCGAGCTTGATGCCGTTCTTGTAAGACAGGCCGTTGACGTTGGACTGGATCCAGGGGATGAAGTCGACGCTGAGGTTCGTGTCGTGGTTGTTGAGCTCATTCATCTCCGCGGCGAGCTGGAAGACGAGCTGGTGGTCAGAGATGTTGTAAGTGGCGTTGGTCTTGGGGTCGACGTAGGTCTCAGGGAAGCGCATGGGACCCATCTCCTGGTAGGAGTAGTCAAAGGGGCCGCCGGAGAGGTACTCGGTGTGCACACGACCGCCAAGGCGCTGGCCAGCCTCGATGATGCTGATGTTGGTCATGCCAGCTTGAGACAGGACGAGGTAGGACATCAGTCCCGCCATGCCGGCGCCTACAATGGCGACCTGCTTAGACTTGGCAGCGTCAACGTCCACGGCGGCAGGCTCCTTGTCCTTGAGGAGGTTAACACCCTCGAACCAGGCGCCGAGAGTGTCGAAGCCAGTCTCGTTGCTCATGTGGATGGCTGGGCTGATGTCAGTGTTTGAGCGGAATGGAGGCTAGTGGTTTTGGATTACATCTCTTGGCAGCACGACGCTTCCAGCTGTGGTGAAGAGTCTGAGGCTCACTTCGGCCAACCAAGGAGCCGGAAACGCTCCAAGCGGAAATACAGCCGTCGGAGTTGGCATCCTCAGGGAGAACCCAGACGAGGCGCTGGGAGTCGCGGACCTCGGACTTGACGATGGTGTGGTGAGCATCGTCGAGAGAGACGCCGCGGCAGGATCCGTAAGTGAAGGTGACGGATCCATCAACGGGCTCTTCGATCGTCAGATGAATGTTGGAAACGCGAGAGGTGACTGCGTGACGAGTCTCGAGCTTCAGGGGAAGACCAGAAGCAGCCGCGAGGGCGCTTCCGGCGACGAAAGAGAGGAGCCACCGAGACATTGCGAGATCAGAAGGACCGAATTGAGGTTGTCCAGGTGAGGTTGGCGTGAGGAGAAGGAGTCTCTGGATATCTTCATGTTGGTGATACGCCCGCAGGTCTTTATAGAACGGCGATCGCTGTGTCGTCGATCCAGATGCCCGGGCCGGGACCGGTCTATGGATGTCTGCGTCCGACGCGCAAGACTCGCCGAACCACCACGGACAACAGCGATGGAAGTGACCTGATCCATGAACATCACAATATTGGTCATCGAACAATTACGTGAGGCGGTGTCGGCTTGCGCAGCTTCGCAGGCTTACAGCAAACATCATCAAGGGTCGCCTCGGACAGACAAAGAACCTAGCCCATCGGAGAGTTTCCCGGTCGTTCAGCTTTACCTGAAGAAGCAGGTGCGAAAGAAATGCCCTGTCGATTCTCCCAGGGAGCTCCACGGCTCACCATGTGGTGGCCATGCAGTTTGACGTTGCACAGAGCAGTCGTCGGGCGCGAGGGTCCCGAGTCATTGGGTGTGGTGTCTTATCTGTGGAGGCGGCGCAGGGCGGGAAGATAGGAACGGTTCCTTACCCTTCTTTACCCCGGTGGCGGGGCGATATCCCATCTGTCCCCGTCCTCTTGGCCTCCGGGTGCCGCAGTGGGGGAAACAAGGTGGACATGGGATGGAGAAGTTGTTTCTTGGGCATCAGTATCGGGTTGTCGTCTGCGCCCTTTCGCCCTTTCGGCGCTCATTGTGGGAACGCAGCGGCATGCGATGGAGAGAAACTGGGGTCGGAGTGTTGGTTCACCGGCTCTCTCCGAGACGTTGCGATAAGACAAACAAACAGGTTGGTATATGTCAGCATGGAGGCCGATGAGCGGCGTGAGCGGTTCGTTGAGGTGTTGCAGGGAGACCTGGAGAAGAGGTGTCGCATGATGATGACGGTCAGCAATTCACAGATTGTCCCGCGTGTGTGCGCCCTGTGAGATTTGATAGACATGAAGGAAGCCATGTTGTTAGACAGGGCGCGCACATCATCGAATGAAGCACCCTCACAAACGTCAGAATGCCCTTGGCATCATCCTTCTGTCGTAAATGCGAGAAGGCCGTCAGATGGTACCCCATATGTCCCGTTCGGTGTTCAAAGCCATCTAGGACGCCAAGATGACACTTGTGACATCTCCGAGCAATTGACCGCGGCGTGCAAATTCTCTCCGGTAACGGCTGATCCTTGAGGTCAATGGATATGTCCATCAGCTCCATCTGCAACTGAGCCGGCCCGGTTGTCAATATTTAATAAAAAATACAACGTAGCCTCGACCCAGAAACAAGAAAGAATGCCTCTAAAGGAAGCTTTTGGCGACGGGAGATAAGCACAAATGCCGCACCTGTTGGACGGCAGGCAAAGCGAGAGACGGGAGCCACTGGCAACAGGCTGGAGTGAGTGCCGGACTCCACCAAAACATGTAATTGGTCGAGATAGCCAGTCCCGAATCCCACGGGTAGAGATAAGAGATGCGCCAATTAGTCTCGGCATGTGGGCGGGGCGACAGCTGGTTGGAAGGTCCAAGAAGAAGAAGAAGCAAACAGACGAGGGAAAAGACCGCTTCACTTGAAGAGGTTGTGTAGTTGAGGCATCACCACAAACAACATGACACTGATGTCTGGTGTTTTCCAGCGTTTCGGGGGCCAATGTCTGTTTAAAGTGCATCAGGGTTGTGACGGCGCAAGGGTCGAAAAGTTACTGAGGTGTCTTTGGGCTCAATGGCATCATGAGCAGCCAATTGAAGCCCCGGAATGACAAATGTCTCCGTGCGGCATTCTCCACAGCTGTAGAGTGCCGAGAGATTTTGGAGATTGAGCTGAGGAGAAGCTGCTGCAGCACGGCTTTGCGGCTCTGCAACTCAAATCACATCATCCGCCAAACCCCCTTTCAGACTTGCCTTCGCAGATTCTGGGGTAATTTACGCCCGCAACTCTGCGCCCGCAAGATCGTGTCCTTAAAGCAACCCCTAGTGAGCATCTCGGGCGTCACAGCAGGCGCAGGAACTGCTGCAAGAGCTCTCTCTGTCTGTTCAGCTGAGCCAAGACCGGACCCGACGAGGCGCATCGCCTGAGTGAACCATGGCTGAAGCCGCGGGTGCAACTGCAACGGAGACCCCGCCCTGGTGGGCAGCGTTTCCTGCCCCCAGAGCCAAGTCTTTGGAAGTCGAGGCCGATGAGGTGATGGCGTTGCTTGAGGCTAGAGCTGCAGCTGGGCAAGATAGTCCCCGCGATTTTCTGCTCGTGGACGTACGCAGGAATGATTGGGAGGGCGGCACGATATCAACGTCGATCAACTTCCCCGCCCAGACTCTGTACCAGACAAGGCCCGTCATCCATGAGTTGTGTAAGCAGGCTGGTGTCAAGCGTGTCATATTTTATTGCGGTGAGTAGCAATCCGCTCTAATCGTCTCTGTCCACAACACACCACACATACTCGAAAAGACCCCTCCCCCCCTGCTGAAGCCGTTGCACAGGTAGCAGCAACGGACGCGGCCCACGCTCTGCGAACTGGTTGCAGGATTATTTTGATGACGTCGGCGAGACCGCTATGCAGGCCGTCATCCTCAAGGGCGGCATCAAGGGCTGGGTACGCAAGTACGGCGGCCGCATGATGGATTGGTATGACGAGAAAGCCTGGGCCGATATTGCCAAGTGAGTTTTGCCGCATGGACGCCCGAGATCTGAAGTTCGTCAAATGGCAGCTGCGGCGGTCGCGGTGGTTCGCATTGAATGTGACATTTGCTGGTATCTAGCCATAGTTCATCCCCGCCCCTTTGTCTTGGAACCAAATGCATCTTTTTGTGCCGTCAAACGCCGAAGTGTAAAAGCCCCGCAAAAGCATCTCGTGGAAGTCGACCATCGGGTCATTAGGGAATCTAGCCCCTCTGCTGGCGGTCGTCGCCGCCGATTCTCTCGAGTGCCTCCAGCATGACGACCGAGTTGCCGCGGATGACCTGGGTGGAGTTAGCATTGAAATAGCAAATCTGACATAGGAAAGGGGTTTACGTACGACCATGCCTAGCCTGACCTTCTCGCCGCCCTCCTTCTCCTCGACCGCCTCGTCCAGAACAATATTCAGGAAGACCTATGGAGCTTGTTAGCTCAGAACCGCAGACGATAGAACCAGGAGCGTCGTACATCGTAGCCTCGGAGAACACCGATAACCTTGCGGCTGCCGTTCAATTGGACGAACAGTCTCTTGTCGAGGTACTGCGATGGATGTTAGCGATCATGACCCAGGAAAGAAAGGTATGAGCCGATAGAGGAGGTGCCAACGTGGGCACTCTCCATTCATCTGGTTGTACATCGTACAAGTCCGGAGACTCGGGAATGTCCGTGAGGAAAACGGGTCTCTGTACCTTCTTCAGCTCGGGCTGTGCGGGCGCCATCTTGTGCTGTCTGTCTGTGGGTTGTGGATGGGTTGGGTTTGGGTGATGGCAATCAAGGCGCGAAATGGGCTTTGCGACGCGACGAAGCTATCGATGCTCTGTCTGCAGCCTGCCGAGGGGAGCCTGGCCTGGGCGGTGTCGAAATTTGGGTGGGTCACGTGGCGATAAGATAGCTTATCTGCGCGTTCTCAAGGTGAGGTTCCCAGGCACCTGAGCGGCCTCAAATTATTCGAGCTTCAACACCTTCAAAATACTGCCGAAATTACATCATCTGTCAGGATGAGCTCGTTCACGCCAAAGAGGAAAGCGCGTGTGATCAAAGTCCACGACGAAGAGGACGACGATGCGTCAAAAGGCTCGCCGGAGCCGGTGAAGGATGGTGAGTCTGCAGTCCCCGTCCAGAGACGATGCGCTGATGCCGTTCGCAAGGCTAATGGGTGGGCAGACGGTGCGCCGATAGCAGTCAAGTTCACGCGAAAACCATTCCGACAGAGCGGTCTGCGAAAGAGCATCAACTACAGCGAGGTCGACGACTCCAATGGCGGCGCTGCGATCAGCGACTCGGGCAAGTCAAAGGGCTCTGGGCAACAGGATGATGAAGAGGACGACGGTCCTGTGGTGATCCGTCCGACGGTCAGCCGTTCCGGGTCTCTGAAGCAGAAGAAGCGCCAGTCTTCGTCGAGGCTGTCGTTTGGCGGTGCTCAGGGCGGCGGTGACGATGGGGAAAAGACCGAGTACACCACACCCAAGAAGGCCACCCTGGGACACCAGGCTTTGGAGAACAGTGCGATCAAGAACCGTCTGCCGATGCGCTCTTTTCGCGACAAGGAAGAGGACCGGCCGAGGTATAGCAAGGAATACCTAGACGAGCTACAAAACTCAACGCCCAACACACCGCAGAACGTTGCATCCCAGCGCGTGCACGACGAGGACGAGATGGACCTGGATGCATCTGAACTCGAGGGAGCACTGATCGTCAACTCGGACGAATTAGGCTCGCGACCCCAGCAGACGAACATCCTTACCGACGCGGAGATCCAGGAGCGCAAAGAGCGCAGGGCAAGATTAGCACAGGAGCAGTCTGGCGACGACTTCATTTCTTTCGACGATGATGAGGGCGGAGCTTCGCTACGCAAAAAGAAGGCCGACACCCGGCTTGTGCCCGAGGACGAGGATCTCGGTGAAGGATTCGACGACTTTGTGGAGGACGGTGGGCTGTCACTAGGTCGAAAGGCCGAGAGGGAAGAGAAGCTCCGCCGACGGCGCGAGATGGCGGAGCAGATCAAGATGGCCGAGGGCGACTCTGGTGATGAATCAGACGCCTCTGAGGCGGAGCGGCGTGCGGCGTTCGAAGCAGCGCAGACACGCTCCGGCATGGATGGTTTGGAGAAACCTCAGGCCAACCCGGCCGGGGAACTCCTCCAGGTACCACCCAAGATTACGCCGTTGCCGGACCTGTCGGAGTGCCTGTCGAGGTTACAGATGACAATGAGGGCCATGGAGCTGGAGTTGGCGGACAAGACGAAGCGGGTGGAGGAACTGCGGCAGGAGAAGGAAAGCATCCTGACCAGAAAGGATGAGGTGCAGGAGCTTCTCAACGAGGCTGGGCAGAAGTATACCAGCGCGGTCGGGACGTCATCTGCTGCAGAATCGGCTGCACAGTCTCCGGCAAGACAGATCACGAACGCTGGCGCCAGTGAGTTAAGGGTAGAGAGGGGGCTGGAGAGCCTTGGAACGACACCGAGTGAGCGCCCGGATCCAGACGACCTGGGTTAGTTGGGTTACGTACGTGCACCTAGCAAATTAATGATGCCCAGCATAGACTGCTTTCATGGAACCATTGCTTCAATTCTTTGATTGTCTAAGAAATAACCTCTCCATAAACAGAGAGAAATGTCCTGCCAATGCCAACGCCGCATGAGAATACACCTATGGTACAGACTACCACTTGCCAATTATAAGCACAGTCACTACACTCATTCCAATCCACCTTAACTCGCAAAGCCTTGTCTTCAATGGCTTTACTTCGATCTGGAGACACCAGCACCAATGACGCCAGGAAGCGGCTCCTCGCCGACATTGAAGAGGAGGGAGATGGCGAAGTAGAGGGTGCCAATCAAAGCGATACCGAAACCAGTGAAGAGCCAGAAGGGAACGCTAACGTCGACCTTGCTGCAAGCAGGTCCGCCCCAGTGGGTGACACTGCCAGTCTTGTTGGACTTGGTGGACAAGCAGGCACAGGCAAAGCAAGTGCCGGTAGACTGGCCATTGGCCTTCTGGTACTTGTTCACGCACTCGCCGTGGCCCGAGCAGTTCCTGGTGTCCTTGACACAGGCGTCGGCCGACGAGAAGCAAGAGGGGATGCTGCCGCGCTTGATCTGGCCGGGGAAGGGGGTGGCGCTCTCGGCGGGGCTCGTGGGCGCGGGCTTGTCCTGCTTGTCGGACTCGGTCTTCATGACGGACTCGACCTGGCGGCGGCGAAGCTCCTCGGGCTTGGAAGACCAGTGACGAATCTGGGAGTTGCGGGAAGACTCGGGCATAGCAACGAGGATCGTCTCCATCTCGCCATTCTGGGCCAGCTGGCGGAGCAGGGACGCGTTCTCGGAGAGGGAGGTGATGATGGAGGAATCCTGCGAGTCCGCTGGCGTTAGCACTTGGACATCCATAGAGTTTGATATTCAAATTACCTTCTTCACGTCGTATCTGACGACGGACGACTTGCCGCTCCAGCACTCTTCGACGAAGGGGTTGATGGCCTTGTCGAACTTGCAGCCCTTCTGGGTAACGCCGACATTCTGGAAGTCGTTGGCCAGCAGCAGGCTGTTGGCAGCGGCGGAGGGTGCGTCGCCGACCCTGAAGCTGGGTCCAGCGCCGATGGACTTCTGAAGCGTCTTGGCATCATCGCCAGTGATGCCCTCGAGCATGACAACAAGCTGAGACGGGTTGGTGGAGGCGGCGTTGCTGAAGAGACCCTGCGGCGACAGGCCGAAGTCGTTCAGGTAGTTGACTGCCTTCTCGCTGGACATGGTCTCGGGGAGATCCCAGGTACCATGCTGGCCCTCGGGAGACAGACGCTGGAGGAGGATGAGGCGGGCAATCTGTCGTGGTAATGATGGGATGTCGGAACTGGAGGCTGAGGTCTGCTTCGATTGCAGGAGATATACGTCAGCGGGCTGGTCGGAGGACAGCGCGGTCGCGACGCCAGCCAGGGCTGTCGCAAGCCCAACGGAGACCTTCATGATGTCGAACGCGGTGGATGGAGCTCGGGGATAGATTCGACGATGGGGGCGTTGTTGACGGGTGGGCGAGCTTGATGCTGCAGGTGGCTGCTATCTTCAAGACCAAAGCTGCGTCGAGTCGGCACGTAAGTCGACGGGAGCTGTCGCAGCACGTCCCAGGTGCCTGTCTGGATCCATTGGGTCGACCCCGTGGCGGGATCAAGGTGGCTAGTGCCGTCGGCTAGACCGTTTATCCGAGTGTGGCTTGATCCCTTGCTTGGGGTTCAGAGGTGGAGCAGGGGTTGTGCTGCCCATGGATGAGGGTGCCCCGTGCATACCAAACGTTCACACTGTCTGCTACGCTATCGGCAGGCATCCTTCAGGGGTGTCGATGCACTGGCGGGGTGAGGGGCGGGAACCAACAAACACTGTGCGCCGACATGCATCTAGAACTCCGGCCGGGAACCTGAGCGGAGGCACTGCACTGGGTCGGGAACTTGGTCGCAGCAAGACACAGAGACTCGGCAGCCGTTGTTCAGTTTGATGTTGGAGACGCCCCGGGCTACTGTTGGCTCTGGAACAAACAACAGCAAAAAGCTGCATTCGAGTCGCGGCAACCCACTGCAGCCTTGCTAGAAGTGCCGCGCTGTCTGTGTCACTTCTTTCATCCTCTTATTCGCATTACTACACGGTCGACTGCCTGCCGTCCCGTCCCATCCCATCCCATCCCACCTCCGCCGGGCAACCCACGTCGATTCGCATCAGTCATCGCAGCCAACCTTTGTCCACCTCCCCCGACTACGATATCCCGACCGGTCTATCGCTGCACGAGAACGACATCCTCCTGCCACCGAACCTACCACGGCCGCCGTCGCTCGGCGTGCCCCTCTGAATACACGATGTGGCGTTTCTTCAGGCCACGCGCCGGCACTCTCGCTGCTCGGGCGCTCGCCCCGAAGGTCCAAGGTCAACAGACTATCGTCGTCCAGAGGGTCAAGGTCACCAAGTCTCGATTCAGGGCCAGGTGCGCACTCGTTACTTCCGTTGCTCCATCAGAATCCAGCTGACTTCTCGCCAGGTCGTTCTTTCTCGGCGCAGGCATATCGCTTGCCTGTTGGCAAATGTACTGGTCGACAGTCCTGAACCCGTTCTTCCGACATGTCGACCGCGAATACGAGAGTCTTTCGGCCGCTGAAAAGAAGGCGCTAGATGAGGAGATGGATGAGGAGACCGAGCCATGGTTTATCCCCTTCCCGTTTACGACGAAACAAGTCAGCCAGCCGCCGTACAAGGGCACCGACCCGGAGTGGCGACAATACGTGAGGATTAGCAAGGACAAGGAGCTCCAAAACCATATACGGGGTATGGATGATAGTACGACTTGGATCGCGATAGCTGCTGACTCTGGTGTACAGCTGACCTGGCCCATTGGGTGCGAAGCGCTGTCGAGAGGCACCCTACCTTGACGGCGAGGTGTGGCAATGTGGTGAACCTGCGGAGATACTGGCTGGACATAGATTTTCCATACCGTCCGCCACCGGTATACTATTCTTCTGGGTGGGTTGTGCTCTATTTCATACCCTAGACATACCGGCATACCCCGTACTAACATGGCGCAGTTTGCTGATGCAGGATGACGGACTTTACTGGTCAACTCAACCGGTCGACTCTTTAACCGTCAACAGGCTGCGCAAGATCCTCTGGCCAGAAGCCATGACACTCTCGACATGGGCCTTCACGTCGGCCCTGATGAAGCAGCACTTCGAGGGCATATCTCGAGCGCTCGGCTTCGAGCCTAGCAAGCCGATGTCGCCATTCCCGTCACTGCCCGGCGGCAACGTGCAGCAGACCAAGTCTGAAGGGCCGCTCCCCTCAGCTAACAGACAGACCCCGGACGGAACTCCTGCAGAGAACGCCTCTCATGATGTCAGCAAGACTTCTGACTCGCGGCAATCTGGAGAACCCGAGAGTGGCGGCAGGACCAACTTCGTCAGGGACACAGCCATGTCTCACATCGAAGGCATGAAGCAGATCACAGATGGCCCTGCCCGCGAGTTCCGAAAGAAACTGGCACAGTCATGGAAGCCTACCCGATCTTATCCTCCGCGAGGCTGTATCCTGGTGTCTGGCTTTGTCGAGATCGAGCTGCCCAAAGGCTTCGTCGTTATTGACGTTTGGGGCCACTGGAATCCCAAGACAGAAAATTTCGAACCCAGATCGACCTACATGATACTCAGAAGATTGCAAATGAAGCAACAAGCTCCTGCTCGGGGCTGAGCAGACTATATAAAGGCATCTTTTTTGCATACTGGCGGCGTTGGGTTAGCGGTAAGCATTTTATTATCTTGGAGTGTCGTCGGCATCGGCTTGGTGGCATGAAAACACCAGCGATTATCCGCATGGGGTTGGGCAGGTCTGCCAGACCTTTCCAGGGCTGCGAACCTGCATTCCATACAATGATGGATTAAGCGTTCTTCTATTCATTATCAGAGATACCATAGATTGCGTGAGGCGGGACGGTTTCAGGGGTTCAAAATTCCTCTTACAATTCCTTCCTCATAATCTTGCCCACGCCTAGTTCTCTTGGCTTCCACCGTGCGTTTCTCTGCTAGCTGATGGCATTTCATGTCTGTGGCCTTCTCCTGGTGCCTCGACCACCCCCAACCCATCCATCTCATAGAGATGTCGCCCATCCAGTTCTTTCACGCCCGTGTACTTTTCCGAAGTTACTTCTCCCTGGACCTCTGTCTTGGTTTTCTTCGCGTGGCGTCGGTAAAACCAAATAGCCGCCAAAAGGGCAAACCCAGCAACAAACACGCCAACTCCAACCCCGATGCCCGCAATCGCGCCGACACTGAGGCCTGAAGAAGAGTCGCCAGGTGTGTCTGTCGACGTCTCAGCCGGCACAGTTGCAGCCGCAGTCGCGAAGGCGTCACTCGTGGTTGTCGCGTCCTGGCTCGCTGAGCTTATTGTCGTCGTAGCTGTTGCCGCCGCCGTCGTCGTCGTCGTCGTCAAAACCTGGCCCACAGCGTTGCCAATTGTCGCAGCAGGAAGCTTAAAGACAGCTGTCGAAGTACTGCAGCACCGTGTCTTTTCCCGGTCCGACTCGCAGCAGTATTCCGCCGCTGCGCCGTACCCCTGCCGGTCACACTCCCACACTTGGACACCACTGCTGCGGAAATCGTAGGCCGAGGAATTGTCCGGGGAATCTTGGTCTTGGTGTACTATTCAGCTACGTCGTGTCTTGGTGGCGAGGGAGGGGGGCTTCTTACTCAGGAGACACTGCTTCGGGCACGGGTCGCTGGTCCACTGCGCATCGGTACACGTCCCGCGGGCGTAGCTGATGCCGCTGCTGGATGTTGTGTCGTCGAGAAGGCAGAGGCCGTTGGATAGACACGCTTTCGATGAGCCGCAGCACATGCTCACTGGGGCGGAGACGTTGCATGGCACATCAGTGCTTTGTCTGCCGTTGGGAAAGTAGCAAAGTAGCTGGGCCGTCGCCAGTTGCAGTACTGCCACGACGACAAGAGTGCCGCTTGCCAACATCATGGAAAGTGTCTTTCTGGCGTGCCAATGAACGATACATGATCCTAGTGGAGAGACGTTCTGGAATCTAAGAACTTTATAGATGCGAGAGAGGATTCGGCGACAGATTTAATCGATGGAGGTCCACCCCGCACCGGCATAAGGCTGCTAGGAGTGGCACCACGATGCCACTCTAGTTTGGTCTGGTGCGACTACTTGATGGTCCTTCAAGTTAATTAAAGATCATACTCCACGTTTATGCAAGGATTCAGCAAATGTTCGGCCTGCCGTAGGCGTTTCATGGCTAATTTGGTGGCTGAACCCCCTTCCAGCGCATGGCGCTAACGCGGGAGAGGCAAAATCGAAGTCGAGGGTTCGTTGGCTGCTCAGCATAATATCTGTCGATACATTATTCCTTTTCGTCGACCTTCAAGTCTCTCTTGAAGAAAAAGAGTTTGCATAGAAAGATGGGGGAGAATAGGTCGCATCGGTCAAAAAGCCCCTTGCATCAACAGTCGATCAGCATTGGGGCTGACTCTTTTGATTGCAGCAACAAGGACTTCAACTCATGACAATTGGATACGCAGGCGATATTTTAGATGAGACTTCAGGCCACTGGCCGGAATATTGCGCGAGAAGCGAGCAATGGCAGCGTAAAAGGCATGTGGCGAAAGGCGACTCGTGATCCGCTCCCGCTTCCACTACCACAGATACCAAACTGGCAATCAGCTGTACGATGCGATGCAATTAAGCTTATTTTGACGCCCGCGTGCAGGGTGTAAGGGTGTCGTTGGCTTGCTGCGTCAGTAGTGTCGGCTATGCACCTCGCTGACGTCCGTTGCGCAGTGCTTCGATGCCTGTTCGCTCAAAGAAGAGGCAGACTTGCAACCAGAGAGGTGCCTGTTTCCAAAAGGGTGTCTTGATTGAGACTGCCTACCTTTTATTCAAGAAGGAATTGCGGTTTGGAGATGCGTGTGAGGAAGGACCAAAGCGCAGGATGCCACTGCCCAATTGAGGCCTCAACCAACCCGCAAGGTGAATGAGGCCAAACGGCCTCCACTGTCAGCAGCCGCCATTCGACTCACACGGCGACAAAACAAACCTTCAGCAAGCGGCCTCAATGATTCTGTCCTTTATTAACGTCCAAATTTCTTCATTATCCGTCTTCCATCTTCTCCTCAGCAGGTTCTACCCACCATCCATCAACAAACATCTATCGTCGTCTTCGTCTGCTATCGTCCTCGTCGTCTTCGTCGTCTTCGTCTGCTGTCGTCGTCTTCGTCTGCTGTCGTCGTCTTCGTCTGCTGTCGTCGTCTACTATCATCATGGCGTCCCAGTCCCACCTCCGACAACGCCTTCTACAGGATATCGCTGAGCTTCAGCGTGAACCCTATCCTCGGATCTCCCTGCACACCAGTGAAGATCTTACGACAGCTTGCCTGGTCATCCAGGCCGAGGGTTGGATGCCGATTCACATGACCATCGAGTTTGGAGATCGATACCCTCTTGTCGCCCCCAAAATCAAGATGAACACGAGAATGAACCATCCCAACGTTTTCAGCTCGTACATTTGCGCATCCATTCTTAACACATCCGAAGGATATACGCCCGCGTACACCCTCAAGGGCATCGCTATCCAGATGCTGAGCTTCTTCAACAGCGAGAACGTCGAGCAGATATATAGTGGTGCGAAGTATGGCCTCAAACACTTTCGGCAAGAGAGCTTGGCTATGAAGCAGACTTTCGTCTGCTCCCGTTGCGATTTCGACGGCACACAGACCAAGGCGGATATCAGGAGGCTTCGCCGGTATGCCACGAAAGCGCAGCCTCAAACCGAAGACGTCCAGACGGAGCAAGAAAGGCACCAGGAGCTGCAGTGTGCCCTCTCTAAGCTGCCGGATGAGTTGATCTTGGAGACTCTCGAGAACCTGGGTTTCGAGGAGCTAATTGCGTTCTCCCACGCTTGGCCGAAGGTCGCCAAAATCATCGCGGATTTTGACTTGATTCGCCTGCGAGAGCTTCAGTGCTTCTTTTCCAAAGCAAACTTCCAGAACGCGAAGCTCGGCGTGGGAGTCGACGTATCAGGCCATGGAAAGCGGTCGATCCAATCCGAGTTCGACCTCATCTCTCAAGCTGCCTTCCGCGATCTTGGCATCCGCCAATCCGTCCACAACCTTCGCTTCCAATATTGGCTGCCACTTCCAATTTCACGCCGACACTGGAGGTCCGTCCAGGAGGACGTCCCTCTCGTCATGGACGCCATTGCAGGAAGGGCGAGTTTGCCAAGTCGGTCCTCTGTCGACGTTCTTGCGGCCTTCATGAATGACATTGTGGTGCGACTCAACCAAGTTGAGGCCAAGTCGGCGCCGAGGAGGGCGTCATACCAAGATGGCTATGATGATGCCCGGGTGAGCCAGAAGAGTACCCTTCGCCATGCGTCAGAGAAAGCGATAGAGTCATATTTCCATCTATACCACCTCCTGCTCTGCCTCGCCACGAGCGACGAGTTGCTCGTGAGAGCTGCGAACACCAAGATCCAGAACTTCATGAAGGGCCAAACCTCCAAGGAAGTCTGCCCAAATCTCGGCCATCTTTTCGTCTATCTACTCATCAGCGATGCGGCAATCACGGAGAAAATGCGCAAGGCCATTATCACAGAAGCTATCACGCGGAACGTTGTCTGGATGCTCGACAAGAGGGGGGCGAACAGGCCGGAACTCAGTTACCTGGAGCCGGACAAGGTCTCGACCTTCCGCTTGCGCAAGACCTTCGAGGCAAGCCGGACATCGTATCGCCTGCTAATGTTCTCCGAGCTTTTCCGACGCATCGCCAGGCCATCCAATGAGAAGAGCCTAGTCGAGGTTCGGGACGAGCTGTTCGATCGCCACGGTGCACCACCCCAGGGAGCTGCCCTTCAGTTGTCGACCGATGTCCGTCGCCTCCATGACATCGACAATTTCCACGACTTCTTTGTCGAGATGGGCATCGAGAACAAACCGAGTGCAGAGTGGTTCACCTCTCATTTACGAGAGTGTGTTAGGGGCAGCATGGCAAGAGGGTACTCTGTGTGGGGTCTGCCGGCGACTACTGCGCTGGCTCTCAGACGTCAACTTGAGCCAAGCGTCGGGCTTTACGGAGATCAGTATGTGAAAGCTCCGCCACCGGCTTCGAAACTTCAAGGCATCACCTTCTTCCCTAAAAAAAAGAGTCTTGCCAGCCGGGCGAGGTAGTCCTGCTAATGCGACCACGTTTCCCTAGTACTCGCTTTCGTCGTCGTATATCGTCGTCGTCCATCGTCGTCCATAGTCGTTATCGTTATCGCCACCTCGATCGTCTTCCTTACTACCATCGTTCTTATAGAAGTGTTAGGTGCGCTACAACTGAAGCTATGCAGAATAATGCCCGGCTAGCAGAACTAAAGAAGAGGGGTCTGAAGCAGCGACAGGTTGCTTGAAATAGGAAGAGGAGCCAGAAATTTAAGGCGTAGGGGCTTGAATGTGATACCTAGTAGATAATCCTTCTTTAGCATAATGTAATTTGCCAGTACAATTAAATTCATTGTGAGTCGAGTCGTTGTTACGAATGGAAGTGTTCTAATAAAATATGAAAAAGTATGGTACAGAATTTCTTTATCGATATCATATTTCTAAGGCTACACATTACCATGATGGACAAAAAGAAATAATCATCCATCCAAAGGGTTTGCAACTAGGTGCATTTCTGTCGGGCAGCAGGGCTTAAATGTAGCTTCATTTTGGCCAATCGCACCAACTAGGACCAGTTTGACCCAAAATTCCAAGCATATGAGCTGCATGGCGGGCCGATGAGGTTGGACTCAGGCCAGCCTGGCAGGAAAAGGGGAGCAGCAGTAGACTTAGACGTCAGAGGTGAGGGTCGGTCAGATAATCGGGATAGCGCCGGTGAGTCTCGGTGAGTCTCGGTAAGGCTCGGTGAGAAAGTCTGCCTTCGGTCAGGCAGAATGTCTCTGTGCACGGACCATCTAAGCTGTTCAGGGTCTACCTCCCCACCCGCATCCCCCAGCTCTTCCCTCTTCCAACGTCACCTCGTCCTTCTCTCTTCTTCTTCATCTGGTAGGACCACCCCGGCACAGGACTTGGCTGGAGTCCTAGCAGGGCTTCATGATACCTTCTCTCAACATCAATCATGCGCAGACACTCAATTTAGTAGATGCGCTTGCATTTTAATTCAATTCTGGGCTTATGGCGTATTCCTCCCTTGACTTACAAGCAACATCGTGATACTGTGTTGGTGGCTCTGCATGCGTGCGCTCACTGCGGGCATCAACGACATCGACGACCTCACTCACGATAGTTTCCGAGGCATCATTCAAAACTCTCTTGGTAAGAAGATACTCGATTCGTTAACTAAACGATTTCCAGGCAGTTCCCTTCTACAGGAATCGGTCAAGCTTCATCATTTCCAACGCCCAGCGCCAAATCGATACCATCGTCACTTTGTCCCAAACCGCCATCGGCTGAGCATGATTGCATTGTCTGAGCCGTTTTCATTAATACAAGTAGGAAAACAGACAGAGTATCCGCTAAACACATCGTCACCGGCTCGAAACCACAGCTCAATTCCTCAACGTCTTCCTCCGCCCTTCCACCCCAGCCATGTAAGCCAAGGCATCGTCCACTAAAGGGATGGTCAGTCGCATGTCCACTGAAAAGCACCAATGGTGAGATCGTGAGGTGCGGGGTAGTGCTTACTTTGCGAATCGACCCTCTCTCGGCCAGCGAGATACCACGTCTCGTTGACCCTGTCCTCCTCCCTCTCATCGCCCAGGCAGGGGAAGAATTGGACATGTGTTGAGAGGGGAGCGAGGTCTGGTGTGCGAAGACGGGGGATGCGGGGTGCCCGTGGTGGCAGCGCTTCTTCGTAGGGTACCAGAGCGGGTTCCGCGGTGTCGTCGGGGAAGAGGATGAAGTCGTCCTCGGGCGCAGCCAAGAGGTCCTTGGAGTCGGGTCCATCATCAAAGAGGGGAGCGTCGTGGAAGTGATGAGCCTGAGAGAGATGGGCGTCGTGGTGGCTGCTGTGGTCACTCCATGACCCAATCGCGAGGAGGCTGTTCTCGCTCTGGTCGCGTTTGTGCGATTTGCTGGTCCTCCGGGGTGTCCGGGGCTTCTTGCGAGGTCTCTGGGTGCTGTGGGAGTACTCCTCGGTCATGTGATTTGGGAGCAGACCAGGCGAGTAAGGTTCTGAGTGGAATCCGCGCGGCGAGGGCTGGTTGAGCGATGTTGGTGTGAGCCGGCCGCGGGGGCTCAGCAGGGCAGGTGTGGTGGTGAAACGGTGAGGGGAACTGTTGCGCTGCGATGACGCCATGCTGTAGTCCATTTGAAGCGATTGGCGAGTTGATGATCTGAGGTGTGGTGATTTTATGGCCTCTGAGCGGGACGAGAGGGTGACAGGTGCGAGTGCCATTGTTGGGTGAGTCCTGTCTACTGATGAGCATTGTGTAGTAAGGAGGGGACGGTGTTGGTTGTCATGATGGGCGGTGATTACCTGGTGGTATAGATGGGGGTATGAGAAGGAGTGGTCGAGATGAGGTGGTGATGGCCTCCAGTGAGGTAGGAAGCCCGGGTAGAGGGGGAGGGGGGGCTCCAAGTGGTAGCTGAAGGGGATTGATGGTGGTGAGTGGCCCGGGCAAGGTGCAAAGTGATGGCCAAAGTTGGTTTTGGGTGCCAGGAGAAAGTTCTCTGATAAAAGTGAAGAAGCCAGAGGAAGAGCGAGAGGTTGAGGAAAGGAGGGTGGTGGGATGCCAGCGGGTTTTATGTGGTGAGTGTCCCTGCTGCGCACTCTCCTCGGTATGGGCCAATGAGAGTGCAGGATTCCACTCACCCCCGTTGAGCACCTCGACCCGACCTGACACACCTTGGCCTGCACTACCCTCCTCTTCCTTCTGATGGCATTCAAGTTGAATGTCATCACCAATTCGGTCCTTTGGAGTTCACCAAATCAATGCAATCGCTCACAGGACTCAGGAGACGTCGTTGGATGGTGCTGGAAGTCGTCGGCGAGCCTTGGAGTCAGTGTGTCGAGGCCGGCGATGGTGATGGCTTCTCTTTCTTTTCCTTCGTCAAGCCCCTCTTTGGCATTGTCCCTGGTGTCTTTATGTGCTTTATGAAGAGGCACCATGCTGTCACTTCTTCTTTCACTCGCCTGGATCGTGGGGCGTCTTCTTGGTGTCCTCGAAGGGCTGCAAGTCTGGCAGTTCATTGCGAGCAGTCCAAATCTCTTGTCTTTGACTTGATGGATCCTACGAGAGGCAATCGAGTGATGGAATCGAATGGATGGCAATGCCCATCAATTCTTGTATTAGATGGTCGTCCGAGGTGGGCTCTGCGTCGCCGTATAAAGTAGATACGGAAGATGTAGTGTCATGTGACCCTCCCACTGCACTCTTCCTCAGCACCTACCCCGTGCACCCTCCCGCCAACGGCCCGTTCCCTCCCCAGCTTTCATCCCCCACTTGCCTCTCGTCCTCGCCTCTTCTATTCATCCTTCATACACATCCCTCCTGCTCACCTAATCCACTTTCCTCCCTTCAAAACCTTCTCAGCCATCACTATCGATAAGGCCATGCTCTGCTCCCCAAGCCTACATCCCACAATTCAGCCATCAGAAGTCGATCAGGTTTCTCAGCATCCCCTTCGTCTTTGCCAATGTGATCTTGTCATCCCACTTAATCTTGTCATCCCACTTAATCTTGTCTGCCCACTGGATCATCATGACCCCGAGCCTACCTCAGGCTTGCTGCATGGCTTTCCTCTACCGAGACGGCACCACTTCAGAAGCTGTGGAAGCTACTGGCGCCGACGTCCCAGTCAAAGTCAGGCTGACGTCCCCCCTCCCATCTCCACCACCAAAAGTCCACTCTTGTGAAGAAGTTGAGCTTCTTGAGGCGCTCCGAGTCCCAGAAGAAAAGCCCGAAGAGTCGGCAATTGGTCATACGAAGGTCATTGTTGGCGAACCCGGGGAACCATTGGTACGCCCAGAACCATGCCTCTTCGGGCCCGGTGTCGGTGTCATTGGTGACTATGGATCGCCGCATGTATTCTTTCCACTCTTCAGGCGTCCATGCCGTGACGGCTTTCTCGATGGGCAGGTCGAGAGTGTTTAGCTCATTGCATTTGTCGACGGCATCGGAGAACCAGACGTAGATGTCGCCGACTCGGTTGTAGCTGGCATAGCGCGATTGCTGTGGAAGAGAGGCGAGGAGCTGATAGAACTTGGTAGCAGGCGTCATGGAGACTTTGTAAAGGAATTTGAGACCGAAGCACAGGAGTCTGGCTTGGTTTTGCTTGATGTGGCAGTCGCCCCGTTCTAGGTTGGGCGGGAGGATAGGGCCGGTCCAGTAGACCACTTGGGCTCCGTTCCTAGGGCCGCAGTGGTGCTTTGATAATGCTTCTAGCTTTCTCAACTCCACGAGGGCATGCAATGCTGCAGGGAAAACTCAGACATGGTGGAGATCCAAGGGGAAGATGTCGCTTACGAGGTCCGATGACGGCAGCTGCGAGGTAATCTCTTACTGCGACAAGCTGCTCCATCTCCCAAGGTGAGAGGTAGTCAAAGAAGTGTGCTCTCTGGAAGTTGACGACGTCGAGATTGAACCGCACAACTTCTGGGTCCTTGAACAGGTTGCAGTAGACCTCGAAGCGGTAGAGTGCCCGTTGAAAGCGGGCCGTTTCTGCTGCAGAGGGCTGATCCGCTACCGAGGGAGGTTGTGGCCAGTCTCGGCGGTCGCTTGCGAGGCCTACTTGCTCTTTGGTGAGACGCTGCAATGCAAAGTCTTGAAATTTGGTTGTGAGATGAACAGCGCATTCATGTAGACTTGACAAGGCAGCTCCGTCGGCGAGGCTAATCTTGTGAGGGATAAGCGGCCGCTCTTTGACGTATTTGTCGCTATAGTCAACGATAAGATTGAGGTCTTTGGAATCAAACTTTGAAGACTCGAGGGCCATGATTGTGTCTGGCAAAACTTGTCGGTCGACCTCGTTTAGCATGACCTGGCGACATGCTGAAGGGGCGCAACGAAGCCATGTTGGAGAGGTAAGGGCTGCATTTCTAAGAGAGCTGAAATCAGGGAGATGGGAGAGCACAGAGACCCAAAGCTCGTCTGGAAGTGCGCTTCTCATTGTTTCGGTCGTCATCGTTTCTTGGACAGTGTTGCGATGAGTCTAGTGAGACGGCAAGAATCGTGAAATCAACCAAAGCTTGGGAATCTCGAATTTAGTCGGAAAAAAGAGAGAAAATGAAGTATGAGAAGTAATGTAATGACAAAGTGCTAGACCTAATGATTTAAAGAAGGGGCTGGCAGCATGTGAAGTGAGCGGGGCTTGGCACGGTGTCGTTCATATGCTAAAGAAGTCCGTCTTTTGAAGTTGCGCCAACAGAGAGCCCCTGATTGATTGACATGGACTGGCGGGTTGTGGAAATCAAGCACCAACTGAACGGCACAAGTTCCCGTTGGGCTGTTTGGTCTTCGTTCGCGATCGCAATATGTACACGAAAGCAAGACAGAAGATGACCAAAAAAAAAGAGGGCAGATAAGCCGGGTATTTGGATGAAGTGTCGTCGCAGGATAGATGATACTGCGCCGCGCCTGACCCCCCGCGGATGGGTCAAGTCCGCGACGTGGAGGGCCGTGTGGGTACTCGACCGCTGGTGCCGCTGTAAACTTCAGCACCCGAACGCCATCGACTCTCCGAACACTCCGATACGGTTGTGGCACAAATTCGGACATGGCTGTGCATCTGTGGCTCCCCTCACTAGCCACACGTTCCTCTGCAGCCACAACACCAGAGGCATGTGGCTGGGCAGCTAGTCCACATCTGGCTAGCGCTCAATTGCTCTCAAGTCCTGTCGGCGGTGCTTGCGAAGGTTCAGCGGATTGATTGCTGACCAGCAGCTCCCGTCGCGCATCAAATCCCTTCCCGGCGCCTGCCTTACGGAACTCTTCGCGAACGTCACCCCAACAGCCGCATTCCATTTCGCGTGGCCGAGTCGCGCACTTACGAAACGACAATCCGTTCGAGCTTCCGTTAGTCGCATTTCGATTCCGGATCGCCGCGATGGGCAAGAAGCGCGGCCACCCCGACGTCGAGGACGTCCTATCTCGACCGTGGTGCTACTACTGTACGCCTAGCTCATGCTTGCTTCCATTGCCTGGGTGCTCATGCTAACTTACCACTAGGCGAGCGTGACTTCGAAGATCTGAAGCTTCTCATTTCTCATCAGAAGGCGAAACACTTCAAGTGCGACCGATGCGGACGCCGTCTGAACACAGCCGGAGGTTGGTTGAGCTTGCGCCGTCGTCTGCAAACTGTCGCAAGCTAACGTGTTTTCTTCCCCAGGTCTCTCCGTCCATCTTAACCAAGTCCACAAAGAAACCCTCACCCAGGTCGAGAACGCGCTGCCCAACCGCCAAGGTCTCGATGTCGAGATCTTCGGTATGGAGGGTATCCCCCAGGACATCCTGGACCAGCACCGAAACCGCATCATCCAGAACTTCTACCAGGCCCAGGAGGATCGTCGTGTTGCCACTGGCAACCCTTTGCCTGGACAAGCAAAGCAGCCGCGCAAGAAGCTCAAGGCTGAGACACCTGAGGAGTTGAAGGCGCGTCTCGCTGAGCACAGAGCAAAGAGGGCCGCTGGGCAAACTGGAGGAACCAGCGGCAGTCCCGCCAACGGTGCCCCTGCAAGCGCAAGCCCTGGTGCATTCGTAAGTAAACTATTCTGTTGATGGCAGACTGTATTCTAATAAGCGCTGCAGAACAACTCTCCCTACCCCCCACCCCAAGCACCGTACGGGGCTCCCCCCGACCAGACCTACCCGCCTGGAGCTGCACCTGGCGCTCCCCAATATCCCCAGCAGGGATACCAGTCCGGCAACTACAATGGCTCTTCGCTCCCGGCGAGGCCATCAAGTGGCCCGCAGGCGGCTGCCGGTCTTCCTCAACGGCCGCCTCAGTACGGCGGCCAGTTCTGGAATGGTACCGGCGCTCCGCCTCAATACCCTGGCGCATCGACTGTCGATGAGCTGGTATCGGGTGCGGCACAGCACGGCGACGAGATCGACGAGCTCATTCGCCGGGCCGAGTCTGGCAGCAAGGCCCCGAAGCCGGAGGACGAGGAAGCCGCTGGAGAAAAGAAGTCGAAGAAGGACAAGGAGAAGAACGTCAGGATGGTCTACGCCGATACCGAAGTCAGTCCGGAGGAGCGGATGGCGCAATTACCCAAATACGCCTGGACGCCGGTCGCCTCGTGATCGATGGCCCTATTCGAGCTGGACGTCGGCCGAAGACACGGCGGGCTCAAAATGTCCGACCTGCGGCCCAACAATGTTTCCACGCGAGATTGCGAATTTCTATACTCGGGGCAAGGACGGTATCCCATCGGAGCGGAGTTTCTACGGCGTAGCTGGATTTAGGATGTACGTAAAATGTAAGGGATGCACTGGAAATTCCGTCAATGTACTCGTCGCAAGCCATGGCGCTGAACATGATTCCAGATTTGGCGCTCCGGTGGTCTTTATCTCGTGAACACGCCTTCAATATGCATGGTCAGTGCTTGACAACCACAAACGAAGGACGACTCTCAAAAATCAAGTTTTTCTCGGCTATCCTCATTGGAAGCGTGAGCATAGGTCAGTATTGCGACTCTCCATCATCAACAGGGACACCAGATAGATAGCTGTGAGCGCGGCACTCTCGACGATATTCTCCAACCTTTGGAGCGGCTCATACCCAGCACTTTTGTTTTCGGTGTCATGGACGTCTGAAAGATACCACTTTCTCTCCGCCGAGGCTCGTATGCCCTTGTGCACAGCTCATGGCTTGTTACCGGCAGGTTAATAACAGCAGATGAGAGCCGCAACATGGATGTGAGGGCTTCACGTGGCCAGGCCAGAGCTCAGACAGCATTCCCCTGCCAGCATTATATCACGAGTCATTATGAGGGAAGGTCAGTAGGTCAGAGAGGCTCAAAGGTTTGTTGACAATGTTTCGAAGTCCAAATGTCTGGCTCGTACGCATTGCCTCATTTTCGCAGTGCCAGGGCGCCATGTCCCAGAGCCGGGTAATTAGCGGTCGGTACTCGGAACGCCGTGCTTGTATCCGTACACACCATCAGGCAAATTCGTGGAGATGGCTCGCTTTGCGGCTAAATGCAACCTCTCCACTTTGGGTTCCACGGGACTGCATTTTCCCCGCAGTCGCTTTTGCCGTTCCGGGCCACGCCGTTCTCCAAATTGACGGCTTTTGGGGTAATTTGTTCGTTGTCGTTCGTTGTGTCTATGTCGTTTCTTCAATCATGTATCAAAGTCCCAGCTTCAAGCTCCAAGCAGCTATGGTAAGACCAGAGGAGTCTCATGGCCTATTCCACGGAACAAACGACTTTGACCGGCGAACACCCGTGGCTGCTCTGGCCAACGCGTGGGTAAACATCAATTGCCGGTAACCTGTCTCGTTTCGAGCCGGTGCGCCGTCCTGCGGGGAAGCTCGACTCAAGCATCTTGGAGGTTGGGGTTCTCCCAGTCCTCGTGGAAAGACGGCTTTTCTTCCTACAGGGGCCGAGAAGCTAACCCGCCCCCTCTCCGGCCCGTCATCGACGCTTCTTGGCTTCTCTGTGGCCCTCTTTAACCGTCGGTCAGGCACGATCATCCCATGTAGCAAGAGGTCTCCAGATGTCCCTGCGTGCGAATGCCGCTCCATCATTGGTTGCAAGAGGATCTATTGCGTCTGTGGTGTCATAATTGGTTGCGTGAACACTTGGATACTACCAGGCCATGCCTGATCAATCTACTTTTCCCTATGGAAGCATCATCCCGGCCTCGTTCTCCAACCGTTCCTGGCCTGAGGGTCGTATCGTGCCGGTCAATTGGGTACTCAGCTGCGTCCGTATAAGAGCTCAAGCTGTTCCCCGGATTTCTCCTGTGATGTCGTTTGTCCCATACCCTGCTTTGCGCCTCGTGTGCGTTTCTCAATCTGTCTTTGTGACCTCCAAGCCGTGGGCAGAGGTTGTCTTTTCTAAAGTAGACAGGCCACTCTCCGCTAGCTCCTTTGCGACCAGGCCGGACGGGACTCTCCCACCATGAAGCCCTTCTCATGGGCGACGCTTGCGAGCCTGGCACCTCTGGTGTCGGCTCTGGGACAGCAGGCCATCGTCTCGTTCAAAAGTGGCGACAACACGTTCCAGATCGCCGGAGGCAACGTCAAAGCCGGCCAGATTCTCGTCTCCAGCGACGACTACTGGGGCGTCATTAGAGCTGCTGGAGATTTGGCGGTAGACTTTGGTCGCGTCACCGGCACGAATTACACTCTCAGCAACGGAGAGAGCGGTGCGAAACCTGCCGTCTACAGCTACGCGCCCGTCGATGTGAGCAACAATACGATTGTAAGTTCTGTCACCAACTTCAGCAGGTCTTCGGAATCGGCCAAAGACGCCAGTGGCTTGGCTAAGACGCTCTGACCCGAGATGGAATGACTGACTGTGTTAGTATCGTGTTCAAGACAAGCAATCTTTCGACGGCCCCAAGTACTCCGACCCGGCCCCGGGCAGCACCGTCATCATTGCCGGTACCATCGGGCACTCAAAGTACATCGACGACCTCGTGAAGGCGCAGAAGCTCAATGTCAGCGATGTCGACGGAAAGTGGGAGGCCTTCGTGAGCGAGTTGGTTGATGAGCCTATTGCGGGGTGCTCCCGCGCGCTCATCGTTGCCGGCAGCGACCCTCGAGGAACCATCTACGGCATCTATGATGTGAGCGAGCAGATTGGCGTCAGCCCCTGGTACTTCTGGGCGGATGTGCCCACGAAGAAAGCCAAGGAAATTTACATCTTGCCCGAACGCAAGGTCCAAGGTTCGCCGTCGGTCAAGTACCGTGGATTCTTCCTCAACGACGAGCAGCCGGGGCTTTCTAGCTGGGTTTCGTAAGTGCAAACGGTCTTTACGTCCACCGGTGGCTGCTAACGAAGACACAGCACTCAGTGGAATGATACTTGGAACAACGCTGCGGGGTACAACCACCAATTCTACAGTCTGGTGGGCGAGCTTTTGCTCCGCCTGCGCGCCAACTACCTTTGGCCGACACTCTGGGGCAGCATGGTTTATGTTGACGACCCGCTAAACCAGCCACTTCTCGATGCGTACGAGGTTGTGCTTGGTGGTTCCCACACGGAGCCTTTAATGCGTGCTCAGAATGAGTTCAAGTCGTTCTACCAAGGGCAGTGGGCGTACAACCTCAACAACCAGACCATTGACGATTACTTCAAATACGGTGTTGAGCGTGCCAAGCCGTATGCTCGCAACAGTCTGTGGACCATGGCCATGCGCGGCACTGGAGACACGGCCATCGAGGGCGACTTGGGCGTCGAGGGCATCATCACCATGCTGGAGAAGCTCGTTGCCAACCAGCGCACTATCATTGCAGATGGTCTCGGCATTCAAGATGTCTCGACTGTTCCGTCGCTGTGGTGTCTCTACAAGGAGGTGCAGTCGTACCAGGAGAAAGGTCTTCATGTACCCGAAGATATCACTCTTCTTTGGGCCGACGACAACTGGGGAAATGTCAGACGACTGCCTCTGACCAACGAGACCGATCGCAGCGGTGGCGCTGGTGTCTACTACCACTTTGACTATGTCGGTGACCCGCGCGACTATAAGTGGATTAACACGATCCAGTTGGAAAAGACGGCTGAACAGGTGAGACTCTCTCCGTTGTTGACTTGTTTGAATTTGACTGACATAATTAGATGTACCTTGCCTACGCGCGTAAGGCCGATCGCATCTGGATAGTCAACGTTGGCGATCTGAAGCCTCTCGAGATCCCCATCAGCCACTTCTTCGACCTTGCATACGACACCGAGAAATGGGGCCCTGACAACACGCAAGGATGGCTCAAGTCCTGGGCCGACCGCGAATTCGGTGCCGATCACGCGGCGAATATCACGGACATCATGACGAGATATGGAATGTACGCTGCTCGCAGGAAGTACGAGCTGGTCGAGCCTCAGACGTACTCGATCATCAACTACAACGAGGCGGACGCTGTCTTGGAACAGTGGTCCATCCTGCACGAGCAGGCCCTGGCTGCGTATGATTCCCTCGACAAGGAGTACCAGGCCGCATTCTTTGAGATGATCTTGCATCCCATCATGGCGGGAGAAATTCTTCACAAGATCCAGATTAACGGGGCCAAGAACCAGCTCTATGCCGGGCAGAAGCGAAACCTGGCCAACGACGTGATTGACCAGTCGAGAGCTCTGTTGGCGGCTGATGCCAACCTGACTATGAGATGGAATGACCTCCTCGATGGCAAGTGGCAGCACATGCTTGACCGTAAGTAAACCTGGAAACCTGACGTTGGGACGACACTGACGAGTTGTAGAAACCCATCTGGGATACGATGGATACTGGCAGCAGCCCATGCGAAACACGCTCCCCGACATGCGTTTCGTCCAAACCGCATTCCCATCTCTGGGCGGCCAGATCGGCGTCGGTGTCGAAGGATCCAACGCCAGCGTGCAGGGAGACGACAAGTGGCACACCAATTCCGCCAACGACCTCTCCACTCCTCCGCTTGATCCGTACGGTGCTGCCACTCGTTACTTTGAGATCTTCACCCGCGGCAACCAAGCTTGTGAGTGGAAGGCGAGCCCGTGGCAGCCGTGGGTCAAGCTTTCGCAGTACAGCGGCGCCGTCGGCGGCGACAACGGCACTGACGCCCGTGTCTTTGTGTCCATCGACTGGGAAAACGCACCCAAGGCCCCCAACACCACGCAGGTGTACATCAACGTGACGACCCCGTGCCGCGGGATGGAGAGGTACGCTGGCCAGGGGCAGAGAGTCATCGTTCCCGTTGCCAACCGCGCCGTTCCGTCAAACTTCACCAAGGGTTTCGTCGAGTCTGATGGGCATGTGTCCATCGAAGGCCCCCATTACCAGAGCATCGTGCCAGCAAGCAACAACGCAAGCAACAGCAGCCTCAAGTACCACACCTTTGAGAATTATGGCCGCACGCTCGGGGGCGTGGGCCTGTACCCTGCCAACGCGGAGAAGGTCGAGCTCGGGGAGGGCCCAGGCCTGGAGTACAACATGTACCTCTTCACCAACACCAGCAAGGCCAACGTCACGCTCTACATCTCGCCGTCTGCCAACTACCTCGGAGAAGGCAACCCGCTTGAGTACGGAATCTCGCTGTACCCCACCGGCGGCAGCGAGCCTGAGCCCAAGAGGGTCGAGCCGGTTGGCAAGACGGAAGGTGCGAACATGCCCGACGGATGGGGCTATGCCGTGGGCGATGCCGTGTGGGGTCTGACTGGCAACTACACCACAACATCGTTCAACGTCACCCAGGAGGGCGCATACACGCTGCGTGTGTGGGCTCTCATGCCGAACATCATCGTGCAGAAGGTCGTGATTGACCTCGGCGGCGTGCGGAAGTCGTACCTCGGACCCCCGGAGAGCTTCCTCGTGGGCCGGGACGAGCAGGGCAAGTACAACCAGACGACGTTCAGCAGCAGCCCCGGTGTTGTTGGAAGTGACGCGACGCGACTGGCGCAGAAGGCAGACAAGAAGAGCATGGGCTCGAGGACGCTGGCCAATAGCACTGTGACATGTGTGTTTGCTGTGGTTTTTGGTGTTGTCTTCAGCATCTTCTGATGTTGAGGCTTGATGAATGAATGGCGAGAAAATAGTTAGTGTTTAAACAAAGACAAAAATTAGTCGTCACATAATTCTCCAGTATAAATGAAAAATTCAAGTGTCATCGTATTATTCCCATTCTGAAGCACTAGGCCATCCACCTTTTCTCACACCAGGCCTCTTCGGAGAGCTGGGTCGTGGTGTTTTGTTTGGAGTTTGGCGAGTCCTTTGTCCACTTGAAGCTGCTCTCTTGGAGCGTTGTTTGTGGCTGGACTGTCTCACCAGCCACGGCTCCCCAACGTTGCGTGGCTGATGACGTGACGCCTTCCCTCATTCGGACAGGTGCCCTGAAGTGGACCCGTCAAACCTCCTAAAACGGCATGGCGGTCCCATAATCCCCTCGCTTAAAAGGCTCCCGGTCGTCAAGGGCAACGCGGTACTCGGGGGTGAGGGACCTCTGAAAACAACAAACGTCAGTCAGGCAAGTCACAGGCCCTGGACCGACTCGTCGTAACCTAACGTAACGGCAGCTGGAGGAAGTGCGAGACCCCTTCGAGACATTCACGCTCATTCCTAATCTCTTATCCATCTGCATCTTCATCCACACACTCTCTCCTCTCTCTTCCTCCCCTCGACCGCCGACTCCCACCAGAGCAGCATCCTCATTCACTAACCCAACAGCTGCTTTGCTATTCCGTTAATTCTTCTTTTTTTCTTGTCGCCTTTGCCCTCCTCTTCTCGTCTCTCCTGATGCTCGGCTCGCGCTGCAGAGCGGCTTTGTTTATTTCTTGATTGCACTCGCCTCCTGCACCTGTCGAACCTGGACTTCTTTTTGTTTACAGTCTTGGATTCAAATAGACAGAACGATTTCGAGTACCGAGACCCGCACGGGACCCCAGACGACAGAGAATCACCACATCAGCCAACATGGTCGTTGACCCTGGAGCATCGTCCATCACGGTCGCAGGTTCGTTGCGCCGACACAAGCTCTATGCCGGTGGCCGTGAATACTGACGTCGGTGACATACAGTTCGAGTGCGACCGTTCACAATCCGCGAAGCTGCGCAATTGTACGTCAACACATAGGAGAGGGGAATAATCGTAAGCCGGTACTGACTGCCTGCAGAACACGAAACGATGAGGGCACCGTCTTTTTGGGCGACGGCTCTCTCGCCGCCGCGCCCCCCAAACTCCAAAGAGGCGGCATCCGACCCGTGATCAAGGTCATCGACGATAAGTGTCTGTGAGTATACCCCCCCGCCTCTCCATGCGCCGCAATGCCATCTGACACAGGCTTCGCAGTGTCTTCGATCCCCCAGAGGACAACCCCGTCCACAAGTTCGGCCGATCCGTCGTCCCTCAAGGCAAGAGGGTCAAGGATCAGACCTTCATGTTCGACAGAATCTTCGACGACAACGCCACCCAGAACGATGTCTACGAGGGCACAACCAAACAACTGATCGACAGCGTCCTCGACGGCTACAATGCCACCGTCTTCGCCTACGGCGCAACCGGTTGCGGCAAGACACACACCATCACCGGCACATCACAGCACCCTGGTATCATCTTCCTCACCATGCAGGAACTGTTCGAGAAGATCAATGAGCGAAGCCAGGATAAGACCACCGAGGTCACTCTATCATACCTCGAAATCTACAACGAGACCATCCGCGACCTGCTGGTCCCCGGAGGTAGCAAACAGGGATTGATGCTCCGTGAGGACTCGAACCAGGCCGTCTCCGTCGCAGGTCTTACCAGCCATCAGCCCAAGGACGTTCAGGAGGTCATGGACATGATTGTGCAGGGTAATGAGTGGCGCACTGTCTCCCCGACTGCGGCCAACGCCGTGTCCTCGCGATCTCACGCCGTTCTGCAGATCAACATCGCCCAGAAGGACCGTACTGCCTCCGTCAACGAACCCCACACAATGGCCACGCTCAGCATCATCGATCTTGCCGGTAGCGAGCGTGCCAGCGCCACGAAGAACCGCGGCGAGCGCCTCCTCGAAGGTGCAAACATCAACAAGTCCCTCTTGGCTCTGGGAAGCTGCATCAACGCCTTGTGCGACCCCCACAAGCGCAACCACGTACCATATCGCAACAGCAAGCTTACTCGACTCCTCAAGTTTTCCCTCGGTGGAAATTGCAAGACTGTCATGATTGTCTGTGTCAGTCCCTCCAGCGTCCATTTCGACGAGACGCAAAACACCCTCCGATACGCCAACCGGGCAAAGAACATCCAGACCAAGGTTACCCGTAACGTTTTCAACGTCAACAGACACGTCAAGGATTTCTTGGTCAAGATCGACGAGCAGATGGCCTTGATCAACGAGCTGAAGGCGCAGCAGAAGGATGCGGAGAAGCTTTTCTATGCCAAGTTCCGGAAGCAGATGGAGAAGCAGAACTCGGTCGGGCGCGAGGGAATTCAGCGCCTCCGTGTGGCGTACGACAATTCTGCCTCCGAGCGGAAAGACAAGATCAACAACATGAAGAAGCTACGGGCCTTTGAGAGGAGGATTGGTCTGCTTTCTGCATGGATTGCATCGTTCGACACCGTCTGCGATACCAGAGGAGATGAGGACTCGATGCCCCCACCCCTTGTCGCCATTCGCAAGACGGCGCAGGGAATCATGGTGGAGTTGGAGCACAGTCGGCAGCACATCCACCAAAAGTTGGAGAGCACCAACTGGGAGCGTGCCATGGATACAGCCCTCCACCACAGCTTGAAGCAGTTGCCCGGCGGTGATGCTGACGGACCCGAGGTCGACAGTCTGACTCGCGAGGCCGAGCTTCTCAAGGCCAACTTTGGCAGGGATGCCAACCGCGAGGTATTAGAGATGGACAAGGCAGGCGACGCTTCTATGGTCCAGGTTCTTCTGACAGCGCAATTCGACATGCTTGCGTCGCTCGCTGATACGCTTGCCATGAATGAGGATGAGGCTGTTGCACACGCCAAGCAGATCATCAACCGTCTGCTGGAGGTAGGCTTCTCGGCTGCGACGAACATTGTCAAGCCCGATGGTGTCAAAATCCCGCTCGAGAAGTTCTCACCCACCAAGAAGGGGACGCCAAAGCGCAAGAAGGCGGTTGTGAACAACATCGCACCCATGCCCCAACCCGCTTTCGTCCCGGCTCCCGAGCCCTCTCCCCAGAAGACCCACGCATCGCCTATGAAGTCGTCACCCCGTCGTAAGAAAGCAGGCGCTCCGCGAAGTCCTCGTAAGGGAGTCTCCTTCACGCCTGTCAAGAAGAAGATGGAGTTCAAGCGTGCCGTTCGCTGGAGAGACGACGAGACGGAATCGGGGCTTGCGGATTTCGAAAAGACACCTAAGAAGTACGACTCAACGCCGGAGCAAAACAACTCGCCTGACAAGTTTGGTCCTCCCTTGAGAATGCCTGCGCTTCCATCCTACCTCCAGGAGGAAGACAACACCACAACTTCGTTCAGCTCCGAATCGAGCCCGACGTTGGAGCTCCCCGAGACTGGATCCATCCCAATGGCCAAGCCTAACAGGTTCCAGGCTGGATTTCTGTCCAAGGGGGCCACCCGTGTATCATCCGTTGGCTCGGGGTCGCCTACCTCCCTCCCGATAATGACAGCAAACTTGGGCTCTTCACCGCTTTCAGACAGCGGTCGCTCAGCTCCTCTGCGCGCCCTCGACGTTCACCGTTCCTCAAATCTCTCGCCGCCAGCCTTCCGCTCTAGAATCGCAAGGGCTAGCCCGCCTCCACGAACATCGCTGTCCGGCTCCGGTCTCTCCGTTGATGAGAACAACCCGCCGGCGTCTCAGACGGCCTCCGGTTCCGATTCTGAATCCCCGAGCATTGACCCTCGGAAGATCCGGTCGGCGCTGCAGAACATGAAGAAGGTTCGCGGCGAACACCGTCGCATATCATCCATGTCGGGCACTGCAGCTTCCAACGCGAGGCGTGTTTCTTCTGTCAGCTCGACCTCTTCAGGCCATCGACAATCGTTCAGCTTCTCGGGTCCTGTCGCTAGTAGCACGAACGGCATCTCGAGACACCGCCGTGCCAGTGCTGAGCGAAGGCTATCGCCGCCCATGACCTGCTCGCCACCCGACATGCGGGGTGATCGGGCGTTTACCGCAGGACAGGCCAGACGCATGCATCTGGGAGGCAGCCTGAGAGTGGAAGGAGGAAGCCCGCAGCAGCACAGAGTTGCTGGGGCCGGGTTCGGGAACAGGCGCATCACCATCGGCAGTCTCGCGGCCAATGTTGCGGCCAACAACGGAAAAATAGAGAAAGCATCCAGGCCCAGCGTGGCTGGCTGGCGTTGATTTTTGTTTCATCATACCCATTTTGCACTCGCCTCGAGGCGAAGGGGGGGAGTATTGGTGGTGTTTTGTTGTTGTTTCTCCCATCACGGCGTTTGGGCAACTGTTCGTTCAGATCATCATACTTGTCTCAACAGGGCTTCTTTTGGCTGCACACATCGTCTGGCGGGTCTGGTCGAAGAAGTTGTTTGTCTGTTGTATCAATAGGTCCGGGCTTGGTCATATTCACAATTCGTATAATGACAATGCATGAACTCTTTGGAAAGAGAGTGGGAATCCGTCCTCGTTGTGTAATCTCCGACAAGCAGAAAGGCAGACAGAAGGTTCGGCCGAGTGGCCATGTGGTTTGTGTGGCTGGGATCTTCATGGTGGCTGCTGTCTGTCACTTGTACATCTGAAGCTCCCTGTCTGCAGATGTTCGCATCGGCAAAACGGGCACAAAATGGCCGTCTACACAGTCAGTACCTTACAGGCGGGACTGCGGCAGGTGTGGTGAGGTCATGTTTTGAGTTTCCATCAGCTGCTAAATCTCGGGAAGCCCTCATAGTTTGGCGAAGTTTCCTTCGCAAACTGGTGATATTTTTGGCAGCCTCCGCTCGTTCAAACACGCTACCTAGTCATTGAATTGCAGCTGACGCAGCTGAGTGGTTACCGACTTAACCGGCCGTTGGTGTTTTCACTTCGACCTCGCTTGCATCTGCGGGGGACGTCATGCTTCGCGATGCTCGCGGACGCTCGCGATTTCAAACCACCACCACAAAGCGCAGAGTTTCGCATCGCCGACTTTTCCAGCGGGCGGGCAGGGCAGGGCAGGGCAGGGTAGTGCGGGAATATGGTGGTTTCTTTGGGAGGAACGCACCATCATCAGTGTCCGGACAGAATGGAAACAATCGGCATCGGCGGATGATGGAATTCGCGCGATATGCAATACAACAAACGAAACACCAGTGACGAAAGAAGCCGTGCTGTGTATGGTGTTGTGTATGGTACGCAGTGTTGTGTGTGTGTGCCTGACCGACGATGGGATCAATGAAGAGGAAAGACGAACATGGTCGGACTGACTTCATGACTCTTCGGATACAAGTACACCGAACATCCAGAGCTGGGGCCCTGATTCAAGAGCAATGACCTCAGACCTCGGGTATGGCGGTGGTCGGGATTTGGGGAAGAAGCGCAGAGTCTCGTTGAGTTCAGATGACAGCCGCAACCACTACAATGATCACATAAGAACATCAATAGCCCAAAGATGCAAAGTCAACAAACAACACCACCAAAAAGGCATGCACGGGCAACGGGGGACGTCTACCCAAGCAAGGCCCACTCTGCTTTGCCGCGATGGGCAAACATCAAACATCCCCAATGGTCTGCTGAGTGGTTGTGGGTCGCGATAATCAATGGACAAGGCCAATTACCTAACGGCGTCTACAGTACGTAATTGAATTTGAACCCCAAGGGCCAGGTACCTTACTGCGCCGTGAGGAAGCATTGGATCAGGGGAGACCCGTGTCGGGGGAGCTGAGAGAGCTCCGACGGTGCAATCTTAATTCAATCATGCTTATTCGGGGGGTTTCCGCGCCCAACGGTGCTTATCGCGCGGTCGGCAGAGAGGGGAGTCTGTCTGAATAATGAGGAGAGAGTTTCTCGCCACTGTCTAGATTGCGACATCCAATGGACTGACTGGACTGGGCTGTACTTGTTGGTCTGTAGATACCAGTCTGTGTGGCTGGCGCTTGTTCAACTGATGAGCACACGACTAGCTAGTACTCTGGAGTCTTATCTTGAGAAAACATGGAGACCGGCTGACTCGGCAGTCTTCTCGAAGAAACGCCCAACACGATTGAGGAAGCTCAAACAAATCACGATTCACCCCCTCATCCGCAAAGTCAGCGAACCGCCGGAGCGAAGAGATCAATCGGGAAAGAGAGAAGGTCACGAAGGTTTGTGAAATGTTCCGTCATGGAGTCGCGGGCAGAATATCAGCTCGTGCGATGGCACGACATCATACATGGACGAACTTTTGTAAAGGCAACCCAGCCCAGCTTCCTGAATGATGAGTCGCTCCTCCATCCAGCCCCAAATGATACGCGCGAAGAGAAGCCCTTGTGTTGAGTTGAATGCGACGGAGGGCAGGGTCCAGGCCGGTGCAGCCGCCAGCACGTCATGAGAGCAGGGCAGCTCATGGCCAGACGTATCGCCAAGATGGCAACGACAGCCGAACAATTCCGCTTCTTTGGGATCCGGTGTTTGACGCAGAGAAGAGACGACGGAGACTTGGGTCCAGGCCCCCAGACATCTCATCAGCGCAGCGCAGCGCATCGCATGCCATGCACGAGGGCGGGCTCTGTCTCTCTGTCCGTGTCTGTGTCTGTGTCTATGTCTCTTGCATGCGATCCATCCCTTCTCCCACATCGCGCACCTCGCCATCTTCCACCACCATCAGCAGAAGCACCCCAGTCCGCCTTGCCTTCCTTCCCGTCTTGGCCTCGATCTCGTGCCTGGGCGGCCCCAGACTTGGCGGAGGGCTGACGGAGGGTTGGAGTTGCAATTCCAAGTCTTTGCTCGCATACGGGACTGTGGGTGGGGACTTGGCGGTAAAGCTTGTTTCCATGTGCCGAGGCGAATTGGCAAAGCGAAGTGAACGGGGGATCTGCCATGCCAGAGGCGATTTGGCGATTAACGTGCAATGGGGATGGAACATGGTTGGGCCTGGTTCCAGCTCGGAGCCCCATGTGCGGTTTTGGGCTGGCGACTCCCGGAGCCATGTCCCGAGTAGGTAGGTGCTTTTATTTTCCTTCTTCTCTCGTACTACGTACTGCGTATCCGTATGAGTATGAGCGAGCGAGCACTCAGACTTGTCCGTTCGACTCGAGCACTGGGTCTGGGGCTGTCGCGAGATGCGCTAGGAACATGGCAGAGACGATCAAGGATCTATCTGTAGAAGAGAGGAAAAGGGGTCCCGTCCGGCTATGATATTGGCTGGTTGCGAGTTGCATGGCTGAGTGAATCCATTCTCCTCCCCGCCCTCGGCCCCATCATCAGCTGCTCCAGTCGTGCGCTGTGCTTTTTCATCTCATCTCCCGCCTTGGACGAACGGAGAGCCGCGGTTTGGTCTGGCTTCGGAATTCGACCTGCCTCTTTTTCATCTAGTTTCCCGCTGCTGGGAACTTGTGAAAAGGCTTAGGCCCAAGGTTGCGCCCACCACCACCTCCATCTTGTTGTTCCGCTCTGCCCACCCATGCACCACATCACTGACCCATGATCCATCCCACCCCTCCAGCCCTCCTCTTCGAGTGAGAGTCCTCCCTCCCACCCTTCACAGAAGCCGGGAATAGGCTGGCTGTTGTTGCAATTGGCTCTTCGGGAGGAATGGAGCTACGTCAAGGTCCCTGGTTTGGCGTCCCCCGATGGACCATGGCTAGTCAGTCCGACTTGGCTCGTTTAATGGTCGCCGCAGCTGTCCTTATTTTCCTTCCTGTTTGAACTACCTCTCTACTCATCTAAGCTGGCCCATATTCTCTTCTCGAATCACGATGCATATCTAGTGGCCCCCTTTCGGTGACAGTCCATGGAGTTGCGACAGGCAGCCTGGGAATGACACTATGGGCACGATGCTCCCTCTTGGAAGGTGGTATTCAACTCCCGGCTATCTTGTGCCGGTCACCTTGAAAGCTTGACTTGACGATCCCTTGTTGGCACCTCTTGGCATTATCGAGCCTCGTGAACGCTGGTCGACTCCGAGTGATATTGCGATTTACCTATCGACCGGAGTGGGTTCCTCCCAGAACAACACGCACGGCGGCGATCTCTATCGTGGAGTTGACCATGAGGATATAAGGCTCTGTTGATCTCCCCGTTCATCTGGTCTTTTCCTCCTCCTCATCCTCATCGGCTCACTCCCGTCCTCGATCCTCATCCTCATCTTCTCATCTCCTGCCTCTCCCCGTCCTCTTCCTCCTCAGGTCTCTCGCTTCGTCTTCTCTGTCAAGATGACTCTCATCACCGCCCTCACCGCCGGTCTGGCTCTGGCCTCCTCCGTCATTGGAGCGCCCACCAACAACGCCAACGAGAAGCGCTTCACCGTCGACCAGATCAAGAACCCTCGCTACGTCCGCAACGGTCCCCTCGCCCTCGCCAAGGCCTACCGCAAGTATGGCAAGGCTCTCCCCGAGGACCTCTCCCGCGTCGTCGCCAACATCACCTCCACCGGTGCCACCAAGCGCGCTACCGGCAGCGTCGCCGCCACCCCCCAGGACTACGATGTCGAGTACCTGAGCCCCGTCCAGATCGGTACCCCGGCCCAGACCCTCACCCTCGACTTCGACACCGGATCTTCCGATCTCTGGGTCTTCTCCACCTCCACCCCGTCCAGCCAGCGCAACGGCCAGACCGTCTACGACCCCAGCAAGTCCAGCACCGCCTCCCGCCTCACCGGCGCCACCTGGTCCATCTCCTACGGCGACGGCTCCAGCTCCAGCGGTATCGTCTACAAGGACACCGTCTCCGTCGGCGGCCTGTCCGTCACCGGCCAGGCTGTCGAGGCCGCCTCCAAGGTTTCCTCTTCCTTCTCCGAGGAGAGCGATCTGGACGGCCTCCTGGGTCTCGGCTTCAGCTCCATCAACACCGTCTCTCCCACCCAGCAGAAGACCTTCTTCGAGACTGCCAAGTCCAAGTTGGATGCCTACCTCTTCACTGCTGACCTGAAGCACAACACCCGTAAGTCTTCTATAGTTATCTCATGACAGTAAACATACATACTGATATATGCCACAGCCGGCAAGTACAACTTCGGCTACATCGACTCCACCGCCTACACCGGCGCCATCACCTACGTCAGCATCGACAACTCCGACGGCTGGTGGCAGTTCACCTCCTCCGGCTACTCTGTTGGCTCCGCCACCTTCACCTCCACCTCCCTCAACGGCATCGCTGACACCGGAACCACCCTCCTCCTCCTCCCCCAGTCCGTCGTCACTGCCTACTACTCCAAGATCACCGGCGCCAAGTACGACTCTTCCCAGGGAGGCTACACCTTCCCCTGCTCCGCCACCGTCCCCTCCTTCACCTTCGGCGTCGGCTCTTCCCGCGTCACCATCCCCGCCAGCTACATGAACTACGCCCCCGTCAGCACCAGCACCTGCTTCGGTGGCCTGCAGAGCTCCTCCGGCATCGGCATTAACATCTTCGGTGATGTCGCCCTCAAGGCTGCCTTCGTTGTCTTCGACGGTGCCTCCAACCGTCTTGGCTGGGCCGCCAAGACCCTCTCTTAAATACTCTTATAGAAAGAGTTTAGAGGGAGATTCACCCATCAGAGAGATAGCCTGAGGGATTCTGGAATGAGGACCTTGAGGACGGAAGATTGAGGGCACATCTGATGGGGCAACTCTCCTGTTTTTGGACAAGCCATGTGATGAGACGATAGAGTTTCACCAGTCACTGCTTCTTATACATATTTCATATATCTTAGTATATTTTGGTGGATTATGAGAGATAATGAGGTCAAGATAGGTTTTGAGATATAATGACTCAGAATATAAAATTCACGTTGAAGAAGATGAATGTGCGTTTTCCGTGGTGACATTTTTTCCGTGCGGCACTTATGTAATTCTACCTTCGTCTTTTTCCGAATTGCCAAGACTCCAGCCCCTATTTACATTCACTCGCAGCTGTTCCCGCCTCGCCGAATTCCAACCACGTTGTTTTATACTGGCGTTCTTGGCATGCGGGATGGATGTTCAGGAGGCTTGGCAACAGGAGAAATATGTCCCCGTTAACTAGGCTGCACGACGCGGATTGCGGTGGTGGTGGTGGTGGTAGCCAAGGAATGTGGGAGAGGTGTGCTGTCGGGCTGCGGATACCGAGCTGCAGGCGGTGGCTGATCGGACTTTGGGGGTCGCCAGCGCTTCTGATCGTTCTCTGGGGATGTTGTGCCAAGAGTTCATGGGTCCCTCGGGGCGCGTTTGGATTTCGCGCGACGGGGAAATCTGATACCGTATTCTTGGCTTGAGGTTCTGGAGGAGATGTGCGGCATGGAATCGTTGCGCTTCATCGACGACCAAGTCCGCCAATGAGATGGGCGTTTGCCGAACGTGACGGTGTGAGTTTTCTTTCGCTGGTCTCTTGGCACGATTTTGCATCGGGATGGGGTCCGGTTTGGTGGATTTGTTGGATGCTATCTTATCAGTGTTCATCATCTCGTCGAAACGCGCGATGGGACTTCGGCACTATGGATGGAGCCAGACTCGGCAGAACGGCGGTCTAATCAGGCCAAGATAACAATCTCACGCGACATTGGACGTCGGCCACTGGACGTCGGGCTGTGGAGGATGTTGTAGATGGTTACTGGACTGGATGATCGGCTTCTTCTCCCCGTCATCGATGTTCTAGAGAGGAGATCCATCTCGGATTCAAGAGGCAAAGGATGGTCATCTGCGCTGGTGAGACTGAGAGCAGCCAATCACCAGGACCCAATGCACAGTCCCGGTTATTATTTGGGTAATTCAATTCAAACAATGTACATAAGATCCCCGGCTATTCGACGTGGTGATATTGCATGTGAGACGGCCGTGTCAGGACCAACTCGCGCTTGCAGCGGCATCACACATCTTACCTACAACTTTACCCTTAATGGTTGGTTCGATATAGGTTTCATGATCTTTGGTTTTGAAAACAGAAGATGAGGTATAGGGAAAGATAATTTGAGAAACGGTGGCAGGTAAAGGGGTTCGCCCGGGAGGCGCAAGATGGTGTTGATGTGCTTTGAGGTCTTCCTCCGACCCTTTGTCAAGCAGGTGAGGATACGAAATACCGGCCCACGTGACGGTCTTTGAGCGAAGTTTTCGAAGAGAATTACACAACGATTCCTCAGATGTCGACGAGAGGGTTGGTGGATATCCTGAAGCTGTTGAGTTTAGCGGACAATGCAACACGTTGGGCCTACCGACTGCGGTCGTGCCCAACATTGCTGTCATCAGATTCCTACCGTCCTCTACCGACTGGGATGGATCGTTGTGATATCGGGTTGGGTGGCTCGAAAGACCCGTGGCATGTGTACTACATGTCGTGTTAGCCGACACGCAAATGCTTTCGATGGTCACTGTCGTAGAGATATGCGGTCGACAGCTTGAAAGGGGATACACCATCGACGTGGAGCACAACGAGAGGTTCAAAGGAAAGGGGTTTCGCCTGTCGCATATCGTCGTTGAGTATATAGTCGACAGGATTCATCGAAATCTCTGGAAACGTTAGCACACTAGGACTTGTTGGTGATGAGTATAAGCTGAAGAAAGGTCGCGGACTTCAGCAGACCAAGCCGCCCGGTTCCAGGTTTCCTTCCGGAAAGACGCACATTCGATCTGATTTTCAGGCAAGGAAATATTCTGCTTGTTATTCCATGAGGTTCAGAGACCGGTGCATGACAAAACTACGAACAAATTTCATGAAGAGGTTGTTGGCCTGGCTGGGTTCCAGGTGGCAGAGTCGTTTGAACCAAGGTGTTGCAAAAGAGAACTTTCTGTGCGGCCTTGACATCTGACAGGGACGCTGCGAGTTTCGCTTACTCTTCTTGACAGCTCTTCGGGCCTTGCAGACCATGCAGCCGGTTTGAGAGAATGCTGGCCCATCAGGACGACGGGTCTAGGGGAGAGTAGAAGAGAGATAACACCGCCAAGCTGGAAGGCTTCCAGGCCCCAACACTTGATGAAGGAGGGTGCAGCCTTAACCCCAAGGATGCAACCTTTCGATCGACCAAGACAGTTGGCATAGCGAAGCACCAGAGACAAGAGGCGTGGCGGGTTGGCGCGTAGAGGCTCTAGTGGCTTGCATGGCATTTCAACGTCAAGTCTTGAATAACAGTAATTATTCCGTCCTATCAACACACGAGACTCAGATGATGGCTTGGAGAAACAGGTCGTGCCTAAGAGGCGCTCTTTAATTCCACGTCTCGTGATCTCGAGGTTGTCTGTTTGCGCAAGCTGGGAGAGCTACGCGACAAACGCGCATTCGACCCCAAACTGTCGGTCACCAGCTAAGCGGCACAGACGACGACTAGTGCAGTCTGTTTCCCCGGGAGGACCATCAGCAGGTTGGGAGCGCGCCAACACAGGCGGTGCAATATGTCTGGCAGGCAAGCATGGTTGTTGACAGGGCCCGAGGACTCGGGCCCGGAAGCAGAGCAGTGTGGTATGTGGCATCGCATGATGTTGGCCGAGTTGGGCACATGTCTCGCTAGCGCCCTGTATGCCTCATCCGTGCTTGGGAATACGTGGACAGCCTCGACGAATAAAGAGACAAGATCAATCTGGACATGTTGATTTCGCAGGCGCCGAGATACGAATGAAGCTTTGGGAAAGTGTTCGGTTCGTGAATGCCAAACACGACTAGGGGAGATCCAGTTCTTCAGGTCAGCGGCGCAAATGAATTTTTCCGTCAAATCGAGAGCAAGGCCAAGACTTTTGGTTCATCGCCACAGAGTCGGGGGTGGTGGTGGTTGGAAGCCCGTTGGAGGGAGGGAGGACGGCTTGGGGTTAGGGATGTTTGGCACACCGTCTTTGGCGTCTGGGGATGCCTCGATTCAGGGACTGCAGTGACAGTTTTGCGTGGCTGACCTGTCATCCAAAAAGCCCTGAACGGCGAGGTTTGAGTCGCGCTTGAGGTTGACACTCGTGTTAGCCGAAGGGCAACACAAGACTAGAACGGACTAGAGTGTTTGGCACAGTCGATACATTCAGTCAAGTGCTCATCGACATGGACAGATTGAGAACAAATATGTAGCGTCTTCGTGTCTGTCTCTCGCTTCTAGGTCTTGTACATGTACGGATAGCTTTAGCGGTGTTCGTCCCCAGTTGGCACGATGGTGCATACAACAACACCCTTGTCCCGTCCCCATCCCCTCATTTGCACCCCCGCGATCTCCAACAATTCTCCATCCTGTCCATCTTCTCCATCCCACATGTACTCAATCTTCTCACCTGCGCCCGTTCTCCGCACAATCCATCGGACGGGATCAGTCGATAAACGCACTAGTCTTCCGGACGGACGGCTGAGAGTTGATGTATCTTGTCGGTTATATCCGTAAAGAGATTTGCTGTTTATGATTCTTTTCATAGTCTCAGCTCGGAACTTTCATTCCAACCAGCGCTCATCGTTGTCATCGTCCCATTCCCAAAAAGTCCCCTGTTTGACTGTTGACTGTCGGCGCATACATGTCCCATCCCTGACGATACATACGGCCTAAACTCAGTTCAGCACACTAACCTGTGCTCCCCTGCCTTCATCCATTCACCAACCTGTTCAACCCTGCCAACCCCTGCTCTTTGCCATTTTGCCTCTACCGCCGTACATCGTCTTCTCCACCCCCACCAGCAGCCTAAATTCGTGATTGAAACCACACACCCGGCCGCAACCACCAGCAAATCACGCGCCGCCTTCATCGCAGGGAACGGCTCATAGCTCGGCGGTCCATGCCGCAAGAAGAATGGCTCATCCATCAGTGATCCTGGGGAAGAAGGCCCATTCAATCCTCAGTCACTCGTCGTGGTGTCTCCCGTCAGCTCACCCGCGGCCTCTCAACTCCCATTACTCTCCCCGCCGTGCGCCCCTCGTAATCTGGGGCACCCGGGGCCCCATAGAGTCCCCAGAGCTGCCCCAGATAGCCACGTCTATTGCTGTTAAGCTTGACTGCTAGTATGTACATGGAGACCGCTCTGCAGCCAACTTGCCGCCTGCCATCACCGATCCATCATGAACAGATGCCTGACACCTATCCCACATACAGCCGACCCCTCACTCCAATCTCCAATCTCTCCACGAACGTCTTTTGCCGGTAACTCTAAACCAGGTACCACGGATACGACGAACCGCTAGACAGGGTCTTTTTGGTCTGCGCCGTCAAGGTCTACGTACATACAGATCGCCTCTTGTGTGTTGCTCACACTGCGATGCGTTATTCGTGCCCATGTTGATCCCTTGGCTCCTTCCACATGGTCTGCCATCTTGTGTCTGCATCTGACTGAAGTGCCATCCGGCTACCTTAGCTTGCCCAGCCCAGCCTCTGAGACTAGCCTGGCCGCGGCCATGCTTGTCGATGCATCCCATCCGGCCGCCACGACCGCCCAAGACAGAACAAGAGACCACCACCACACTGCACACCCCCAGAAACCGCTTGCCATGTCCCACGCCTTCCCCGAAGCCTCCAATTATACCACCTGGTCGGCTGATCGCAAAACCGACTTCCCAAGCCAAGACGTTACTCTGCCGCCCCTATCGGCCCAGCGTCCTCGGGCTGTCCTCCCGCCTCTTGTGAATGGTGGAAAATCCCATGGATAATTCACCGTCCGTCTTGGTACTCAGTGAGGCTCGATTCTCTGGGGTTTCCAGAGGCACAGCTAGCTTCCATTGAAGGATGGCTGGAGGGCCAACAAGGCCAACCAGAGGCGCGGAGCAGGGGTCTCGGCGAGGAGACGCACAGGAACGATTGCGACCATTGCTCCGGACGGAGATGTACTCCTCACGCACACAATGTACCGTCGGAGAACCTCTGTTGCATCCAACGTGAGGTGGGATGGCAAATTGCTGACTAGGTAGCTTGGAGCTGTGAGGGGTCCCCGGTTACACTGGGGGAAGAGGAGGAGACTTTGGATCAGCAAGGAAAACACCGGCCTGGCTTCTCGATATATCAAGGCGGCCATCTCGCGCTCCTCATATCCGCTGTCCCTTCTCTCTTCGCCGCTCCGTCCCTTCACCACCATCTCATCGCGCCCCTCGACCTTCTCGGCTTGCAGAGGCTCAATCACGAACGGGTGTCGTGTATTCGATCGTCCTTTTCTCCTCAGTAGCAACACCGATCCGCCAGAGCCTGGCTTGTTGCAGAGAAAACAGCCGCCAAAATGTCGACTATGCAGGGTCTTCTCAAGAAGATCGTCAAGAACGAGGCGATGCAGAACGATCCCGCCGAGATCTACGGATGGAGAGTGTTCGCGCTCGCCGCATCCGCCTGTTTCGGTGCCATGTCCTTCGGTTGGGACAGTTCCGTCATTGGCGGTGTCGTTGTTATGAAGCCATTCATGAAGTAAGCGGTCAAACACAGGCATTAATCTTATTACACAGATACCTAACAATCATCCACAGTGACTACGGTTTGGAGAATGCATCCAAGGTCGACACCGCCAACCTGACGGGTAACATCGTCTCTACCCTCCAAGCCGGTTGCTTGGTTGGTGCCCTCGCCGCCGCTCAGCTGACCGACAAGTTCGGTCGCAAGTGGTGTCTCGTCTCTGTTGCCGCTGTCATCCTCGTCGGTGTTGCCATGCAAGCTGCTTCTCTCGGTAAACTCGCTCCCATCTTCGTCGGTCGCTTCATCTCCGGTCTCGGTGTCGGCGCTGCCTCCAGTATCAACCCGCTTTACGTCTCTGAAAACGCCCCTCGTGCAATTCGTGGTCTCTTGACCGGAATGTATCAACTCTTTATCGTCACTGGTGGAATGATTGCTTTCTGGATTAACGTGAGTACCGCTCAATTATTGCAATCAGGTCACACAGCATTACTGACTCGTTTATTCATCAGTACGGTGCCGAGATCAACCTCACCGGCAAGACCCAATACGTTTTCCCTCTAGCCATCCAAGGCCTGCCAAGTCTTTTGCTGCTCGTTTGTATGCTCTTCTGCAATGAGTCTCCTAGATGGCTTGCCCGCAAGGATAGATGGGAGGAGTCCAAGAAGATCTTGTCGGTTCTCCGCAACCTGCCTGAGACACACCCTTACCTCGAGCAAGAATTCCAAGAGATCGTCGACCAGCTGCAACACGAGAGAGAGCTCATCGGCGAGGCTACCTTCATGAACATGCAGAGGGAGATGTGGACCATCAAGGGCAACCGTAACCGCGCTCTCATTTCCATCTTCTTGATGATCTGCCAGCAAATGACCGGCACCAACGCCATCAACACCTACGCCCCGACCATCTTCAAGGGCCTCGGTATCTCTGGACGCTCCACCCCTCTGCTGTCCACCGGCGTCTACGGTATTGTTAAGGTCTTGGCTTGCATCTGCTTCCTCCTCTTCATGGCCGACTCTCTTGGTCGTCGCCGCTCGCTGCTCTGGACATCCATCGCCCAAGGTCTCTGCATGTTCTACATCGGTCTCTACGTCCGCATCTCCCCGCCCATCGAGGGAGAACCGGTCCCGGGTGCCGGATACATGGCACTGGTGGCCATCTTCCTCTTCGCTGCATTCTTCCAATTTGGTTGGGGTCCTGCCTGCTGGATTTACGCCTCCGAGATCCCCACTGCTCGTCTCCGTTCCCTCAACGTCGCCCTTGCTGCGGCCACCCAGTGGCTGTTCAACCTGATCGTCTCCCGCACTGTTCCCAACATGCTGGCCACCGCGGGCTCTCACGGTTACGGGTAAGTGATGACCCCATCAAGGTCTGTGAGGCCCAGATACTAACATCATCCAGAACCTACCTCATCTTCGGCAGCTTCTGTTTCTCCATGTTCTTCTTCGTCTGGTTCTTCGTCCCCGAGACCAAGGGTGTCTCTCTCGAGCACATGGACAAGCTCTTTGGCGTCACCGACTACGACACAGACAAGAACCTCGTCCACGACAACGCCAGCGACACGAAGGTGCCCGCCCAGGTCCAGATCGAGACGACCAACACCAACGACCCGTACAACCACGTCCGCAAGGAGTCTGCTTAGGTCACTTGACGACTTGAAAGGGTGTGTAATGTGGATGAATGGAGAGGGTGTATGAACGAAGCGAATTTGCATTTAGAAGCTTGAGTTCAGAAAACTGAGCTTGAGTGAGGGAGGATGATTGCATGTAGTTGGCTTTTGATACCTATCCAGCCTGCTACGGCACTGGCCTTTGATGACAATTCAATGGAATTTTGAAAGAATGAAGTCGTATTCCTTGCATGAGAATCGTCATTGGCGAGATGCTCCGTCTGCTCCTTCTGCCCCTAATTCTATCTAGATGCGGAATATGACGCAAAACAAATCATTCCTGTGCAGTGGAGTCAAACCCTGCATGAGCTGACAACTGGGGGTTGGTTGTCGTACCATGAAATGGACACCCCCAAGATCTCACTGCATAAGGTAAGCATGCAAGGATTATCTGGCACGAGAAAGTAATTAACGCTCAGCATCGCGCCAAGCGTCAGCATCAACATATAGAACAAACATCTGGCCACGTTTCTCAGCGGCCGCAATCTCATCTCACATTGATCTGTGCCGACTGCTACAAATGATACACCAGCACGCAGCCGGGAGATCCCATCGAAACTTCACCGAATGAGATTCGCGCGACGATGACTATACCAAGTGCTGAAAAGCAACCGTCATCCGGTGTCGAGAAACAGCTGTCAACTGACGATCGCGATGTCAAAGACCTCTGGCAGGAAGCCTTGAAAGGCTATCAGGGCATTGTCGGGTTCAGCCTGGAACGCAAATTCGACAACCTTCAGAGCATGCTCGACTTCGGAACAGAACAAATGAACAGATTCCACAAATTCAGGCACGACAAGGGCAAGGTTGACCGCCTGAGAACCCTCCTTGCCTCCAATCTAGACTACGTGGAAAAGGGCGCCAACCAGATCATCGAGGCAGCTTCGCCAGCGTTCCCCCCAGCCGCGGCTATTGGGACGGCCTTGACCTACATACTCCAGGCCTGTCGTTCTGTCTCAGCTGATTATGACATTGTCATCGTCTTCTTCGAAGACATGAACAGCTTTCTTCAACGTATCAGCATTCTAGAGTCACGACTTCCCCAGAAAAAGGCCTATCAGAACTGCCTGATGGACGTATTCACCTCTCTTCTCAATATGTGTGGCTTCGCGCACAAGTACATCGAGCTTGGTCGTTTCAAAAAATGGATCACCAACCTCTTCCAAGGAGACGATAGTGAATTGGGGGAAGCAAGAGCAAACATGAACAAGAGATTAGGCAATCTCCAACAAGCCACGGAGTTTGCTATTCTCGGAAACTCCGAGGAAACGCTCAAGATGACCACACAGTTGGATGAAAACCAACGATCTCATACCGAGATGCTAGAGCGGTTCGGCAACACCATGGACAGCATCCACGAGAACACGGAAAACATCAAGGACGATGTCGCCAAGTTACTCAAGTTATTTGGAGGTCAAACGAAAAATATCCAGGCGAACAGTGACCTGACAGACATCGCATCGTCTGGAGAGGGCGTCCAGAACGCTAAAGAATCAGGAGGAAAAACACTGTCTGCCAAGGCCATTCGTTATTTTATGCCAAGGATAGGAAACAACATCGAGGAGGAATCTCAAGCCCTGAGGGAAACACTTCTGCCAGACTTTTGCAACTGGGTGTTTTCAGAGCCAAGCTGGAATGATTGGTTGGCAATGAAGGACGGAGAACGCCCCGTTCTTGCAATTGCTGGTCAGCCTGGTATTGGAAAGAGTCACCTGGCAGTGGCCCTTTACGATAAGCTCGAAGAAAGGGCCAGAGAGGATGAATCGGGGCACACCTGTGTCGTTCACTTCTACTTTCGTGAGGAAGACGACGTTTTCTGCACTTTTCTCAGCGGCATAATATCAGTGATCATCCAGATTGCAGAAACCAACAATGCTGCCTGTGAAAAGCTGAAAACACAGCTTGCGAGAGACGACATCAACCTCAACGCCAGACTTTGGCAACATCTTGCAGAGTATTTGCTCAAGCCTCTCTTCGAGCAAAACTCCAAGTTCAATCTCTTTGTTGTACTCGACGGTTTGGACGAGATACGCGATTGGAATGCCTTCAAGGATTTTCTGTCTAAGTTCGTCATAGAGGAAAGGCTGAGAATGTCGCTGGTGGTCACCTCTAGACCTGAACGCTTGAAAGACTTTCCTACGGATATTCAACTGCTTCAAATTGAAGCCACCAAAGAAAAGCAGCGCCACGGCTTCAAGGTGTTGATTTGGCATCGCATTAATTCTCTTGGTTGTCTGAAGAAATTCTGCCGCTATGTGAAGCAACGGGTTGCCGTTGCGGTGGAGGAAACGTCACCAAGTAAGTGGTCCTTTGGCTTTTTGATTCAAACCTGCTGACGTCTTGCGGTAGACATGCTATATGCGGAACACATGCTCTCCCAACTAAACAATCTTAATCGCGAGGGCGCAGTGTTGAAAGCACTCAAGCAGAAGAAGCCTGATGACCTGAATGACATCTACAAGGGTTTATTATCAGAGTGTCAACGCCGCACGCCGATCAGTCACCAACAGATTGCTGCCTCGATACTTCATTGGATAGCTTTTACTAAGCGAAGACTGATATTAAATGAAGTTCAGTCTCTTCTGAGGCATCTATCACAAGAAGGAGCCTTCACCCTTGAAGATATACCTGAGTTCACGTCAAAATTTCTCAAAGTAGCAGATACAGGCTACGACGCTGAGTTGCGAGCAAGGGCGCAAGCTAGCAAAGTCACCATGGTTCAAGACTTGAGGCAACATGGCGATGACAACGACGACATATACGACGATGGACCTCTTCCTGTGAAGTTTCAAGAAAGATCCATGAGACGTTACTTCACAGATGGCCCGCACGCACCCTCGACATTGTGTTGGGGTCCCTCCGAAGCCCACCGTCGGATCTTTTTGGACAGCACGAAGCTGTTTCAACCTTCTCGGATGGATGTTGACAAGCGCCTCCAGGGAATATTGCGCTGTATTCTTGATAAATCACTGGAGTAATATCCAGGTCGCTCAACATACCCACGAGGAACAGGTTGAGGTTCTTGAGGCTTTTGCTGAGGCACTTGGCAACAAGACTGGTTATTCTAAGATGATGGGCAAGGTTGGAATGTCGTATCGCTACGCACCAACCGCAGTCACTGATCTCAGAATTCAAGACTGGGCAAAACTTGTGAAGATTCAAAAAGTCAAGGATAGTCTCAGTGATTTTGCAGCGGAATGGTGGCGCCGCGTTGAACACGACCCCGCCACCTTTCGTCTGGGCCTGGCCAAGGGTTATCTCCAAGAATTGTACCAGTCACTGAACTCACAAGATGCTTTGAAGGCATGGGAATGTCTTCGGAGCATCATGCAACTGGTAAGTCCCACTCCGCCCTCAAAAGGCTCAAATTGGCACTTTAAACTGGAGACAGAAAACATGGTCATACTAACACGTGTTGAGCAGATTGGTAAAGGCAACCTCCTGATGGATCAAGGCCGTCTCAACTTTCCAGACCAATTCGAAGATGTCAAAACACGCGATGAGACAGAGGCCGTCTTTGATGAGGCTATGGCCAGCCTGGGAATCTTGGGTCTATTCTCAGAAGATGTAACTCCGGATGCAGGCGGTCATCGTGCGACAGCTGAAGTTCTTCTCAAGACTGGCTACTTGGAGCCGGCTGAGAAGACTTGCAGAACCGCTCTACAGCTTTGCAACCCAAGTAATCCTGAGTGGTACAGAGCTTCTTCTGTTCTGTGTGACATACTGTTGCAAGCAAAGAAAAATGAAGATGCTTACCAGTTCGCTGGTTCTGCTGTCTCTGAGCTCTGGAGAGTGGATATTCCTGGGCATCTGAAGCGTTCTGTGTGTATTTCGTACGCCAGAGCTCAAACACAATTGCGGGATTTTGACTCGGCTCTTCAGCACTATTCCGAGGCCAAGAATTCCGATCCCGACGGTATCACCCCAGCGTCCGATCTTGTTGCAGAGTTGAGTGTCTTCTTCCGAAAGGCGGATCAAGCCGGGTACATCCAGGCTTTGAAGAGTTGGAGCCTTTTGGAGAGGATCACCTGGTTGGCGTCCAATTACGCGACAGAAGGAGAAGATCGACTTGCTCTACTCTGTGATATTGCCGTGCAAGCCGGCGAAAAGCAATTCATTGTTGAGTTTTACGAACAAGTGGTTGCCTTTTTGGACAACCTCGACGCCGGCACACCTCTTCGCCTAGATCTGGCTGTCGTGTACTTCGAGGCCTGCAAAGATGCCGAAAAGGCTCTCAGTATCTTGAACGAGATATTTGATAGCCATGACATGGGCTTCGTTTACCCCATCACAGCTGTCACACCAGTCTGGGTAATTGGTATGGCATTGAAACTGATGACAAACGTTCAGGTAAAACTCTTTCGACGGTCGAGGGATCCGGTCTACAAAGCAAAACGTCTCCAATCTCTCGCCAGCCTCTTGAAACGCCCATTGTCACTAGATGTCCCACACATATCCCCAGCAGTTACTGCGACGCACAGGGTCGGCTTGTCCTACATGTACTTAGTGATGGGGCCCAAGGCGAAATTCGAAGAAACGCTGCGAATATTATTGAAGGAAAGCTTCGACGGCCTGAGTGATTCCATTGAATGGAACGATGGCCCATATGTCTGGACTCTTACACAGGCGCTCGCGCTTCTGAGTCGAGCATTGGGAAATGACGACACGCTCCGCCGCTATGCTCGTATCGTTGGTTCTGCTCTACTGTCACGACTTACGAAGTCCCAAGAGGATGATAACTCAGCGGTTGGCAAGGAAGAAGTCAGTTATGCACCAAGAAAAACCACCATAGAGACGGAGGAAGGTGAACATGGGCCGGAAGACAACTTCCCTGAAGACGAGGGAGACTTGCTGAGTGACCCATGGTACACATACGGAGGCTTCTGTTCCCCAGCCCGCCCCTTTCAGCGGTGGGGAGATGGTTCGGCGTACTTCTACATCACCTTTGAAACGGGTATGATTTGCGAAGAGTGTCAAGCAGAGTACGAAGCTATGAAGCGCGGCGAAGGAACAGGCAAAGTCCGGTACTTCCACGGCATCGCGCACGACTACTTCAAGCTTCCCGTCGAGGGCTGGCGGGGTGTCAAGAATGGACTGTTGAGGTTGGATGGCGAAGAGCCAGTGCCATTCGATAAGTTCTTGAAGAAGCTTCAGACGGAGGTCATCGAGAATGCTTGGGATCGGCTTTGGTCTGGATAGGCGTAGACGAGAAAGCGAGGTGATGTGGCGCTTCTTCAGCCGCATGTTTAATACCAGAATGATTCAGCCCCAAGATAATGAGAGGGCGGGACATGGAGGAGGAAGTGACGCTAAGCTTCTTTCAACCAAACACCGACGGCTCACGTTGGCTTATGAGTTGCTATTCAAGCCATAAATGCTCCCTTGGTGTTTAAAGAGACTGTTATCCATGTGTAAACCTCGTGATGCTGAAGTCGTTTTACAACCGTCCCCAGTCCACCTTGCTTGCCAAGTCCTGCTAATTCTCCTCATGAATCCGAAGATGCTTGATTTCCTTGGCATTGAATGGCTTTCATTCGGAGATTGAGAGAAAATGTGTAAGTGTAGGCTGCCAACTCTGCTATCCAACAGTATAAGTGACAAGAACCCCGACCAGTGTACATCTGGATGTGATTTAGCAATCGTCGCGTGTTCTGTTTTCTCGCCTTGTCAAAACGGGACCTTTCCTTGCTGCTATCGGCCTCTTGGGCTCCTTTATGACTCTTGCTGTTCAGGCCCAGAACCCGCACCATACCATCGACCCTACCCTTTTCGCCGGTATCAAACCAAATGCCGAACTTGAATGGCATGACTGTTACACCGTCTTCAAGTGTGCGCGGCTAACAGTGAGCCCTCTCGATTTGACTCTCTTGTACTGCCCTCTCGACTTACATCAAAAAGGTTCACGCAAAGATTGATGACCCCCGGAAGCCAAAGAAGATCAAGGGAAAGTGCGGTCAACCAACCGTCGACCTTGCCATCGTCAAACTCCCATATGTTGCTGCTTCCGGTGGCACCCCTCACCAGGGGGCAGTTCATGTCGCCCTAGGTGGCTGGAGCTCTTCGTCAACCAACTTCCTCGTCCGCTTCGGAGAAGACTATGCTCCTCTATTTGCAGGATATGATCTTCTCGCTATCGGTTGGCCCTCCATTACTTGACAGTCTTTTAGACCACAAACTGACAGAAACCCGAGACTACCGCGGCTGGGGCTGGTCAACACCCTCCTTCCGCTGCTTCGCCACCGAAGACGACCGCAAACAATTCGCCCTCTCGGAGCCTGCTCTTCTCGGAGCCGATGATGCCGCATACACTCTCCGCGAGAAGCGCGCCGAGGAGTTTGGAAAGAAGTGCAAGAAGAACGGCGAGGACATCGGCCGGTTCATGGGAACGTACGCCAACGCCGTCGACCACTACACCGTCATGAAGGCGGAGAACCGCACCAAGCTGGGCTTCTGGGGCGTCTCATCAGGCGCCCATCTCGGGCAGACGATCGCCCAGCTATACCCAGAGGTCGTCGACAAGTTCCTCTTTGACAGTAAGTTACCCCTTTGTAGACGTCTTCAACATGGTGTACTGAACCACGCATACAAGGTCCAACGCCCTCATCGCTCGCATACACCGTAACCCAAGCCCAACCCTCCCAAATCAAAGACGCGGAACGCGGCCTCGAAGCATTCTTCTACGCATGCCTCAACTCCGCCCCAGGAACATGCGCCTTTGCAAACACCTCTAAAACTACAGCCGCCCTCCGCGCACGCTACACCGCTCTCGAGGCAAAACTGAAATCCAAGCCCCTGAGCATCCCGGGCTCCGACAATAAGTTCGACTGGTCCGCCCTCCACACCTTCACGACCACCGTCCTCCACGCTCCAGGCTGGTTCCCCGTCCTCGCAGGCGTCTTCGCAGAAGTCGAAAACGGGACAGCGGGTGAAGCCATCGCCGGCGCAGTGTCATCCTCCCTCAACGTCCCCACTGCCCCGCTCCCCCTCCTGACGGAAGAGGCCCCCTTTGAGGGCATCCTCTCGGGCGTCTGCATCGACGAGTCCCAGCACATCAAGACCGGCAACGAATTCAAGGCCTACCTCAAAAGCATGGTCGCCGCCGCGCCCAGCGTGGCGCCCATCTTTGCGGACTGGCGCCTCGTCTGCTCCAAGTGGAAAATCGACCCGGCCAACAGGCTCCAAGACGTCTCCAGCGAGCCCGTCAAGACGCAGGGCAAGATTGTCGTGCTGAACGGGGTGGGCGACCCCGCGAGCAGCGTCGAGGGCGCCAAGGGAGTCGCGGCAAGGTTTTCGCCGAGCGTGTTTGTCAAGAACCTGGCGCCGGGACATACGAGCTTCGCGGCGGCGAGCAATTGCTTGTTCGGGCTGTTTTACACGTTCTTCGTGCTGGGGCAGATGCCGGCGGAGGGGTATACTTGCGGTGATGTCTTTGCGCCGGCTTTTGGGGTGCAGATTCCTGCCGGGTTCTAAGGCGGCGTTGTTCTCCGGACTGATGATACCTTTGATGAATGGGACATGGCTTGGGCTTTTTGGTTGATGAAGATCATTGCTTGGATTTCCGCCTCCATTTCCAATCATACAGACGCTCATGGTATAGAGATTCGACATACCCAGTAGAAACCTTTTGGCACACCAATCACGTAAGGGAATGCAGAGACGACATCCAAGTCACAAGGAAACAGGCAGTTGAAAGCTTCAAAAGCCCACAACGTGGCAGGTATATTGCTAAAGCGGCGCCATGCCTTGAGGCTGGCCCGGCCCAAAAACGCCAGCCTTGATCATTGCAAATTGCAGCGGGCTCTTTCATCCCAAATGAACAACCGAAGCGTTCGGCCTGTGTTCCCTTCCATGCCTGGTGCCTTTTCCAGTTGCTGAACCACAGCAATCCATCCCAAAATGACAGCCCCGATAAACGCCTAGCATTGCTTTATGACATGAAAAGAACACGCTGCTTGAATCATGACAGGAGAAAATGAAACTCATTGGCCACCACCACCTCCCGGACCATCGAAGAGGAGAAGTGGCCACTGGCCTACCGGTGCGGCTGTGACAGCGGCCATTTCGGCCACAGTAGCCGCTTCCGATACTGCATTCGGGTCCCTGGGACCACCGCCCAGAGTCAAGAGGGCGTTGGCGCTGTACCGATCTTGGCTGTCGGCCATCGCAGCGGTCCAGTCGTGCCAGGTGTTGCCCTGAGATGCGGATTGTCGCCACAGAAGCTCGGCAGCAGCAGCGGAGCCGGTCGGGTCAGCCACGTGTTGAGTTGCCTGTGAAGCAAACGCAATCAAGGGGTTGGTCTCGGCCGAGGTCTCGTCTGCCCCGCCGGTCGCCTGCACTGCAGGCGTGTAAGAGTAGGCATTGTTTGCCTCAAAAGCGGCGTTTGCAGCCAGATTATTGTTCCCGGGCTGCTCGGCGTACGCCAGGGACGGGTACGGCGTGTTCCCGTTCTGGTTGGTCGATTCTGCGTAGAACACCTTCGCAGCTGTCTCGGCAGCGCTGGCGGCCAAGGCTTGTGTAGACTGCGGCTGTGCCGAAAGCTGGAAAGGTGACGAGTAGTCTGCCGGGTCGGGCTTAATTGTTTGAGGCAGCGATGCTTCCTTTTGCTTGGAGTCGTGCTCGATCCAACTGATGGTTCTCTCAATGATCAGATTGATTTCGTTGCTGATGCCAGACCCCGTACCTAGAGCCGAGTTAGTCACGATCCTCTTGACCGGGGTTGACACTACTCACCAATTAGTGACACTGTGGCGTTGATGATTTCCATCCAGTCCCTCATGTCAGAGCGAATGTTTGCGATCTGATTGGGAGTCGTCTCGAACCTCCTTTCCCAGTGGGCTACCAAAGTTGTGAAGATAGCCGCGCCATAGACAGCGATTTGATACCAGGTCGTATCCAGAGATTTCAGCTTCAGAATGCATTTGGTGGCCTTGAGCATGTACGCCGCCGTCTCCTCGCAGATTCGGGCATTCTCCAGGAGCATCTTGCGGTCACTAGTCATGGCCACAGATGGATGACGCAAACAAAGACGGAACTCGAGCGCATACATCTGTATGTACAAAGCGTACATTTTACCTTCATGTTCCGTCTGGCCGGCGAGGTTTAGTTGGAGGTTTTCGGGTAGGCTGTCCTTCCACAGTTGAAGCTGCTCCTCCAACGCGTTCACGACATCGGCGTAGTTCTTCGGATCGCGCTTGACGCTGTAGATGTTGGAGTACATCTCCATGAAGAGAGGGACGATCTTGAATCCGGCCAAACCAACGTGGTAATTGCAGGGTGTTGTTACGGAAGTGTCAACGCCGTCTGGTGTCAGCGCCTCGTCTGCGATGGGCTCGGGGAAATCGACATCGTACTCCTCCACATTGATGGGCATAGGCCGTCCGAGGCGCCCGTTCAGGGTGACGTACACGGTCAGAATAGTCCACCAAGTGCGCTTGCGGATCTCGTTTTCCAGATTTGTCGTCTCACCCGGGGCCTTGGCAGCGCGGTGTAGGTTGAGGTCAATGGCACAGTGGAATGCAAAGTTGGTGACCATAGACCCGCATCCAGGCTTCGGGAAGGCACGGCTGTGGGCAGAAATCATGGCCATGGCTTGCACGGCGGCGACAGACTGCGCCGAGGCCAAGTCGTACATTTTGCTCAGAGCGAAGTGGTAGTGTTTGTTAGACAGCTCGTTGAGCTGGGAACGGCTCTCCTGTTGCTCCCAGTTCCTCACGCCGTATTGGAAGTAGATGGTGGCAAAGACCATGTGCACCATGACCAAATCGGGAACCTCTGGCTCAAAGTCGGGTTCGTCGTACATGCGAGTCAGCTTGAAGGGATGGTCAGCAGCAATCACGGGTGGGTATGGGAAGAGGGCAACGCACAATGTTCATGAAAGTTGGCTTGTGAAGCACGGGCAGGAATGGCCAGATCATGAGGAAGTACCACTCCGAGTATGTGAATGCGTCGCTTCGCGAGGGAAGCTCGATGTTGACGGGGGGATTGATGTTCATGCATGACTGCAGGAAGGACTGGAGCGACTTGTTGTAGAGCGGTTGGGAGATCTTGGCATCGGGGACAGGTTCGTCCATGTCAGGGGCGTCGAAGGAGGTGACGTCTATCGTGGTGCCGAGGATGGACAGGCGTGTGCCCTTGATGGAGCTCAGGAGAGCGCTGTCGCCGCCGACGCCGATGTGGTTGTGAACGGGACGCGACTCGAGGGCAGACCGGGGGAAGGAGCGACTCGCGGGCGGCTTGAAGTTGTAGTTCTTGACCCAGACAGATCCGACCTTGGTCCAGGCATCCTTCTCGGCCGGGTCCTCGACGGCATTGCCCATATGATCGTAGGTGACGCCTGGTGGAGGATAGGCCATGCCGTAGGGAGCCCAGGTCCAGGGCTTGACTTCGATGCCGTTGTTCTCGAGAAGCTTCTCGAGGTCACGTATGTGGTTCATCATGTCGGTCTTCTCCCGCTCGAGTTCCTGCAGGTAGCCTCGACGTTCGGTTCGGCCGGTGACGCGGTCGGTGACGAAGCAGTCGAGATTCTGATTGACGCAGTGGGAGCATCCTTCGGGGAGGGCATCGCAGCGGATCTTTCTGACCTGTGGTTTGGGTCGTCAGTACGGTTGGAGGGTTCGACGCTTGTCTGGCAAAGGGCAGTGCTGGGCAGGGCATGCGGACTCACCTTGCATCTGTCGCAGGCCTGACCGGTCCTTGTGTAAGACGACAGACGGTTCTTGACGACGGAGGAGAAATCCTCCTGGCCGCCCTTGTCGAGACGCGGCAGCTTCACCTTGCCATGACCAGCAGCAACAGCGGCAGCGGCAGCGGCAGCAGCTGTGTCGGCGTCGGTGGTGGCAGGATCGCCAGCTTCCGCCGGTCGCTTGAGCGGGCGACCGGGCATGGTCTCGTTTCGAGAGGAGAGTCGCGACGTCTGGCGAAAGGAGGCCGCATACAAACAAAAAGGAAAATCGCAGACGCAGGGACAAGACGACGACAATGCAGACTCTCGGTGGTCGCTCGGTGGTATCGCGACGGGGTTTTCCGCAGAGAGATGGAGGTTGCCGCGTATTTAGGGGAGCTGGTGCTGGTGCTCGTTGCCGCTGCTGTCGCTAGGTGCGTGTGACGGGAGGTCCAGTGCCTGTCAAGGGGGGTGGGGGGATGCTGCCTTAGGTATGGGCCCAGGCACGCCAGCTAAGTGTAAGGCGCTGCGATGGCAGGGGGTCCGAGCTGCAAATCGTCCGGGGAGAGAGGGCTGACGGGCTGCCCTGCGCTTTAGTGGGCACGCGCCAGGGGGGTGGGGGTGGATGGTGCATCCACTATCTTGCTCCCGTTTCTAGGTGAGGTGATTGAGTCTTCCAGTTCTCAGTGTCTGAGGTGGCTGCGGGCAGGCAATCCAATTCACTCCTCCCACCTACAACTCGCACACTCAACACCTGGTTGGATAAGGTAGACAACACCTCGCACGCAACACACACTAGACGGACGCAACACGCGGCGGCTGCGGGAACACGCCAACCGAGTCCCAGCCTGTCGGGATGCGGGCGTGCGGGTTCTAACCTACCTCCTTCTTTACGCACTGGGGGCTGCTTGGTGGAATGCAGCTGAGTCGAAGCCCGGGCCTAGAAGGCCTTGGTCCGCTGGGGGTCCTGGACTTTGTTTCTGATTGACTAGAAGAATGCCCTCCACGCCCAGACGGATCTCGATGAAGGACGAAGTTGTCAGGTTAAAGAATGACAGACATTGTTGCTGCTGGTGCTGCTGGTGCTGCTGGGGTTAATACAGGCCCAGCCAGCCACTTGCACACCTCATACGCTACGGAAACTTGTCATTTGCTTCGACAAACCCCTTATGGACACCTTTACAAACAACCTGCAAGAAACGAGAAACACGAGATACTCGATCCTTCCTTTTCCCGAGCTCGAGCAGGGCTGGGCCGTAGAAGCGAGTCTGCTGGTCGTCCGTCAACCACCATGAGGGTGTGAAGGAAGCGAGGAATTCTTGGTCATGGATGGCCAACACTAAACCTTGACCAACTACACTCACTTACCTTCCTTACCTTCCACTAAGAGGTAGGCTGAGATCGATATCATCCTTCATATCTGGCACCATCCAACCATGCAACTTGCAGCCGACGGGAGCGAGATTGGCCGCAGTGTGGTGTTGCGCTTGTTGTTGCCCGAAACTCAAGAAATCGACGCCATGTCATTTCCAAAACCAACGCCGTCAGCCATCGGAGGCGTTGGGGGGGGCGTCACCCTCTCTCTCAAAGAACCCCGTGGTAGCAAAGAAAGAACACCCTCACACGCCTCCTCCTCCCCCAAGTGTTCCAATGTTCTAGCTCAAGGTTAGAGTGTCTCTGGTTGCAAGCGAAATGTCTCTCCAGCGGGAGGGGCACATGGACTACGTGGTCGAGCCCTCGAAGCTCCTTTGTTAGTGCCTCATCCCCCACGCCGCGAACGTTCCGGCAATGCCCTGTACCGGCCATCTAAGCCCACGGCAATTCCATCGGGTTAGCGACTCGTGGCCGCATATTTTTAAGTCTTGGTCCATCTTGCCGGATTGAGTTGTTGAAACAGGGCAAGGCAAGGCAAGGCTGGGCCGTCAGGGACTTGTTCAAAATGGACGACGCATTCCCGTTGTCTTGGATTCTTATTCGCATTCATGTTGTGTGTAGGTTCGCCGACTTGGGTTGTCAGGTTCTGCCAAGAGACAGGTACACGACGACGTTTATCCCAACGATTGGAGGCTGAATCGCGGGGACGGGCAGCTTATTCAATGTTAGAAACGCGGCTTCTGGCTATCCACGGGTTGCCGCGTCATTTTCAAGGCTGTCGCACGCCTCGTAAACTTTGTGAGAGGTTGGACCGTCTGAACCATCACCTGTTGCCGTTGCTGCTGCTGCTGTTACCCTCCACTGCTGCCTCTGGGCTCTTGGTGTGTCCGAGTTGGGGGTCCAAACATGGAGATTACAGACAGCAAACATTAAAAAGCCCGAAATACTACGCGGGACGCTCGCACTCGGGGGATGCTCCAATAGCCGGACGGATTTCGGGAGCCAATCTCACTGGTGTGATGAGATGGATGCAATGCACATGCAGACGCACCATGGGAGGCTTTCTGGAAGGCTTTCTGGAAGCGAGACAGATGGTTAACGAGTGCGAGATTCTTTTCTTCTTTTGTTGCGTGTCGGCAAAGGGTCAAATTGGCAACCCCAGGTTCCCGTTACGGATAGCCACCCCACGATCTCGTCCCGTCAGATAAACTCTGAGGACCGTCGATTCCCAAACAGGGCTGAATCGAGACCCAAGATGACGCGCCGGGCCACCTGGAAGCTGCATGCCTAGCACACTTATCCGCAAGGTAAGGCACCTAATTGCGGAAGCTGGGTAGGTTTCCCGCGTAGGTTTTGGCGCAAGTGAAGATTATCTTAAACCTACGTTGTGCAAGGATGCTTGCTGCCCCAAATAATCGGATCTTTTACAGACTTTGTAGTCTTTTACCCGGTGCGGTGTACGGGTGTCGAAACGAGGCTTGTGAAGCTTCCTTCATCCGGGTTTCCCTCAACCTCGGCCGAGACACGAGCAGCTACCGCCCTACCTACCCTACCTACCCTACCTCACTTTACCTTGAGTTTACTTATACTTCAATTGCCAGGTGGGTAAAAGTAGGTATGCAACATCAACACAATGACTTGCGGCAGATGATGGAAGCTTCAGTTGCAACCGCTGGCGGCAACTTTAACCAGCTGGCGGGAAAAGCGGGCCTGTCCGCCGTGCCGTGCACCACGCCCTTCACGTCCAGCGCGTATGGTGTTGGCAGTGTGCCAGTGTGTCGTGTCGTGACCCCGCCATGCCCCTCCAAGAAATGGAAGCACAGGACGCTGACAGCACCGCCCAAGTTTATTCGCCGATACGCTAGGTACGTAATACCTGCCTACCTACCTACCTACCTATCTGAAGGCGTGTGGGAAAGATTGGACGCTACTTCCTTGCTGCGTGCCCAAAATTCAATTCTATTTTTTTTTTATTCTCGACCCCGCGATAGTTCCATCGTCGGTCAACTTCCACAACTCAATCCCTCTCGCTCGCCACGACAGACAACCACCCTCGTTAACCTCCCTTAGTCTACCTACCTATCTGGGTCTCCGAATACCCGACGTGTCGCACTCACCACACACGTAGCCCGCCATCATGTCCATCATCGAGACCGTACCTATCGATCACGTGCCCGCCGATCATGACCTGCACGTCGCCTTCTTCAAGGATGTTCAGAATGCCGCCTTCCTGCACTCGCAGCTGCTGGCACGCAACGCCGACTTTGAGTACGCCCTAGTCGACGCCTCGGTAGTATGTCACATCCTCGTCTCGATCCAGACGGAAACATGACAGCCCGCCACTGACACCAACATCGTGATCCTACAGGCCGTCTCCCGAACCCACATCCTCGCCGCAGCCTTCAAGGCCGTCACCGCAAAGGTCGATGGCAGCCTCAAGACCCCCAACGTTCACTCAGAGCTTGTCGCCTCTCTCAGCTCTGCGAACAACGTACGCCCAAGACAAACCTCCACCACATAGCTTTACACCTACTGATTCTTTCTAGATTGCCGAAGCATACCGACGCTACGGCATCAGCCCCACGACGAAAGACGTCATTGCTGTCAAAATCGTCTCCCCCACCTCTGCCGAGTCCAAGTCCCAGTCCGCCGACCATGTCGAGAAGCACCTGAAGGAACACTTCCAGGGCACACCTGTCCCCTTCACCGATGAGAACATTGCTACGTCCACAGACTGGGCAAAGGTGCGCAAGTACTACAAGCTCAACGGGCTCCCCTGGCTTGACGCCATCAAAGATGAGGCGGAGCGTAAGGAGGAGCTGGAGACCCTCGTTCTGGGCGCCATGGCCTTGCGCACTGCGTAAAATGACCCCAGCGGTCCATCGCATGCTTTCGCGAGATACCTCAGCTCTCTGCTGATGTCGGGTTCGTAAGTCATCGTCATTTGCTGTTATACAAAATCGCAGGCTGATTCTGCCCCCCAAGCCCCAACTCCTCCCGTCCATAGGGGCTCCAACTCGTCAAATGGAGAATCCAATCACGCCCTTGAACCTCCTCAAAAGCTCGCTCCACATTGCGTCTCGCCCATCCCGCGTCCTTTCTACAGCATCCCGGTTCTCGTGTGCCCGCCGCAGCAGGTATTTCATGCACTCTCCGGTCGACCCCCAGACGAGATACTTGTATGCGTCTACACCCCGCGCCTTCGCAACCTGGTGCCCCGGCTTCTTCGACACAAGTTCGCAACTCACCTCGTCTGCCATGCCCTGGAGTTGTGCGAATGCCATCTGAATTTTAGCTTCGCCGGCATCGCATATGGCTCGCGCTTTCCTCACTGACTCGACGTTGTGCGAGGCGAGAACCAAGCAGACAAGTGGCATTTGCGAGTCTCCCCTCAAGATCTCGCTCCACTGCCTCTTCAAGAGACACTGGGCAATGCCATCGTATGCGGCATCGGTGTCTGCTTTGGTGTCGTGGATAAGGTGCCTGGGATCAGAATTAATGTAGGCGCCACGCACCAGCTTCACCCCCAACGTGAATCCCCCACCGCGGGCGATCATCAGATGGCGCCGGAGCGTCTGAGGCGTAGACTTGAGGTATGCCTGGTATGTGCCGTAGATGACGGCATTGCCCGGAGAAGTGTTGTACTTGCGCATATACTCTACGGTCCAGATGTCGATACCGGGCTGAAGCGCCGTTTGCTCGGCATCAAACAAGAGACGGACGCCGCGCTCTGACGCGAGAGAGCAGATGGAGTCGATTGAATCGGCCAGGGCGGCCGAGGGGGGGAGACGTTCTGCGAGGGAGTACAGCGCCTGCCGACCTGCACCTGTGAACCCGTGGTGGCATTAGCAGCTGCGAGACAGCCCGACAATGAAGACATGACTTTACTTGAGAGCAACGAAATCACCCCGCTGGGCCAGCCTGACCGTCTCCAGGGTCCCCTCAGCCCAAGGGATAATCTCATTGCGGATGCATTCCTCTGCCATCTCGCCTTCACCACATGACGCCAAATCCTTGGTTTGTGTATCGGCCAGGACGACTTCTCTGGCGTAGCCCAGGATGACCCCTGTGAATCCAATGTCCTTGAGCCTGCTGATGGTCTGCTTCACCTCCACCGGGTCCTCTCCCGCACAAAACTGGGCATAGAACGTGTGCTTAAGGAAGAACCGCAGTAGCAGATTCTCATCCGGGTTGAGTATCGGGTTCGTCGTGTTGGCGAGCACCGACATGACCCACAACGAAGGCGGCAGCAGGATGGGCGACGACGAGATTATCGTGGTGAGCAGTGAGCGGATGATCATGTAAAGGGGCAGCACCGACAAGGGGGCCAGCGGCGTTTGTGGTGCCGACTCGATGGGTGTAAGTAGCATCTGCTCCGTCGACGACGACCTCTTTGTAGACGAGTGGATGTTCCGCCTCGCCATTGTGGTGGAAGTTGAATACATGATCCGTTGTCGATATCCTTTTGACGTTGTGAGTATTGGCAGCAGGCTGGTACCAGAGATGATTCTCCTCCCAGCAACGACGCGGTCTTGGCTGATGGACGCGCGGGGAGTCGGTGTCCTTGCGCTGCGGAGGCACAAGCTGTGCAATGGCCGGGCCATCGCGGTGTTTAGGGACGCCCGCCGAGGATGTAAGACAGGATGCTAACACGCTGCGGTGGATGAGTAAGGCGACGGGCTGAATAATGATGACGGTGACGACTTTGGGATTCAACGTTCAAACCTAAGGGATTCTCAAGACAGTAACAGCACACGATATCACCAATTAATGAGAGGGGTGGGAGGGTATTATACAAAGATTCCAAGTCTATTGATCCTTTATCTCCCGGCCGATGCGGTCGTGAGGTTACCCACGGACGCGAGCACCCTTAAGCTCGCTCCTTCCCTTCCTCAAGGACCGAGCCGCAGCGTTATCTTCGAAGGAAGCAGGCAATGATGTATTTCCTGTGCACGGGATTGGGCTAGGCCGTTCCCGCCCGCCCGGCCCGTGTGGGGTGCTGCTTATCTCGGGGGGGGGGGGGATTGGCATTTTATCACGTGGGCCGGTTTGTGTCATTGCGGACGATATCCGCCCGGTAGTAGCCGCTTCCGGAAGATCGGATCGGGATGGACCCTTGATCAGCGGCGCGTCGGCGCATCGGCGAACGAAGTGGTTGGAGGAGGAAGTGAGAAGCGATGACATCGGGGGATTGGCGATTTGTAGTTCACGTGGACATGTCAGTCGTTGAGTTGGTGGAATCTTGAGTGACGAGAGTTGTGGCTGTGTGAGGCTGTGAGACGGATGAAGATGCACTGCTCTAGAGTGTTCGTCTCATGTTCCGCGAATATCCCAAAGTGTTCGGCTCCGGTTGCCTATGTGCTGAATATTCCACATTGTGTACGTTTCATTCGAACTGATGGCTACACGATCTCGACCTCGTGAGTCTCGAACTTGTCAAAGTACCTGATGCCGCCGCCGTCTCCAACCACGGATCGCCATGCGCCAACGCGGATCCATTTGCCCTCGACCGAGGCGGGAGCCAGAAGCAGGCCCCATGCATCCTCGTTGTTCTCTCGCCAGCCGTTCCCGATTCGGTCAAAGTAGTCATATATTGGACAGTATGTCTCCGTCGTAGTCGCATTGTTTGGGTGAGGCGGTGGTGGGTGCAGAGAAGGAGCTTCAGAGTCTTCAATTGGATCATGGCCTCCCTCAACTGCGTCTTCCGTCGAGGACGCCTCGGATGTTGAATCGCCCTCACTGTCTGGATCCACGTGGAGTTGCTTCGTAGGGTTCGAACGAACGGTGCCATGTTCGGTGGAGCCGGTGCCTCTCTGTAGCTTTTCAATCGACCTTGTATCATCGCTCGATCCGTCACTGAGCCTGTCGTCCTCACTGGACTCTTCTTCTTGCTCATCACCCTCGCTCGCTTCTTCACTTCCCGTTGAAGCACCTGTATCGGAGTTCTCATCATATCGCCAAAGCTCAGGTGTTGGAGCAGCATATAACGGTACCCTGTGAATCCGACCCCGGGGGTGGATTGTGCGAGTCTTCCAGCCATAGTTTCTATGCACAGCATTGTAGCAGTGCCAATTATCGTCCCACTGCCCGTTGTTCCTTGTTATGTGGGCAGCTTTAAGGTAAGAGCCGGAAGCTTCAGAAGTTCCAAGTACGAGCAACTTCAATCCATCTCCTGGCCATAGCTCGTCATGGGTCCAACAATCCGTTTGGCAGTATGCCACAAGACGTCCAGCATCCCTTAGGTATCGTCTTCCGAACCCCTCAGAGCTACAAGTCCAGTGGAATAGGTCCGACGGAACATTGCCAAATTTACCGTGGATCCGGACGAAGCCACCCTGAACCCGCCCCCAAGGGTTTTCGCCCTCGACCATGGTTCGAGCTTCGTTTATTGTGCATCGCGTCACCAAGTCCGCTCGCCGGATAAAGCGACCCCAAATGCCGTTTTTTATGTGGAGAAAGTTGAGGCGTATGGGACTCCATGAAGGCGAGATATATTGACTTGGTTGTCTGAGCTGGTCTGTGAGTTGTTGCAGATTGATATTGTACCTTTCCATCCAAGTACAGATGGGAAACCATAGCAGACCGAAGGGAAGATCCTCTCGCCATAGCCCTGCGATGTAATCATGGCATGTGTCGCCGGTAAGCTCGGCACAAACCTTGGCCATGCCAGACAAGGCTGGTAGTTTGTCGGTGTCGAATGTAAATAATCGGCACAGGAGAGTATCGAGCAGGATACCCCACTGTTCATAAATATCGCTGCGCTCTAGGCCCGAAGCCTTGTCTTTTTCCAACAGCGTACGCATAATCATGAAAACATCGTCATCCCTGTGTTTTCGGACCGCCGTTACCGCTTGGTCTTCAAAGCCACGCGAATCACCACATTCGAACTGAATTCGCCTCGTTCCAAACAATAGTATGCGGGTAGACATCATGTGTTCTTGGACCACCCATCCCCTCCAAACCCAAGAAGAACGTGAGTGCTCGCTCAGTTGCCAGGCATCCATCCAACCAAAACCCAGGGGCCGTATGTCATAATGGCCCATGATGCGAGGTCTAAGGCGCGAGATGAAGGGAACTGTGACTTTGCCGTGGTCTCTGCCGAGAAATGTCTCGTGACATGAGTTGGATGAGGTAGCGGCGAGAGTAACACAGGCATTGCTGTAAATGTGTGCCATCATGCGACTTTCCCGTTGCCAGTCTTCCTCGTCATCCTGAATGATGCATATTGCATCTATCCACAAGTAGCGTATGCAAAGTGACCTGCACACTTCAATGCCATCTCGTAGTACTTGTGACATCTCGGATCTTGATATCCCATCCTTGAAGCTGGCCAGCGTAGCTACTTTGGTTCGTAATTGAGTGGCCGCTTCGCTGGCCGTTCCCCAACAATAGCTCAAAGCCGCGTATCTAGGGATCTCGCCATCGCTGAACTCACTCTTTTCTACCAGACGAACGGCGGTGGGGTCATCCAGGGTTGGACAAACATCAATCAGTCTAGTCGGGCAGTGCGATTCGAGCTTGGAATGGTGGCAGGCGGTTTCGCACTTGAGAATCGATTCTTTCATGAAGCGGATGTTTTCCTCACAAAGCACTTGCGATCTGACAGCGGGTGGTATCGCGAGCCAGGAACGGACTGCATCTATGCGAAATGTATCAGTCAATGTAAGACTTTTGTTTTCAATTGATTGCAGTTTACCCGAGTGCGTTTCAAGGTAGAAAAAGATAGATTCTCGGCACTTGTCGAGGAAGGTCATGTTCTTCCATCTCACTCTCGCAACCAGGGCACCCAGCCCAATAGGAGGACCTTCCTGCCAACCACCCGATTCATAGCAGAGCGTGATCTTAATGGGACCGATCTTCTTTATATTGAGGCGCCTGGTCTCCTGTCGCAAGATGCTGCAAAACCCACAACCCTCGTCGGCGCTCTTCGTCAGGATTGGCAGCTCTGGCAGGTCATCTATCATCCTGTAATCGAGGGGAAGCGCTGGGGGATCGGCAGCGTCAATTCTCATTGACATTGTGCCATCGTCAGCACGCTTGATATATGGCGCAAGAAGTTCGTCATCATGGAAGCGGAGAACAGAGCACCTAGCACATAACGCTGAAGTGGCCGCCGTAGGATCCTCCTTTGCTGAGTCGTTCATTGTTGTTTTGGCGCGCCTGGTAGCAATGTACAGCTCGCGCTTTTCAGTATGGAGCTGATTGAGAAGATAATCAGGGAGGCAGCGGCCAATTTCAGGTCAGTCGTGCTGACAAGGCTAGCTCGAGCCATCAAAACCACCTCCAACACATGTGACGTCGAGGGTCCTATGACTAGGTAGTGGGCACGACGTCTTGGCGTAAGCGGGTGACCCCCTTCTACTAAACGCCAAGGTGTTTCCTCGAGATGCCAGAGAGCTCCGAGTAAGTACCCGCATAGCCCCCACGATCATGGGAGTCCATTTACGACTTGCTTTTCGACATATATGCACGGTGGAATAGTCCCGCATCGTTTGCCAGTCGATGGCTGTAGTTCAGGGATGCTGAGGTTCCTCTACTTTAGCTGTCTTGGTGGACCCAAAGCGCTTGCGGAGGAACTCGACGTATCCAATAGGACGGCCTCGGGCGAAGCCAACAATATCCTGCATACCGCCGTACACCACTCCAAAGAGTAGTCCGTAACGTGCCGTGCGGGCGGCAGTTGGCAGAGAGAAGCGGTCTTGAAAAATACAGCATCAGTAAACATGTCATCTTGGGTTGGGAAGTATGACTGGCGTGACATACTGACGAGACTGAAGGCTCCGGCTACCGTCAGACTGGCAAGCACGGTGCTGATGAGGTCTGTACTGCCGCGGTATCTGTCGACGGTGCTCTCGAGGCCGAATGCCATGATGGTCCAGAAGCTGAGCCTTGCGCCCATGCGAAGGCCCTCGCGAAAGCCGCCGTAGACGGTGTGATAGTTCTTGCTCTTGTGGTAAAGGTACCAGCCGGTGGTGGTGGTGGGCATCTTGTGTGCGTGCTCGGCGCGGAAGCGCAGCGAGGCCGTCTGTCCTCCTTGGGCAATACCCAAGGCTGTCCCAATACCGAAACCGACCATGCCGGCGAGTGGTATGCGTGCTGGTGTCGGGATGGAGAGGCGGGACTCGGCGGGCTCCAGGCTGAAGTACTCAGCCATGGTCTGGCGACGTGCGGCCATTGTGGGTGGCAGTAGGGGAGTGGTCGGTCGGAATGGGTGAGGTAGTAGTACCCTGGTCGATGGTGTTGTGGTTGTAGCTGTGACGATCAAAAGAAAGCTCCGGCTGCTCGGGCGCAAAACAAATCGGCGTCAGACCCGGAAGGAGCTTGGACCACCAGGAACTGAATTCTCGGGGAAGGGTCCCCCGGGGCGGGACGATGACCTGACGCCGCGGACGCAGCAGCTTGACGCGGGTCTCATCAGCTGTGTGGCGTCACGTGGTCGCGCATCAAAGAGGTGCCCCGCGCTATGCTCTCTGGCCAGTAGCTCCCCCCGAGTATCGCGCTGCCTGCTGTAGCTGCAGCAGTCGCCGCCTGGAATTTTCGCCCGCCACCTTCAACGAAAGAGAAATCCATCACACTTGCGACCTCCAATTGCAGTCAGCCCGAGCCTTCCAAAATCTAACCACGGAGGGATCTGTCTAAAAGCTAGCCGCAACTTGTCAAAATGGTACGGAAGGCATCTTGGAGTGACGAAACGCACCCCACCTTCCTTTCGCAGCTAACACTTCTTCTTCTTACCTTAGGTCCAGAAAGTCGACGATACCTTCTACTCGGTGCGGTTCAAGTACGGCACACACACCGTCTTGCTGTTCGTCGACAGCCAGCAGACCTTCTCCGAAATTACCACAACACTGCTCGAGGTCCTGCGCGGCCGATTCCCCGACGGCCTCACCATCAACCACACCTCCCCCGAGACGACGCCTTTGCCAGAAGGCGACGTCGAGCTTGTCTACGCCCTGCCCGTGAATGCGAACGACCTCACACAAGGATGGAAGAACATCAAGGTCAAGGATAACGACACTCCGGTTGCAAAGGGGCTGCGGGATGGCTGCGCTGTCGCCTTCTCCTTCGATGTCGACGAGCCTGAATTTGTCGTCGACGTGCCCAGTTTGGACGAGGACATTGAGGATGAAGAGGGCATGGGCTCTGATGCATGATTTGGATTGGGTTTTATGCATTGTTGCACGGCGTTCGGGTACCGCATACGGCACACACATACTACATGCTGACCTCGTTGAGGCCAAGCAGCTAATGGAAGACGATTGATGATCCATACATGGCGTTCTTGGCCCTGGTGTCAGCAGAGTGATGACTTGCAGTCTATTCCCGGAACCCCCCCTGCAATGGATGTGGTGAGGGTCGAAATTGAGGAATCGCCAGTTTGGTGAAGAAAATGCTGCATCGTTAAAGTCTCATGCCCATCGGCACACGAAAGGGTTTTGTCAACCATACAGTAGTAGGTGTGTTCCGCTGTTCAGAAATTCTGCCCGTCATTCACATCTGTCGCCGTGCGTCAATCGCGCCCTACGAAACCACAACCGTCAATCAAGCTTACTTGGCTTGCAGATAGCCCGAGCCTGTCGCCCTACCGATAACAATACTGCATGTCGATAATATAATCTAATGGGGCGAATTGACTAACAATGATTCGTGCCAGCGGCATCGGGCGTGATGCGGTCAACGATAGGCAAACGGCAATCTGCATTGATAAGAAGTTGGGGAATTGGATAAACTTACCTATGTAGACTTAAATCCCCTCTCATCAATCAAGACTCGGTCCATACTGGAATTCTAACAACATTGTCCCACATTCTCAACGACACTAACATGGCTGAACAACATCAAGATTTGGTTCTCAACGTCGACGACGTCAGGAAAGCTGCTTCCAAGGAGCTCTCCTCGTCCGCCCGGGGTGAGGGGTCTGCATCCAACCCCAACATGTGCAGTGACTAACACCCACATCACTAGAATTCTACGATGCCGGCTCAACGGGTCAGATCACCGTCAAGGAGAACACCACAGCATACTCCAAGTACCGAGTGCTCCCCCGCGTTCTTGTCGATGTCTCCGAAGTCGACACCACTACCACGACCTTTAGCCAAAAGATCGATTTCCCGCTTTGCGTTTCGCCCGCGGGTATCCAGGCCATGGCCCATCCTGACGGCGAGCTCGCAACCAGCAAGGCATGCGCCAAACGCAAAGTGCACATGGGCGTCTCCTCATTCGCCAACTATTCCGTTGAGGAAATTCGTGAGGCAGGGCTTGGAGTCGGTCCACTGCAGCATGTCATGCAGCTTTACAGCATGAGAGACCGTGAAGCGCAGCTCCGCATCATCAGGCGCGCTGAGAAGGCTGGATGTGTGGCCATCTTCTTGACAGCAGACAGCCCGGTGCTGGGCGTCCGGTACAACGAACCTCGCAATCAGTTCCGCGTGCCTGAGGGCCTTTCCCTACCCATGCTCGAGAGGACGTCTGAGATGATCCGAGCCACGACGCACGAGGCCGGGTTTGACGTCATCAACTCCAACTCCCATTCATGGGCCAAGGAGATCCCCTGGCTGAGGAGCGTGACGAAGTTGCAGATTTGGATCAAGGGCGTTCTGACACCCGAGGACGTGGAGCTGGCTGTTCAGTATAAGTGCGACGGCGTCATCGTGAGCAACCATGGCGGTCGACAACTTGATGAAACTCCGGCCACGATCGATATGCTCCCTCATTGTGTCAAGGCGGCGAAGGGGAGAATCCCGATTCACATCGATGGCGGCATCCGTAGTGGGACAGATGTTTTCAAGGCGGTGGCTCTCGGTGCCGACTGCGTTTGGATCGGGAGACCGGTGATTTGGGGGCTGGGTGTAAGTCAATTCCCAATGTTAAAGTGCCGCATTTAAAGCTAACTCGTGAATAGTATGACGGCGAGGCAGGCGTCAGCAAGGTCTTGGACATCATGTACGACGAGTTCAAGAGGTGTATGCAACTCTGTGGATGTAATTCGATTGCGGACATTACTCCTGCATCACTAGGTGTCGTGAGGAAGCATGGTCCCATCGCAAGACTCTAGATCGATTTGAGAAGAGGAAAATCCAAACGGGACAAAGCAACGATGATACTAGGCCAGAGATGCTGAAGTTCTATCTTGTTCTCATCCATATAAACCAACAGAGATTTGTATGGATTTGAATATCCCTACAAACGTTAGAATCTAAGGGGTATTGCGGACAACATCTACACCACGCCGAGTGTGACATAGGCGGCGAGTAGCTTGAACGGGGTTGAGCACGATGTGAAGAGGTTTGAGTCGTGCGTCGAACTGAGTATGAGTTTTGTTCCGATAATACCTGTATTCATGCGTAACATGGGTCTAGTCGAAGTTTCTACGCCTGAAGCGTGTTAATCATGGCGTTGGGCCAACCGTCAGAATTTCGAACCCCGTCTATGCTACTCAGGTGCTCTTCCCCGCGTTTCAACCCATCGCCTCACACCTCGTTGGAAATAAACTAGTCCTAAAAGCAAGGAGAGAATGAACAAAATGAGCAGTTGTACAACTGGAACAGACACGAATATGATTAATGACCACACTGAGTAAGCAAGTAGTAGTAGCGGAGTCGCCTGAGTGATAAGAAGACCCCAGAAATTCAATGGGAATGAGAATAGCTCTTTCCGTAAAATATGATTACCGCCCAAGAAAAGATCCACGGCTGTGAAATATAAGCAGTTCAAAGGAGACATGATGAGCGTTTGTGGTAGGCAATAAAATACCCCTAGGGACGCCGCGTCAGCCACAACGACCATAAGAATGAAAAACCCTATCGACACGAACAACTGCGCGCATATTAATCTGTTGACTTGTTTCATCCACTTGGACTGAGAATGGTGGCTATGAAGATAGGTTTTGAGCTGCTGTGGCTCTAATCGTCGGTGATTCAGCGAATTTGTCCTTTGCCACAGTAAAAGGTCGTAAAGGGAACTTGGCGATGCTCGTGTCTCTATTTCCATGTTCGACAACGGAATAAGATTTGTATGAGACTCGGAGGCTTCTAGCATTCTAGCATCAAGCTGCAGAGGCAGCTCGCCAGAGGTTAGATGCCCGGCTTCTGGTACGCTGGTCCTGGATCCATAACCTGACGCAGTGGCATCCTCTTGAAAGGATCGTAGCTGCTGATCGTTTGAGGACTGTCTCTGATTTATGGGATCCCTTATCATCGAAAGTTCTGTGGTATTTGGAACATTGGAGTTCAGAGACGACCGCTCATGTGTATCCAAAGAATCTGAATGACTTCGGACGGAGTTTGTTAGTGTTGTGGTGATGTTAGCCAGAATTGGCGTCAACATTCCAGCTAGTGGTCCTATCAATAGAAACACTGGCAAGATCTGCCCGAATCCCCATTCATTCTCATTGACTTTCACAGACGCCCTACTTCGAATAATGCGTATCGTACCCCAAGTGAAAGACACAACAAGCTGGGTAATCTATTCCAGGGGATACACGTCTCAGTATTCAATCTCCATTTAAAGTATCAGAATAACTCACGTCTATCAAGTCCGAAGAGACTAAATTGACATAACTCTTCGTGAAAAGGTACCACGTCATCTCAATGACCAGGAAATTGTACGCAAAACATCTTCCGAATCTCCCTTTGGTTGAATTGTCTGTTCGTTTGGCCATGTTTCTCAAAAGCCAATTGCTAGGCTTAGTTCTGAATATCGTGTTCATCCCGCTAGAGAAATTGCTGGTTATCTTGACGAGCCGCATGAAAAAGCCGAGGAAAATAAGAATCATCGACGTGAGAGCCGATGTCTCTGCGAGCCCGGTGCTGTACATGTACCACGCATCGTCGTATGAAGTATGTTTCATGCATTCTTCTGCTGTGAAGTTGGGACTTGTAGCATTGGCGCTTTCAAGTTGACAGACTTGCCACACTGTCACGTTCTTGGCGATGGCAGGACTGTAGAAACAGCGTGCATTCGCAGCCCCGAGACCTGTTGGGTCACCACTAAACCAACCAAACCACCATGTCGGAATGAACGCGGCCAAGAGACCACCCCAAAGAACAAACATGAGCCCAAGTCGGCAAGTACGTTCCATCGGGCGATAATTCAAATAACCTCGCAGGAGAGTCAGAGACGAAGTATGAGTGAGGTTCGAAAACCAGACAAGATAAACAAGAATTCTCCAGTGATATGCGGTAATCGCATTTCCAACGAGATTGATGTACCCGCTCACAAGGATTCCGAGCCCAGTCAAAAGCTGAACATCGGAGAGGACGAGAATAGCCTGCAGTTTGTTTCAGAATACTGTTCACATTTGTACATGAAAAACATAGCTCATATAAGGTACTTGCCTGTGTCAGATCATCCTTCCACCGTTGTTTATCACCGGAAAGTCGTTGACGTAGTATTGAAAAAAAGCGTACAGCGGCTTTATCAATATCATTCGGTTTCCATATCCACTTGTTGTTGTGCGTAGCTGGTGATGTAGGGTCGTTCGCGTCTGAGAATGGGTTTTCAGAGGGGTTGAATACCAGAAGATAATGCAGAACGACGAGAACAACAGCAACTGCTGACGTTCCCATGAACCCAATCAATACCTGACACGTTGTAAGACATTCAATCGGAATCTGGAGCTGGCTGATCATTTTTACTCACTCCAATGCCTCCAATATCAGTGTTTTCAAAACTTGCCGGCTTGTCAAGACATTGGGCAACCCAGTCTGGTGACATGATCGCTTGGGCATTGAAAAAGGGTATTCTCTTGCCAAGGTGAATCAAATGGCCGGGAAGAGGATGAACATGAGAAAAGACTTGGAGAGAGATTAGGGTCATAGGCATATAAATAAGCGGTCGGCCAGGCCAGGACCCAGAATCTAGCTAAGCATGAGCTTCTCCAACATTAGCATCAGGCTGTGATAATCTGCAATAACGTTGCACCCATCTGCACATCATCACATGCGCTTACACGCGTCTCCTTCGTGCATGAGCACACCAATCAGTCGCTCTAGGTGACCAGGGATGAACATTACGCATGCGCCCCTTATGAGAGCCTGCGGGTTTAAGTTTACTGCTTGCTGGTAGAATGTCATCTCTTCGTGTCTACCCTATGTTGATGTGGTGTACAACCACAGGAAAAGTAGTCGCTTTAGCACAGGAAAAATAGGCAGTGTTTACATCACCGACAGGGACAAATCTCTCAGCTAAGAGAAGAAGCCGTTTTCATGGCCTCACGTGCGGTGGACTAAGACACTCCTTGAGCCTAAATGCAAGCAGGTCAGCACAGTGTCGAGACAGATGACGTCGGTGGTCTGGACCGCGATCGCTAGAAAAATACAGCGGACAGGGGCCTGCATGTCCCCATTGAACAGCCCCAGACACAGTGAGATCATTGGGCAGACATCACTGTACCCATTTGGACCCCTTTTCCAGACATCCAGTGTCGAATGTCAAAGGAGCTCTGGGTTTCAACTTTTTCTTTCTTCCTCTTCCCAGAAAAAACAACACGACACCAAAACCCACGAAAAAGGGGGACCCTCACAACCACAGCTGCAGAGTCGCCGCCGACCTCTGCTGATGCTGCCAGCCACATGTCCCTCGTGGCCATCCTCCGCCATGGCCTCCGCCTGATCATCCCGCTGGCGGTAGTCTCGACCCTCTATCTTTATCTCTATCCCGTCTTCCTCGGTTGCGCGTTCCCAGTCGCCCCGAGTACCAGCAGCAGCGGCAACGACATCGAGCTCGACAGCAATGCTGCCTTCATCGAAGCTGCGCGACACCACCTCCCTTTGCCGATCCCCCTCCGATCGACAGACTCCCGACCCGCTCCTTTCAGGCTCCTTGCCCTGGGTGACCCCCAACTCGAGGGTGACACCGCCATCCGAAGGATTCCCGGTCCTGCCTTCCCTCATGCGAGGAGCTGGTGGTCACAGGTGACCTTCAAGGCACCAAACTCGCTGCGGCAGCGCGTCCGCCAGTCGCTACACGATGTAATCGACATATTCTTCGAGGACGTCTTCAACGAGCTCGAGTCTATCCGCAAGCGGATAGACATATTCGGCAACGACTTCTACCTTGCCCACATCTACCGAACCGTACAATGGTGGACTCGCCCTACCCACGTCACTGTGCTTGGCGACCTCTTGGGTAGCCAATGGATTGGCATTGAAGAATTCCGGAGCCGTAGCCGCCGGTACTGGGACCGCGTTATGCGAGGCACCGAGCGTGTCCCGGACGATGTAGCTGCATACCCGTCTATGGAGTATGAGCTCGCCGACTACCTCTCCCCGTCTGGCGAGCCGTCTCCGGTATGGTCGCGTCGTGTCATCAACGTCGCTGGCAACCACGATATTGGCTACGCTGGCGACATCAACCAGGACCGCTTTGGACGTTTCGAACGCCTGTTTGGCAAGGCAAACTACGAACTGCGCTTCGAGCTTCCTATCGAAGACCCGAAGCTCAATGCTACCGTGGTGGACGACGAGAAAAACCCCGACTCCGACCGGCTACCTCCCGAGATCCGCGTGATCGTCTTGAACGACATGAACCTGGACACCCCTGCGAAGGACACCTCGCTGCAGGATCAAACCTACGCCTTCATCAACTCCATCATTGAGACCTCGGCGGCTGTCGAGTACAACGGCCACTTCACCGTGATCCTGACCCACATCCCGCTGTACAAGCCCGAAGGCGTCTGCGTCGACTCGCCCTTCTTCGATTTCCACGGCGAGCACGATGGTGGTGGTGTCAAAGAGCAGAACCTACTTTCCTACGACGCCAGCAAGGGCTTTTTGGAGGGACTTCTTGGCATGAGCGGCAACCCTGACGCCCCTGGTAACGGGAGAGGTCGCCGGGGCGTTATCCTTAACGGCCACGATCACGAGGGCTGTGACACGTACCACTACATCAATCAGACGCAAGGCGACCTCAGCGACAGAAGATGGGAGGTTGAACGCTGGCCGACGGCTAAGGGCCGGGGAGCTGTTGGGGCCCCTGGTGCGCCGGGACTGAGAGAGATCACGGTCAGGAGCATGATGGGCGACTTCGGCGGTAATGCGGGACTCCTCAGCGCTTGGTTTGACGAGGAGACCTGGAGGTGGAAGTTTGAATACGCAACGTGCGCCTTGGGTACGCAGCACTTTTGGTGGTTCGTCCACAGCTTGGATTTTGCGGCGATTGTTGGCATCGTCGCCTACATCGTTCTGCTCGTCACGGAGGCGAATAAGCCGCAAACATCAACGGACAAGTTGAACGGATCTGCAAAATCGAATGGCACTGTTCCGAATGGCGCGGTGCACTCCAACGGCGAAGCGAAGAAACCGATAGAGAACGGGGAGGCCAAATCATCGTAGTCATTCGTGTTGCTCAAATACCCGGCAGGGCAACGCCTGTCTCATATTTTTAGTAAAGCACCTCATTTTGTCACATTGTTCACGCCTACGTTGCAATTCGTCTTTGGCATGTTTTCCCTCAAACCACATTCCTTCGCCCTTGTGTCAACAAACCCATGCCATCATATGTTACCAGCGTCCTACACAAGTCGGCGTACCTGCCTCCGAAGTCTTGTGCCTCGTAGCATCATTCTAGAGCTCCTCCATATCTCATGTCTTCGGGAGCCGAGCTCTGGTTATCTTGTGCTTCCAGGATCTCGCCGTTGTGATGCAGCACCGCAACTTTGTTGCATCGGTCAGCCCCGTCGCATACATCCTCTTCTCATGCTGAACTCTCTCACCGCTGATGAGGCGAGGAAGCAACGTTTGGATGTCTTGTGTGCGCATTCTGTGGCTCGCAAGCACATATGAGGGGTAACAACTCTCTGCTCAATGTTTTCCTAATGACCCAGCGTGCCTGGCCAACCGCGGCAAGGTCTCGACGCTCCCGTCATGTCTCGACACCGGCCATGTGCTCCCCGTACCACTCTGTGAGAGCCCGTGGGCTACTGCGCCACGGCCGGTAAGCCTCCGCTGCCGAGCAGGGAGGCTGGAGATGTGTGTGTGCAATATCACCTCATGCCAACCGGATATTTGCTTTCCGGACCTGACCCCCGGTTCAACGCGCCTCTTGTCACGTCGTACAAGCGAAGTCTTCTGCGGTACGAGCTGGGGATGATGGAAGTAGAACATGCACATCTGGCGTGCGCCCCTCTCTCTGTCTCTCTCCCTTACCGGTTGCCCTGTATACCGGGCCCAGAGCTCGCGTCTATAAGTCGTCTGTCATGCATGCAATTGCTACCCCGCCATGTGTTTGTCAATTGCATTGTGCGCCCCGTACGACGCTGCCGCGCGCCACAGGACAGCTGCGCTATCGAAATCTTGTTGACGTCTGTCATCTGTTCTCAACGCCGGTCAGATCGAGACCAGGCTGGGGTGGGTTGATAATCGCCGAAGTCGTCAACTTTGAGCCGTCACGAGGTCTTGGGATAGAGGCTCCTGCTGCTGGTGGCCGCTGAAGGCTGAAGCAAACATCGGGCAGGTGATGAGGCCGTGACAGGTCAGAGACGAACTAGGGATCCTTTTCTCTCTTGGCGATAACCCGGCGCGAGTGAGATTCAGGCTCGACATTTGCTTCTTACTCTCAGCGAAAGGGTATATAAGCTGAAGAAACATCCGGATTGAGATTGGAGATTCAGTCAAGACATTCATACACATTACAAAACAAACTACAGCCTACAACATCACTCCAACGCTCATCATATATCCCACAGACGCTTGGTTCACTTCTGAGAATACATCGAGTCTTCAGAATCTCCCAACACCATCAGCATGCAGATCTCCCACCTCACCATCTTCGCCGTTCTCGCCGGCCTTGGCCTTGCCGCGCCAACTGCAAAGGTCGACACCAGAGCCGCGCAAGAGGTCGACTCGCTCATGGCCGCGGGGAAGATCTTGCCCCGGCAAATCACTTCCGAATGGTGTACTAAATCCTGCGACTGCGACAAGGTCCCGAAATATGAGTGAGTTCAGACCGCATTACATAAAGGAACCTTGACGCTAACCTGGATATCAGTCGCTTCCAATGCTATTCGAATGCCAATTGCGAGGAGTGTAGACGTCAGGGACTTTACCCACCCAAAGAGGACTCGAGAGTTTAGGCGGAAAGAGTAGTTGGGATAAGTTTATGTGTCAGGTTGGGCAGAACGAATGGTTAGAGAATCAGCGTCGTCTTTGAGGGAATCATTTTTGCGTCGGGATACCAGATATCAGAGAATCACTGATGGTTAGGAACCAAGATTGGAGGACTGCCGCCTTCAGAGGACATGAGACGAATCAGACGAAACTGGCGTCGGGTATGCTTTTCTTCGTAATATCCAATGTCAAATACACTCGCTTCAGAAGGTTCAGTGCACCACGACCGAAAACAGTGTCGGAGAACTCAATATCTTCACATAGATACACCAAGCTGGCTACACCAGCTTCTCCAAGGTGGCCTAGAGGTAAGGGTAGTATACAGAGATTCGTACATGCGCAGACCCACGCGTCGTCAAGTCTATATGCAAGTTGTGGCGCTTCTCCATCGCCGGAACCCGCCCCGATAATACAAGTACAAGTAATTTTGGTAAGAGGAGAGAAGAAAGGTGTAGTGTAAAAACGCACAGCTTGTGCTCATTAGCTTCGGTTTGAGTGGGGTGTCCACCCTTTTACTGCTTCTTGTTGGGGTCGTCACTCTTCACGAACCAGCCGCCGAAAGAGCCCATCATGTTCTGCATGGCCTCCTGCTGCATCTTCTCCTGCATGGCGGCCTCCTCCTTAAGCCATTTCTCGCCGTTCTCGCGAATCTCCTTCTCGAGAAGCTCGTAGTTGCGCTGTCCACGCTCACGAGCGATATCCTGGAGCATCTTGCCCTGGGCGAGAGCCTCGTGCGGGTTCTGCTCACCGTCGGGGGAGACCATGAGGCTCATGTTAGAGGGCTTCAGGCCCAGCATTCCTCCCAACAAGCTCATACCAGAGGGCGCCTTCTTCTTCTTGGCCTCAACCTGCTTCTGGAACTCGGCACGGGCGATGGCCTCACGGCGCGCGAACTCGGTGGGAATGTGCTTGCCGTCGAAGGACTTGAGAACCTTGCGGACATCGCCGTATTGCATCGTGTGGATGTACTCGAGGAAAGGGATCAGGCCGACCAATTCCTTGTCGGTAGAGTCGCCCTTCCACTTCGGGAGAACAATGGCATTCTCCGGCTGGTGCTGAACGTGCTTCTCATTGGTGTCGATAATGATTACCTTGGACAGGTCACGGTTAAGGTAGGAAAGATCCTGAGTGTGTATTAGCCCTGGTCGCAATAAGGAAAAAGAAGTAACGCATACCTTGACGAACTCTCCATCCTTGTACTTGGTCGCTTCGCGGTAGAGGGGCCACATGATGAAGCGGTAAGGGTCAAGCTTCCTGACAAGGGGCTCGCCAATAGCGAAGGGCACACTGGTGAAAAGGACCAGCTCATAGTACTGGCTGAGGTAGCGCAGGAAGTAGTCAACGCCAGGGCGCTTAGCAACTCTCCAGCCGTGCTCACGAGACCACTCGCTGTGGACAAGCAAGTCCTCCAAGCTGATGCAGAGAGTGTAGGGACGCTCAAAGGACGGATCCGGGTCGGGCAAGAGCTTGTCGAAGGCGGGTTCTTGGTAGTAGTTGAGGAAGTCTCCTGTGCGTGCCTTCACTCTGTTCCACCACTCTCCAAATCCCCAGCCGTTGGGTGCGTCCTCGGCATGCCTCTTGGCCTCGATCTCATCGTCCCAGTTGCGGCCGAGGTAGATGGCACCAGTGACAGTGAAACCAAGAAAGGCCAGGTACATGCGGTTGGCAAGCTGCTGTCTTTTCCTGTCTGTTGAAGAGACATATGCTGAATCGGGGAGTTCTCCGCGGCCACGGCCGCCACCTGATGCGACAGCATCCTCCTCGGCGATGGCAGCAAGGGCAGCCTTGTTGGTCGCGCCGGACATCTCGTAGGCAAGGGTGGACGGAATGCCCTGCGTCAGATCGGGAAGAGGGCCGGTCGGTGTGGGTTCCTCGGGGGCTTCGGTCGCATCGGAGGCATTTGTCTTAGCTTCGGCATCGGAGGCGTTGGATGAAGCTTTCGGTGATGTGTTTTCGGGTGTTGAGTCCGCAGGCTTCTGGTTACCGGCGGGCTTGGGAGCAGATTCAGAGGCATTCTTGGACTTCTTCTGCTGAGCGAAGTTTCTGCTCCATGTTGCGGCCACGAATTGGGGTCTCGTAAGTGGTGTTGCGACTGGGCGATACAGCTGCGCCGCAGAGGGCTGCAGGCGCGCGAACCGAGCTGCCCTTGACAGCATGACGTCTCAAGGGCCAATGTCGGCGTATATGAATGCAAGGGTGTAAAGACCCAAAGGCGATTCAATCGTAAGTCGGGGACTAAGGGCGGTGGAGGTGATGCGCCGGCAACGAAAAGAGCCTGGCGGGCGTGGTCGAGGTTGGAGTAGGTGGAGTGGGCTGGTGATATTCCTGACGAAGCCACTAGAAATTTTTGAGAGGCACAGAGGGAAGCACCACAGGCTCACACTCAGTCAAGGTCACTCACTCACTGACCTGCACTTTGGCAGGTGCAAAGTTACGTAGCGCACACATGTACCCTTGCGCGCAGCTGGTGCCGGAGGGGTACATCGGCGAGTCACCCCACTCCGTCTTTGAATTGAAGGTTTCTGTTGAATTTGGAGCTCTGATTGGGCTTGGCTGCCTGAGTCCAAGCTCCTCAGTCCAACCTACCCAGTGCCGCTTATCGCCGAACTTGATCCGTTCTCCGACATTGTATGACTAAGGCACAGACAAATCGCCTGGCCCAATGAGGTCATTCTCGGTGCAGAAGCCGTTCCACTTTGGCTTGCCCTCGGCTGATTGGCCCCGGCTCATCAGGCTTAGTCAATTAAACCAGCAGGGGCTCACGTGCGAACCTTGTCCCGTCTCCTGCAGCGCTGCAGCCCGGTGCAGCGTCCAGTCCGCCGCGCCTTCGTCTCCGGTCTTTCTGGTGCCAGCAGCGTCTGGTATTCTGGCAGTGACCTTCATGCATGAGCTGAAGTGCTGCGCTTTCCGCACCTCGTCTTCCTCTTCCCCTCACATATACCGAGCTCGACCCCGATCTCCCCAATTTTCTTCTTCTCCCGTTTACACCTCCGTGGTCATTTCGAAGAGCAGGATCCTTCGACTTCCCATCAAACAGAATCGACACATAACGCCATAGCCTCCGTCCAATCCAAACCATTTCAGCCATTCCCGTCCCGCTTCCTCACACCGTCACCATGGCTGTCGCGCGTGGTGAATTCTAGAGGGTGGTCCCCAAGTTCGATGCCACGATCACAATGGGACCACCCTCTGTGATTCTTCGCGTCCTTCCAGACTGCCTCTTGACCTGCTTCACCTAAACACTGCACCTCATCGCTATTGAAATCTCTGCACATACTGCCGCTAGATACCCTTGCGCGACAAAGACCCCGCCACCCCGCCACTCTCGCCTTCCTTATCGACGACCGATTCTACGACTCGCCCTAAGATATTCCGGGCTACCGATATCCTGTTCGAAACCCGCCATTGGTACTTTCAACAGCAACAGCAACAGCAATCCGCCATGATGGTTCGCCGTGTCAAGGTCTCGCGGGCCCTGGGCCCGTCGCATGACCCCACGCCCATCTCGTCTACTCTTACGACACCGCTCAGCTCCGCCTACCCTTCGACATATGCCTCCGAGGCGGATTGGGACAGTGAGGTGAACAATTTGCCTATGAGCGCACTCTCTCTTGAGCAAAAGAAGGCCAGACGGAAGGCGAAGCCCTTCCCCTTCATGTCACTGCCGTCCGAACTTCGCCTCAAGGTGTACGACTACTACTTCGAGGGCGATGGCAAGGTCATTGATCTTGATCCGGATAATTACAAGAAATACCACAAAAAGCTCGGCATTCAAAGGGTTTGCCGTACTATATACCAAGAAGTCTCCCACTACTTCTACAGCAGCCGCTCGTTCCGCATCTTTCCCACTCACCCGGGCAAGTATTTCAAGACCAAGAAGCCGCTGCTGGCCCGCATGAAGCCAGCCCCACGATCCCACATCACCTCGTTGGAGCTGCGACTCGGTCCCGGCTGGAGTAAGCCGCCGCGAGGTTGGATAGTCACCCCCGCTCTAGGACTACAGCAATGCGTCAACGTCCGCCGACTCCTGGTCATGGTCGAATGCGACCCTAGCGACGGCATTTTCAACGGATTTCGCCGTTCAGATGGCTTTTACGAAGGCTTCTGTCGTTCTCTTCTTACAGAGGTCATGAACGAGATGCCCTGGCTTGACACGGTCACTTTTGATGCGTGGCCAAGTGTAAAGAAGTCGGGTGCAATGATGAAAGGGCTCCTCGAAATTGCTGCGGCGAACAACCGCAAGATTCTCTGGGGCCCCGATCGAGGATGGACCGATGGACCTGACGACGAGCCTCAGCCCAGCAGCAACCTTGTTCTGGTGCCGCCGCCTACGGAGTTCAGTACGTCCAGCGTAGGCGTCTTGGTTATGGCGTGATGATGCTGGTGAAAATCCACCTCACGCACTTTGAAGCTCTCATTTCCTATTCACTCGCAACTCTGGGATTGGCTTTAGGGGTTCGGTACGGCACGGGACAGGCTGGAATGCAAGCACTGGGTTTGAACTGGATCATAACGGCGGCTACAGCGGTCGACCGCATTCTTCTCTTGCGACGAGATTGTACGTAATTGTAGCTTGACGAGGAACGAGAAACACTATTTATCACTTACAGCGGCTGTACCTGATCTGCCTAAGTGACGAGATGTGATGCTGCGGTGATCGCCTGTAAATCTACCCGTAAGAGGGACGAGATCCTACCAGGCGACACAGACAACGGCCGCGCGACCTCTTCCCTCTGGTCAGACCACTTCGTGGCTTGGGTCTCGTGATCCCCCGGCGGACCGTCCCGTTAGAAGTGTTCCGGATATTAGGTGCAGCATTAACTCTCGCTACCCCGCGTTTTCGGATTCCGCCAATGGGTTGCTGGTCGGACGAGGTGTCGTGTGGCCTGCACGTCAACTTGCACCATCCATGCTGGACTCGGGCTTTAGTTTCAAGACCTTTCCCGTTTCTTGTAGCTCTTGCAGTTGATGGAGGGCAGGATAAGGCAGCTTCCCCGCGATCTGGGGAAGGGACAGTGCGGGCCTATCTTGAATCTTGATTCTTGACTTTCCTTGAGAGCTGGGCTCAGGGCCCCAGGGGTTCAGTGGTCCGTGCATCGCGGAGGACGGGGCACCGACACCGACGCCGTGCGGCCCCACCTCGCCATCCCACTTGGTGCTTGCTTTCGCAAGTGCCATGGTGGATTGACGCTTTCCAAAATTTTGGTTCGGTCTGCGCGCGACATCGTCTGTTATCGAATTTCCCAGCACAGCACCTAGCTCTCAACATCTACTCCCACTTCCCGGAAGTTTTCTCGGTAGCATCAACAGACGAAGATGCCTCTCGACACATCAACATATTCCATGGCGCTGCTGCGCGTGGACGGCCGCCGTTGGAACGAGCTCCGACGCCTGCACGCCCAGATCCGCACCCAAGAGGCCGCAGATGGCTCCAGCTACCTCGAGATGGGACACACCAAGGTCATGTGCGTCGTGACGGGACCGAGCGAACCCCAGCGACGCGGAGGCGCGGGTGGTCAGACAAAGGACGCTGCCGTCAATGTCAACATTGTAGTTGCCGGCTTCAGCTCTGTCGACCGCAGGAAGCGCGGTCGCAATGACAAGTGGGTGCCGACGTGAACCCGAGATGCGACGATGAGGGCAATGAATGACTGACCTTTTTGTCTCTGCAGGCGCAACCAAGAACTCGAGGCTGCCATCGCCAAGGCTGTCGCCGCGAACCTTCACACCCATCTCTTCCCCCACAGCAGCATCTCCATCTCGCTGCACGTCCTGTCGCAGGACGGCTCTCTGTTGGCTGCGCTGCTCAATGCCTCGACTCTCGCCCTGATTGATGCGGGCATTCCCATGACCGACTACATTGCCGCATGCACTGCGGGCTCGACATCAACATATGCTGCTGCCGACGATGGCGCCGACCCTCTGCTGGATTTGAACACGCAGGAGGAGCAGGAGTTGCCGTACCTGACGGTGGGAACGCTTGGTCTGACGGACCGCGTCGCCGTTTTGGTCTGCGAGAGTCGTGTGCAGGTCAGCCGTTTGGAGGGCATGCTGGCGGTTGGCGTAGACGGCTGCAAGCAGGTGCGGCAGTTCATGGACAGGGTAGTGAAGGAGAAGGGCAGGCAGATGGTGCAGGAGGGTGCGGCGGAGAAGGGAACTGGTCTGGATCTGGAGATGGAATCATAGGACTGTTGCAGCGGATGTGACGCAACACGACGGTGGAAAGTATAATATTATCAACGGTCAGATTTCCTACTGATTGCTATGGTACAACTCCAGCTAATCATGCGTACAGAAGATCATGCAGGCCTTTTTTGTTTACAACTCGTCGTGCGCAGCCGGGGCCTCAGACGCCGCCTCCTTGGGAGCCTCAGTTTCCGGCTCGGGCGTGGGCTCAGTGGCCGCAGTAGACTCGGTGCTCTCCTTGGGGGTCTCAACCTCCTCGACAACAACGCCCTCAGGAAGCTTCTTCTTGGCACCCTCACCCAGACGGATAGCGTCAACCCAGTTCTCGACGCTCACGAGGTCGAAGTCGCCCTCGTAGTGTCTCCACCAGTTGCGGCGAGCGTTCAGAGCAACGATCTCGACATCGCCCTTGAGGGACAGACCCTTGATAACGGAGGCGCCCGCGGTGTTCTCCTCGGGGACGGAGAAAAAGGGGAAGATCTTGCGCTGGCCCTTGGCGTACTTGTGGGCGAGCTCAGCAAGGCTGCCGAGAGCCTTCTGGGCCTTCTCGTTCTCCTTGGTCGGGACGAAGGCGAGGATGCAGGTGTGAGACTTGGGGCTGAGGCACTCCTGCTGGAGAGTCTCGGGGGTGGCGATGACGGGAATAGCGGGGGTGGCAGGAGCAGCGGGAGTCTCCTGGGTAGCGGGGGTCTCGGTAGGCGTCTCGGGCTCGGGGGATGCCTCTTCGGCAGCGGCGGGCTTGGCGGAGGATTTCTTGTCGGCCTTCTTGTCGGCCTTCTTCTCCTCCTTCTTTTCCGTCTTCTTCTCAGCCTTCTTCTTGTCCTTGGCGGGCGCAGGGTCGGGGTTAGGCTCGGCGACCTGAGAAATAAACTTGACGAGACCGTCCTTCTTCATCTCTCCATCGTAGATAATGGGTTCCTTGTCACCACCAGGCAGGAGAACCAGAGTGGGGAAAGACTTGACTCCAAACTTTTCGACGGCAGCAGACTCCTTGCTGCGGACCTGGCCGACCTTGACGGCATCGAGGAAGTCAATGGCGACGCTGCGCAGGAGGGCGCTAGTGGTTCCCTTTTCGGTGAAAAGAATGGCCTTGGGCTTGTCGCCCTCGACGAAGGAGTCGAGGTCCTTGTCGGTGACACGCTTGACGTGGTTAGTGATCTTGTCGACGACAGCCTCGACGATGCCGGTGGCGGTACGAGGGCCCTGGTAGTCCTCGACGATGGGCTTGCCGGGCTTCTTGCCGGGTCTCACGATCTTGAGCGTCGGGAAACCCTGGACGCCCATGCCGCCGCAAAAGGGCTTGTTGGCGTCATCGTCGCAGTCGATGGCGGCGACCTTGGCCAGGCCGTTGAGGTTCTTGGCGGCCTTTTCGTAGGCGGGCTTGAGGTTCTGGCAGTGTCCGCACCAGGGAGCGTAGAACTCGACGATCTGGTTGGGTGTGTAAGTCAGCAAACGGAGGGTGGGCATTGGTCAGCGGCGGTGGCGGTGCATACCGAGGTGTAGTTGGAGTTTGCAATCAGCTTGTCGTAGCTGCGGGCGTCGAGCTGCAGGACGGGCGAGCTCTTTGTGTAAATGCCGGCATTGACTCCGGGCAGAGCTGATAGCACGGCAACGCCAGCGGCGGCGAGCAGTGTGGGGTGATGCATCGCGGTGGATAAGGTCAAGTTGAGGAGCGACCTGAGTGGGGGGGTCTGAAGGGATGTGACGCCAGGAATATTTTAGTTGGTTGTGGTGTAAGAGAGGGGAGAGGTGGAAAAGAGAAATTTGGACGAGAGGCGTGGGAGGAGTTGTGTGTTCGAGCTTGGAACTAGGTTCAGGTTCGGCCGGAAGGGCAGCTCTCAAGAGAATGTCGTCTGCATTTAAAGACCCGTGGGGATTGGGGAACCTTGGGACGAAGAAGGGAAGCAGGTAAAAAGAAGACGGAAAAAAAGGTGTCAAGTTGGCATCTTTTTCAATTTGGGAAAGAGGCCACCGTGGAACTGTGAGACGCGAACCCCTCACCTAGGCGCATGGCCTGGTCCGTTTGCCAGGCTCAATTCGACCGTGAATGGAACCGTGGAAATTTCCAGTCAATGACAGGCAGCCATTGATTGCTCTGCAGTGCACCGTGCATTGTGCATAGAGGGAGGGAAGCAAGCCACGACCCCACACGAGCTGTTGGAGCTTGAGCCACACTTTCTTCCGGGAAGTCAGTGTTGAGGCTTGACCAGCCGAACGATGTGGCGCAGGAACTTAGCTTCCAGTGCCTTCCCTCCACCAGGCAGCAAGCAGGGACACTACCTTAGAGTGGTACAGGTACATGGCCGATGTATCACTCTGCACCCGGTGACCCCTCCGTCGCCAGTGATGCCATGTACGTACAGTGGGGACACTCGACGCTCAGCGATGGTGCAGTACGAGGTCCAAGAACATGTCTCCAACATCTCGGCGTTGCACTCCTCGTCGCATGTCCGGCCCGTGAGCGTCCTGCCCCCGAAATCCCGTCGATTTCTTCCCGCTCGACGCATCCGACGCATCTCCAACTCTCACCGTGTCTTTTGCAAGCTGTGAACTTCTGGGCTTGCCCGCCGCAACCCGCCCTGCCAGCCCACCATGGCCGACCCGATCCCCGACAGCCTACGACAGGCCGACATCACGAGATTCATCAATCGCGCAAACCAGCTGCGCGACTTCAAGCCCGCAGTTACCTACTGGTGTGCGTGCCACGGTGTCCGCCGCACCTTTCCCGACCACCGAGGCTGACAGCGCATCTAGGCGAATACTGGGTTATCAACCAGATTCTGGCCAAGCAATTGCACAATGTCGACGACGAGAGTCTCGCCTACACCACCAACTTGATGGACCGTCTTGAGAGGGTAAGCAGTCATCTTTGAATGGAACTTACGTGATTTGCGTAGCTCTGACACGCGGAACTAGACGAAAACCGAAAATGCTGCAGAAGAAGCCATCACGGACGATACCGTCGGACAAGCCTATGTCGAGCAGTTTGCCCAGGAGACATTCGATCGCGCAGAGAAGGTTATGCGCGCGAACAAAGTTACCAGGTAAGCAGGCTCGAGAAAGTCCTATTACCACACAGACCCTAACGGATGTGCCTTATCAGAAAAACCGCCGATACGTATGATGCCGCCGCAACTTTCTTCCTACTTGGAAACATCTGGGGACAAATCGACGACGAGACACAGAAGAAGGTCAAGTACGCAAAGTGGAACGCTGCTCGCATATTGAAGGCCATCAAGGAGGGGAAGGATCCCAACGATTCGAACCCCAAAGAACCAGAGCCCGAAGAAGCTCTTCCGACTTTGGACCCCAACGATCCCGAGGTCCTGGGACTGGCATCGCCACCGCCAGCTCCCACCGTCGAGGACGACCCGGAAACCGAGTTCTACAGACAGGCGGCAGCTCCCTCGGCCCCGGTCCCACCACAAGAACCGAGCGAGCCCGAGCCCGCGCAGTCGAGCGTGCTTGACCTGCCCTCCGTTCCGTCAGGAAACGATGCGAACCCCTCGGTGCCGCAGAACCAAGGCTACTTTGACCCTCCCGAACAGTTCCCTCCGTCACCCCTGAGCCAAACTGGCGTCAACGATACTGTGGCAGCAAACGCACCCTCAGCCCCGTCGCCGTTTGCCGGTTCCGCCGCACCCTCCTTTAGCCCTGCCAACCCCGCCTCTCCGTGGCAGCCACCGCAAATACCCAAGCCGACACCTCCACCTGCCGCTCCACAGTTCAAGCCCCCGCCGTCCGTTCCGCAGCAGCCCAAGGCGCCCGTCGTGCCTATCTCGAACAACTCTTGGACTCCCAATAACGGGCCAATGGATGATTTGGATCTGCCCAAGGCACAGAAGCATGCAAAGTGGGCCATTTCTGCGCTCAACTTTGAAGATGTGCCGACAGCTGTCAAGGAGCTTCGCAATGCGCTCGCAGCACTGGGAGCGCAGTAATAAAGCTAGAGTCATACGCATGATGCAGGGAAGAAGACGACAACGACGACATGGGATTGCGACAGAATCAAGGTGGCTTTGAAGAATCAAGGCCGGGCGTCTATGGGAAACTATCTATATTTTCACCGGTACTGAATGCGTAGCATACACTATCCAAGCCTCAACGTTAAGCAGTTCCGCCATTGACACGAATAACCTGTCCTGTGACCCATGACGAACCCTTTCCAGAGAGGAAGATGGCGACGTCTGCAATCTCCTCGGGTGTGCCGATCCTGCCGAAGGGGCTCATTCTTGCGACGCGCTGCACCATCTCTTGTGTCTTGCCCTTGTAAAAGAGGTCTGTACCGGTGGGGCCAGGGGCAATGGCGTTGATGGTGATGCCCTTTGTGGCGAGGTCCTTGGCCATGTACTTGGTCATCTGCTCGATGCTGCCTTTGGTAGACGCATAGAGGAGGTAGTTGGGAGGCAGACTGCTGGATGCGAGAACGGTCGTCGAGAGGAGGATGATGCGGCCTCCCTCGGACATGTGGGGAAGCGCTTTCTAGGACCTGTTAGTCACAGCGGGCCTTTGATGTATTTAACGCATAAAGACGCTCCAAAACAAGAATGAGGAAAAACATCAACATACTTGAACCAGGAAATAAGGACCCTTGACGTTGGTGTTGAACATGATGTCGAAGTCCTCCTCAGTGGTGTTCTCGACGGTGCGCATGTGCATCAGCGCGGCGTTGGGGATGAGCACGTCGATGCGGCCAAACTTGTCGACGGTGGCGTCCACGAGCTTCTGCAGCTCCGGCATCTTGGAGTTGTCGGCCTTGACGGCGATGACGCGGTCGCTGCCAATCTTGGAGACGACCTCGTCGGCGGCGGAGGAGTCGCTGCTGTAGTTGACGACGACCTTGGCGCCCTGCGAGGCGGCGGACAGGGCGATGGCGCGGCCGATGCCCTTGGAGCCGCCGGTGATGACGATGACCTTGTCTTGGAGCGACATGTTGAGAGCTAATGGATTGATTTGGGTGGATCTGCGGAGAGATGTCGCGTGCTTATGCTACGAAGAGGATTATCGAGGTTGAGTTGTCGATGAAGTCTACGGAATAGGATTTATCACGAGAACTAGGCATGATCTTTGGGGTCTTATATGGAATGGATGCTGCTTGCAGAGGCGCTCGCAAGCGCGAGGGGCGAGTCATCCCAATCGCGTCGACGTCGAAGGAACGAACAAAGCTCCATCGTCGGAGAAAAGAATGGTACCTCAGTAAGGCAGCGCTGATCCGCTTCCGAACATGTGGATTTGGAGCTATGCACCCGCTGCATGCCTTCGCTAGTAAAAGGCTTGTTCCAACGCGCGAAAGGCCGAGCTTACGTGTGAGAGAGAAACATGAGCTTGGGTTTGGGGTCACTTTGGAGGGGCTCAGAGGGTGTAGCAGGGCGGATAACCCCGCTGTACGTGTCGATTAGCCATGTCTCGGACGGGGATTAGGAATTGCCGGATTGGACCTTTGTTGAGACCGAGCCGCGAGCTAGTATATTTGCATAGTGAAGCGTCGGATGCAAGTTCTGTTGAAGACGCAGCTTGGATCAGCTCGAATGGGATGGACTTTGGTCCGACAGGGCTGGTATTTTGATGTTCATGACGTATGTACCATACCTGGGTCGAATCAATGAATGGTACTTCTGGGGCTGATCCAAGCTCCAATGACTCTGTTCCGTGACCCGTCACTGTCGGGTTTGGAGAAAGGTGAGCTGTAAGGCCGAAGAAGGATCAATATGTGATTGGCGGGCGGGATTAACCAGGATATGAGAGGCGATCTGAACGCCTCGATTCCCGAGCCGGGAGATCCCTTCCGCCACGCCTAGATCCGCGTGCTCGTGCTGGTCCGACGGCCTTGTGGATTTAACAACGACTTGTCTCGGGACCGGACGACATGGTTGTAGCGAGGCTCTGAAATGATTTTGGTTGGTGTGTTGGAGGTAGGCTTGGTCTGAGTAATTCCGTCGGCGTTAGGACCTTCAACGTTTGGGGCTGTCAAGAGGGGTAATGAAGAAATTCGGTCTTCTTGATGTCATCCGAAGCCCTGGACTCTCAATGACCAAAGTCACCCCTCATTTGTTTAAATACTTGGCGATTGTCACCGCTACCCGACGAGGACCTTGCATCGCTGGTCAAGCTGTAACTCTTAGCCGCCATCGGTGTTAGGAGGGGAGATGCATGAGCTACCGCGGAATTATAACGCTCTTGCAGAACATCTGGAGACGATGCCAAGCGTTGGACAGCAAAACCTCACGCGCACTAAGGCACTTTTGACACTTAGCCTGTTCCCGGAGACCATGGAGCCCACGGTGCCCACGGAGCACACGGCGGTGGTGGAGCTGTGCCGGGGCCCAGCGTACGGGACGATGCCGCAACTATAGACCAGAAGTCACTTCAAGCTATGAGGTTCCCCGAAGATCTCGACTTTGACATGCGACCAACCAGTCAAAAAAAAGGTCTTTCAAGGTCATCCTTCTCGGCTCCATGCGCTAGACTGGGATTTCGTGAGCAAGATTCATAAGCAGCTGGCCTATCAAGAGAGGCCGAGATCTAGATCTTCCCGATAAGGTACCACGTAAATGTAGGTGCCAGACGAATACGGCAAAATATGCTCGCACCCCATGTTCTGCCGGAGTCTCCGTTACCTGTGGAGGCGCGAAAGATCCTTGTCGTTGACTGTCTGGTGGTGTTGAAATGAGGGGTATTAGTAACCTGAAGTCGGAGTTAGTCTCTGCCTACGTGGTGACGATAGACCTTGGATGCCCTTTCGTGGACCGATCCCCTGCTATATAAAGACAGTCTAGTCCGGCCCTTTCTGGAAAGATTGTCAAACCAACTCCCAAACCAAAGCCTCACTTTGACCTTGAGCTTTCAACTGTAACGCCCAATCACTTGAACCACATACTTCACGTACCACACCCAAGATGGCCTCACTTCCACAGACTTACAAGGCGGCCGTGATCAAGTCGGTGCGCGCACCGCTTGAGATTGTCGACCAGGAGCTGAAGAAGCCCGGGCCGGGCCAGGTCCTCGTCAAGGTGCTGGCCTGTGGCGTCTGTCACTCCGACGTGGTTGTGCAGGTGGGAGACTTTGGAGACGGCTTGTTCCCTCGGGTTCCCGGGCATGAGATCATTGGCGATGTGGTGGCAATTGGGGATGGCGTAACAAGATTCCGAGGCGGAGAGCGGGTTGGAGGTGCCTGACACGGAGGTGAGTCCTTTCCCAGGGGATAAGTAGCGAAGACATCTGCTGACGTTTGGCTGCTACATCAGGTCACGATGGAACATGCCTCCAATGCCAAAAGGGGTTCTTCCAGACATGCCAGAACACGATGGTCAACGGTGTCTCGATGGATGGTGGATACGCCGAGTACGTGCTTCTCCGGGCCGAAGCGGTTGTGCGGGTGCCGAAAAACATGGACCCAGCGGAGTCGGCGCCGCTCCTCTGCGCTGGAGTGACGGTGTTCAACAGCATCCGCAAGCAGGGGATCGAGCAGGGCAGCCTCGTGGTGATCCAGGGTCTCGGGGGACTGGGCCACCTCGGGGTGCAGTACGCCAACAAGATGGGGTACAAGGTGGCAGTCCTAAGCTCGGGGTCGTCCAAGAAGGAGTTTGCGTCGAAACTGGGGGCGCACGAGTACATTGACACCAGCGTGGAGGACGCAGTCAAGAGGCTGCAGGAGCTCGGGGGTGCTGCGTTGATCGTGGCGACAGCGCCTCACGCCAAGGCCATCTCGCCTCTCACGGGCGGACTCATGCCCGGTGGAAAGCTGCTGGTGCTGGCGCCGGTCGGGAAGCTGGAGGTGGACTCGGTGGACCTCATCATCGGCGGAAAGTCGGTGGGCGGGTGGCCGAGCGGACATCAGATTGACACGGAGGCGGCGCTCGACTTTGCGGCGACTCACGGGGTCAAGTGCATGGTGGAAAAGTTTCCTCTGGCGGAGGCGAGGAAGGCGTCGGAGCACATGATTTCGAACAAGGTGCGTTTCCGTAGTGTGCTGGTGATGGAGTAGGCAGACACTTTGTAATTAGTCTGGAGTTGACATGAGAGACAAGGAAGAAAGAAAATTGGATGAGGGGCGGGGCCGAAGACCGGGACATGCGCCGATGGAAGGAGCTACCGGCCTACCATACCTAGGCACCGTACCCTAGCCCGCTCCTTCCTCCGAATGGCCTGGGTACCTACTTAAGGTAAACAATGGATCTATCCGTACCTAAGTACCTTTAATGATTGAGGGGAGGTGCTGGGCGAGGGAACACCTGCCCTTGGCATTGCCAAGCTTCGGGCTACCAGTGAAGAAAAGTGAAGCTCGGGCGGCTATGTGGCCGATACTGGAGGCGCACAGTAACAGTGACGCGTGGGCCGGGCTGATTGTGTGCCCAAGTGCTGTGTGTCGGGTGCGGTAACCGTGACCGTGACCGTGACCGCGACCCCTGTCAGAAGGTGAAGAATTTCATCCACCCCCGCGACCGACCGCGACAACAGCTGCCCCAATTCCTCCAATGTCTCACTCTCATCGCCACACACCACACACACCCTACACCTCCTCCTCCTCACCTACCACCACATCAAATCGGGCCATCCTCCTTGTCCCTCCACACATCCATCTGGCCCTTCTCACATCTCATCATTTGAATCTCAAACCGGCAACCGCCACCGCGACCCAGTCGTGACTTCATCCCACGGCACCCACCCACGCTGGAGATCCTCCGGCTGCCCCGTTGAAATGGGGAAACAAGGCTACCCAAGGACCCCTCAAGACATCTGGTTCATCAGCGGCGTATCCCTAGCCTTCCCCCCCTGGCAGGATGGTGAAGTCGGTAGCGTCAAGTCCAAAGCTATTCTCCTCCATCCCTGCCACGTGAGACGTCTTGGCCCCAAGTTTGAAAAGCCCCCCGGTGGTCATGGTGACGACAACAGAGATTTCTACTATCGCAAGCGCACCATCTGGGTCAATCTCGTCGTCCTCTTCCGCCTCCTGCTCATGGCACAGCATCTCTCCTTCGACCATGACAACTTTTGGAAATTCGTCCGCCTCAAGTGGGCAACCAATGCCAATGCTTTCGATACCAAATACCTCGTTAACCTCTACGCTGACCGTCGCCACACATACCTCACCAACCGCCATATCCAGAGGCGTCATGTTGATCTCTTGACCGACCTCATTGACGCCTGGGTAGCCCGCGACGGCGATCTTCCCCTGCCGAGATGGCCCAGGAGAGAAGACATCACTGCCGAATGGGAGAGGCTCAATGCAGATTGGGATCGCTTGCTCCAATTAGGCGACTACACCCTCCTCATTGACCCTGACAACCCCCCTACTCTTGGTTGCTTTCCTGAAGATCGAGGCACCCCTGCCCCCTTTAGAATCAAAGGCGAAGGCTTGCGCTCTCGCTCTCAGAGCACTGGCTATGACCGTGACCACTCGTCTACCCGAACACCTATGAGGATCGAAGAACGGGATCGCTTTGTTGTCCCTCCTCCCAGAAACAACGACCCCGATGCCCCACCCTCTCCCCCTTCTAGGCCTCTGACATCAAGCGCCATGGAATTGGCCGTCGACGAGCTCATCGAGTCTGAGGGAAACCCTGCCCAGAAGCGCAAGCCCCACCCCGACGAGCTCGATCAAACTCCCACCAAGCGCCGGTGCCTGGAGGACGACGTGCCCTCTCCATGGGCGAGAGCACCGAGTCCAGTTCCTGAGAACGTGGCAGACGCAACTCATTCCGAACCAGCATCTAGCCCCACTGAGAAGCACACCTCACATCAACTGGTCGCCATGATTGACCAGGCCACGAGTGATATTCGAGACCTTGAAGATAGGCACAAGGATCGATTTGATTCTCTCGAACAACGTGCCGGCGAGCACAGAGATACGCTTCAGTATCTCGAGGAAAAGGCCGGGGAACATGCCAATATGCTTCATTCTCATGCGTCAAGGGCCGGCGAACACGGAGTCCAACTCCTAGAGCTCGAAACGAGAACAAACGCCCACCAAGCCAAGCTTGCTTCTCTGGAATCGGAATCCAGCAGACATGAAGAGGGAGTGGGCAGTCTCGAGATGCGTACTGGCCAGCATGGAGGTTCTCTATCTTCCCTCGAAACGAGGACCAATGCCCACGAAAAACAACTCAGCATTCTCGAAGCAAAGTCGGACCATAACAACGCCAGGTTTTGTTCGCTCGAAGAAAAAACGGACAAGCAAGAAACAGATCTTAGTGTCCCGAGGACAAAAGTTGGCGAACACGAGAAGAAGTTCAAATCATTTCAATTCCACGACAAAGCCGGCGTGCGGGAGACAACGCCGGGCACGCCAAAGGTCAATGACCATGCAGAGGCACTACAATCATTCCAAGAAGAGGCTGGTGAGGATGGCGAGGTGCTTCAGTCTGTTAAGCAAAGGGTGGATGGTCTTGAGAGGACATCTAGCGGTCAGTCACACCAGCTTGGCAACCACCAGAAACAGATTGGGGATTATCGGGCTGAGCTTGATACTCTCAAGTTGAGACTTGCAAATTCAGAAGAAGCGACTAGCCAGTTGGGCAAGACCAGTGTCCACAGTGCAGCCTTCACGATTCTAAGTTCCAAGGTCGACGGCAGTCTAGGAAGACTAGACTCCATGGGGAACACCGTTACTCAGCTTACCACGAGTTTGAATAACAAGCTAAATGAGCATCGAAATATCCTTAACTCCTCAAAGGCGTCGACTGCCAAGCTTGACAAGACAAACGGGGAGTCCAAAGCCATGCTTGACTCAATCGAAGCCAAGGTTGGCCAGCAAAGCGAGCAGTTTCAGACTGTCATCAAAACAGTCGACAGCCTTAAGGTGGCGAACGACGAATTCAACACCAAAGTTGAATCTCTCGAAACAGACTTTGGCAAATACAGAGCCCAGTTCGGTGCTCTCAAGACAGTCGTCGATGGCCTTGAAAAGACTACCAGCGAGTCTGCGAACGTTGCAACCCTTGAAGCCGTGTTTGGCGAGCACAAAGACCAGTTCCAGACTCTTCAAAAGGCGGTCGGTGATTTTGATAGGACGACTTTGGAGCATGACGAGAACATCCGAGAGCTTCAAGAGCAGATGAAGCTCGTTCAGGAGTCTGGCGACCTCTCCCGCGATGTCCAAAAAGCTCACAATGATCTTACCGTTTTCACAGCGTCCCAATGCCAAACAGCATTGGAGAAACTTGATTCATTTGCTGCAGAACTCTCATCACTCCGCAAGGAGATTGCATCATACCGTCAAACTACCGACGAAGGAAAAGATTGGCGGACTCAACATGAAGAAGCCAAAACAGATCGGGAGCGTCTCCTATCCACTATTGAATCATTGGTGACAATACGAAAAGGACAGAAGGAACAGCTTGATCGAGACCACAAGCTTGAGAAACGAATCAAGATTGCGGATGACCGCATCTCGCGTGTAGACACAAGTGCCAAAACTACGACCAAGACCCTCAAAGGGATACAATACCGGCAGCAAGAGTTTGCAGAGGAGGTCGATGACCGGCTGGCCACAACAGACAAACATGTCGAGTCGGTGATGAAGAGTGTGGAATCTTTGCAGAAAAGCACGGATGAAAGCACGAATGCCAGACTTTCCAAATTGGAAAGCGGGTTGAAAGACCAGAACAATATCAGCCCTGCTGTCGAAGAACGTCTGGCGAGAATGGAGGATGCTATCCAAACCAATACCACATTAATCGGCAACTGTAGGACACTGGTCGAAGTAAGCAAGACGTCGTTGGACCAACAATTCAGCACTTTGGGCAACCGGGTTAGTCTGCTGGAGCAGCGACTAAACCGTCGCATGGCTGAACAGGAACAGTCTGCTAAAGCTCAAGCCATGCGGATGGAGCGCCTGGAGGCCGAGCTGGAGCAGCAGAAGGGTATGACCAGGCAGTATCGTGGGTAGGCCGCATCCGCATTACGTTCATCTGGCTAATGGCCGCCTTGAATCTTTTTGGACTATGGCCCAAGGGCGCGGTAAACCAAATTGTCGACACGCTGGAACGACAGAGAGTCATGAACACTCGAGCCCATTCATGACTTTGTACAAAAAGCATGGGCCGATATCTTGGATTTTGAGATACCTGAACGATCTTGGTTTGGATGAGATCATGATAGTGATACCAAATGGAACGCGGGCGACCTGCTTAACTCTTCCAGGCTTCGCTTGGAAACCTCCTCAACTACTGTCCCCTTAATGCTTTCCACTCATCCTCTAACATTGAGTACAGAAGCACGTCCCACCACTGTCTCTCGTGGAAATGCGACTTGCGATAACGGCCCTCTAGAACGAAGCCTAGCTTCTCGTACAGATGCTTCCCGCGGTCGTTGTATTCGACGCAACCCAGACTGATGGAGTGGATGTTGGCTTTTCGGAAGGCCCAGTCGACCGCTTAGTTGATTGCCTCAGCGCCGTAGCCCAGATTCCGATATGGGTTCGCGATGGAAATGCTGAGGACTGCGAGGCGGTGGTGGTGGCGGTAATTATCGCCCGCCTCATCGTTGAGTGCAACCACGCCGATTGGTTGGGGACTTGTTGCTTCGTCTGCTACGGGGAGACAAACGATGACGCCCAGGAGGAAACCTTGGATCTCTAGAAGCAATGAATCGCTGCGGCTTTTTGTCTGCGGTCGTAATACATTGGAGTCTCCTAGTGCGAAACCGACGGGGTCATTTTTGATCTGTTCGTGAAACCACCTCTGGTCATCCTCGTCATCCTCAATAGCCCTGAAGATGAGCCTCTCCGACCGAAAGGCATTTTCCAAGCCGTCGCCCATTGTGGAGGAGCTGACTGCTGATACTTGTTGTAACATATACCGTCTTTTGATCGGGCTCAATGCAATTCTTCTAATATTTTCGAGATTGTGTTCTCGAAATTCCCTTGTTACTCGCTCCAAGGAAACATCCGTCTCTTATATCTCGATGACATTTAAAAATCTGAAAGTCTCCGCCAGTATGGCTCATGGCCGCCGAGACAAGGCAACGTTGCGATGTTTCCACTGAGTCACGCCGAGCGAGTGTATGTTCCACAGCAGCCAGCCCTTGTCACATCAAGCTTCGTGGCGTCCACTCGGAAGGTGGTTGATCGCACTGTCTTGACAAGCAAACACGCAAGAGATCTGCACCAGGATACATAAAACGAGCATGCTTTTGGATTGCTTCTTCTATGCCCCTCTGACCGTTTCCTCGGCATGAGTTGGTGAAATTATTTTACGTTCATTAATTAGGTACAATAAGTTTACGTCTACAACCGATCTTCCCTCATTGAGAAGGTCTGTACGACAACGATATCGCGGTTGTCGCCCCCCCTCTCGCCACCCCCTTGACTTGACTCCTTGGAGGCTTCAAAGGTCAGTTCTGTCTCACTTTCATTGTCGCGCTTGCCCTGCGACTCCCACACGCGGCGCTTACCCGAGGAAAACTTATTCTGGTTCTCGCCCTGGTCGCTGTTGCTGCCCAGCTCGTGGGCCTCGGTGTCGTCCTTGGCCATGAAGGTGGTGAGACTGAACGGCCCGCGCCGTTGGTGACGACTAGCGCTGCTGTTGTTGCTGACGTCTTTGAGGTGTCCGCCCATGGCGGATGGGTTGCCGCGCTCCGAGTCGTGCAGCGCGGAGGGGCCCATGGAGGTGAAGCCGAGTCGGTACCCGACCATGCGGAACAGCGGGCGGAGGGTCGCAAGGCTGCCCGCCGTGATGGCCAGACCCTGCTCCGTGGTGGACCAGATTGCAATATCTACGGTTGCATCTGCGGGAGCGCGAGTCAGTACCTGGACCAACCTTAAATTCGATCGTGGGATACCCCGATCGTGAGTGAAAGAGGAAGAAAGTGGGACTTACACAAGAAATCAATGTTTTTGAAGTCCTTGACGAAAGGCATACGGACGACAACGGCTGCGCTGGCACTGGGGGCAGAAGGTCAGCATAGAGTTCCAAGGAAAGAAATTCAGGGGTATCACGAACATGCAGGCCATGGCCATGATAGGAATCAACGCAATCTTTGTCTTGCGGTCCATCTTGAGCTTCCAGATCAGAACGATGGGGAGAATCGCAAAAGTGAAGTCGCAAATGACGCTGAAAGCGCTGTAGAGGTAGGTGAGGGCAATGATGACGTCCATGTTGATGCAGTGTCCATTGGTTGCGCCCGTGTACTGCTCCCAAAAGAAGGAGATCGGCTGGCACTGGAGCAAAGTGACGAAGAAGAAGACGACGCCGGTGCAGACGGTGCAGAACATGACAAAGTAAATGATCCAGATGTCGATCTTTCGGACGGTGATTCGAAGCAGGAACCAGCCAATGGAGATTTTGGACGAGATCATCGACAGACAGTACCAGAGATAGCAAAACCACCAGAACTGATACGCGTCAGCAAATATTCCTTTGAGACGATTAGTATACCCTTAGAAGTATTACCTTCATTGCATCTGACCGACCCTGTGCGTCCAATACCCAGTAATGACGTCCCGTTCCATAGTGAATACCTGTGAGTGCGCATGCAACGAAAAGAGCGAAGAAAACCTAAGAGCCATCTCGTCAGTCCGGGTCCAATAGGCGAGAGACGCAGATGAAAGGCTCCGTACCATAGCAGCCAACATGCAGTAGTCGTCGAATCCAAAGTTCTTGACGAGGCATATTCGGGCATAGCATCGGAGGAGGATCGCTATGTCGGCCGCCGTGACGAGCGTTATGCCGACGGCGAACAGCTCGGGGCCGCGGTTCTCATTGTCTTGGGCCGTCGCCATCGAATCGAAAGAATTGAAGTCGTATGATGTCGATGCGATACTAGTAAGAACGGTCGAACGAACGAGTCGTGTCCAAGGAGGGACCTGGCGCCGAGAAGAGCCGCAACAAAATGGGACGGTTCGATCTAGAGGTTCTCCATTTCAAGAGGGACCGAACGAGAAGGGAAGATGGAGGGACCGGTTCAAGATATGGATATGCACCCCCGAATTTGGGAGTGGAACTTCCCACGCAACATGCCGTGCGTGCCTGCGTGTGATGGATGTGTGTGTGGCCTGGCCCTGTCAGTCATGCCGTGAGTGGAAGGCCGAATGTGCGCGCACCCCTGGATCATCACACACACACTCAAGTGTGTGCAGACCTGCATCTTGCGGAATCCACGGTACACACCCTCCGGCAGGTTCCATCGGAGTTCGACCAGAGCCTTTCCTGTATTGGAGACCGATCTTCAGCGTTGGGCTGTGATGAAAGCGGGACTTGAATCCTTCTGGGCCCCCCTCTCCCCTAGCACCCTAGGTACCCTCGGCTTTCCATCCTCGAGGCTTTGGGCCTTTGGCTCAGTGTTCAAGATTCAGGGCCGCGGTTGTCAGCAAATGTCGGCAGATGGGGCATACCACATCTCGGGTAATCCAGCCTCACACACTATCAGCCAAGTCGGTCTTAGCTGGTGCTCTTAGTGGCCGGTGAAATGGCCATGTTCAGTTACCGTCCGACGAGCCCATTGTCTGGAATGCCTTCCCCCGCATTAGCTCCGAAAAGCGAACCTCGGGGATCCTTTCCGCCAAGGGGCTCACCACGCGTGGGAAGAAAAGAATGGGGTCCCTGGGGCCCACGAGAGGGCCACAATGGGTCCCCTCCTCAAACACACGACAGACAGGACATTTTTTCCCGATCCTTTCTTGCCTCTCGCTTTACAGTTTACCAGCTTCCCACGAGGCTGGTGACAGGGAATGAAATCCACTGCGACGAGGAGGACGAGGGGACTCGACGAGTTGAGTCGATTTGGGGGCCGAGTGCGGCGATGAATCGCCCGCATCTGGAAAAGCGATGGTGACATTCGCACGCTCCATCCATGCAGTGATGGCTCTTGGCGTGTCAATTGTTTCTCTTAACAGCTTCCATACGAGAGGGGTCCGGAGGAGAGGAGGATATTCGCATCCTCTTTCATCCAAAGAGAGGCCATCTTCAACGGACCGGTCCCGGCATGAATTGAGGGGTTCGTCGCGAATGCTTCCTTTTTGCGCCGTCTTAGTTACATCCCATATGCAAGCAAGCCTGTCTCGTTCACACTGAACCTCTTTCTCAGTGTGGTGCCACTTTATTCCCTTTCTTGCGAAAGACGCGAAGACTTCGCTTCCAACTGCCTCTAGTGAAGAGATCAGCTTCGCCGTTACCCAGTCTTTTTAATTCTTCAAGTGTCCAGCCGCAGCCGCCTGTCAAACGTGCGCCGCCCACATTATCCGCCTGTTCACCACAAAACCGAAGCAGCCATCTACAAATACGGTAAGCTGCACGCCAGTGGACGGAGGCGAGCCTCTCCGTCAGAACAAAATTGCTGCTAATGCAGGTTCAATGTTGGGAAGTGCACTAAAGAACTTTTAGCACAGACATTGTCTTCAAGGTTGACAGGCACCGTGGCAACGTCGGCAATGAGACGGTGTTGGGAGGCCGGGCAGAAAAAAAAAAAAGGAGGGAAAAAGGTAATGTGGGAGGAGACGCGGAACGCGGGAGAGGGAGAGTCAGAAGAAACGTGAACATGAACTACTCTCGATTCAGGAACTGATTGTCTCACCGGTCCGCTCCACTCGTATTACGGTGTCATTGGCGGCCGTTTTTGGGGGCCCCGTCCGGGTCCAAGCCGTCCGTCGGCTGTCTTGTGTGGAAGGCGGCAGCCATTGACACTCTCCGGCTCTTCAGCCCTCTTGTTTGTGCGTAGCCAAACCATTTCCTCGGGCTTCTTCGAAGAATTCCCGTGGAATTGTGGCTTGCCGTCGACTCGAGTGGTGAGACACCATGAGTTCATGACAGGCACCGACTGACTCTACACTAAAATGACATGGTGCAGGGTCCAAAGCCTCGAAGAATATCCCCCGTGGCCGCCTCCAATTTCTTTTCTAATTCGGTGCCGAAAGTTAGACTATTACCCAAATCCTCGTCATTGGAGCGGTGGTTTCATTAACCCAGTGCCAAGGTCGTCGACCGTCTGACAGGTCGACAGTTACCCTCACTAACCATCACCTCACGGTCTCACCAGTCTCCCACACACCTGGTTGTTATTCCCAGCCAGCTCGCTATTCCCAGCTTCCCATCCTGTCGGATTTCATCGGACAAATGCCCAAAATCGCGGGCAACTTCGTCCGTTCCCACTTTTGCCATCGCATTGCGTCAGATTCACCCCTGTTCGTAAGTACGAGCAGCGCCCGGTTATCACGGATGCATGTCCGCTGGTCCCAATTAAACCAACAATGCCTGCGCGCACTGATATTTGGAGGGCAACCCCTTCGCCATCTGGTGGAGATAACAAGCCGACCCCCAGCAAGCGATCTTCCATCGACTACTACTTCCATAAGGCAGGCCCAGCAAAGTCCCAACAGAGAACCCAGCAAAATCCTACAGAGCAGAATTTCAACTCGCGAATCGAAAGTCCAGTCTCTTGCTGCCCTTGTCTGTGGTGGTATCGAGGTATCGTTGGCGCTTCTCCGGTGACATGGCGTCCCAGATCCGGTCTCGCTGTCTGTTCCTCCAGACATAATAGACCTCAGCAGCCGCGTAGATCACTACGTTCAGGCTGGCGACTCCGACCAGCGCCCTATTGCCACGGCGGTATTCCGGACGATCGTCTCTTCGGTAAATGTTGGCGCTGATGATGGATTGAAGTTGAACAGACATGTTGTAGAGCGCGGCCGAGACCGTTCTTGTCCTGACGGTGTTGGAGTTGCGGCTCGCCCAGCCAACTTGCCTTGTCAAGTGTCAAGGAAACTCCTAGAAAGGGTAGGTGCATTGACACACTTACATGGGATGGGGGGGAGGGATAAGACAATAGTACGATTACCAACGCATATGTGGCCCATCTGCTGACGCCGGAGGGGATCACTGCAAGGGCAATAACACAGGGCAGCAGCCATAGCTCGACGAGAATGCCAAGCAATGCCCTCTGGTTGATCTTTTCTGAAATCCACGTCAAAATGAGCATCTATCGATGTTAATTCTCAGCGAACGTCCCGAAGAAACTCAATATGTTTTTGCTCACATTGATTGTGGTTGCAACTTGACAAGGGATACTAAGTAGGTTAGTGTCGAAGGTGTCGAAGCCCAATTGTCTTAGAGTTAGAGTTAGGTATTGATCAGGTGGTCCGGCTGGAATAGAAAACGTAAGGCCGATCATGTAGATCGGCCATAGGTCGTAGTCACACAGCGATTCCCAGAGCATCTTCAACGTGATGGCCTGGCGGTTGTGCATATCGCTCTTGGACGGGTCATCTCGTAGGATGCGATTCACCATGATCTTTTCTTCATGCTTGGTGAACCATCCGTTAGGTCGCCAAAGCGCCTTTGTCTGTGTGGGAGACGGCACCATGATAAACACGGACCAGATCCCAATGACTAACGTAAGTACGCCTTCGAGAAGGAATAGCCTAAACTCGGTCAACATCCGCACATCGGCAATGGAAGAATGAAACCTCACCACCGCCATCCCTCATAGCCATGGTACCCTCGAAGACGGAGGAGGCCGTACGCTAGCAACGGCGCAATGACATCCGTTAAACGATTCGCCATCCAAAACAAGGCCAAGCGGAATGGCAGCTCAGTGCTCTTGAAAAAGTAGGACATGTACTAAAGTAGAGCGAGAGGTTGGCGGATGAAGGCCGTTGGTGGCTGAATTAGAACATAACGTGGACGTACTAAGATGACATCGTGAATGAACCCGCCCTGAAGCAGTCCAATGATTGCACGGGTCGCAAGAAACGCAGACCGCCCGTTGAGCCAAAATTGGGAGGCGCTCACGATGCTCCAGAGGATCATTTGTGCAGGGATCCAACGATCGCTAGGCTTGCGTGTTAACAGCACGTCGCAGCATCAGAGCGGCAATTGTGTATGGGTATCGGCATACGGTCCAATCTTCTTACTGATCAATTGACTCGGCAATTCAGCCAGCAAGAAGGAAACTCGGAACACCGTCTGACCAAGATTGTAGTCATTCGTGTCCAAGCCTAGATCTTCCAGGAAATTGTCTGAGTTGGCCTGGCTAATGTTAGATCGGTCTAGGTCGAGGGCGAAAAATGCAAGGCAAGACCAAGCTGTCACACGCCAGTCAATTTTCCTGATCAGTGGTATTTCCTCGGCCCAGGTCCAGCGAAAGTTCGCATCGAAACGATGCCGGTTCTCGTATTTGTCTGACGGCTGGAAGTACACCGCTAGTTGTGGATCGTCGAATACGGAAGGTTGAGTCGCAACGTCGCCGGGTCTTTTCGAGGTGTTCTGACGACGCCATAGACTGGACAGATTAGTTGTCGGCCGTTCTGCGGCACTTGAGACAGCCTGCTCTTCCAGAATACGTTGCCGAGTGTCTCGCGTTGTCTCCGAGTCCGATGGCAGGGTTGCTTTCTCGTCCACAGCACGCATGCCGATGCTGTGTACAGACGCGGTGGTTGAGTTGTACACGTTGTCTTTTGGGTCCATCATGTTCAACTGCATTCATATGTTCAAATAGAAGATTGAGTTGCATGATAGACTCGACTGTCCATACTTGGTGAGTGGGCTTTAAATGACTAAATAATGTATTGAGACATTCGTTGGGCCCGTCATTAAGCCACCAAATGGTACACCCATTCACGTTTGGTTAATGCCGCTCGATTTTGACTGTCTCTGTGGAATCTTCGTCATATGTAAGTCTACTTTGCAGTCACATCATTGCGAAAGTGTGCGTTGTGGTTGGCCATGAGTGACGGAGAACATCTTGGCAAATGGCGTCAAACGCAAGGGTGATGGTATTTGATATCAAGTGATCGGAGTGACGGATGCTTGGGGCCAGGATCTGATAGTCAGTTTGACGATATTCCAGTCCTCCCTGTCTATGTAATATGCTTGCCTTCGACACATACCACATGCATTTTCCAAGTCTAATTCGGGACACTCCTTCGGACTATTTTCTTCGCTTTAATACCCACTATCTCAAGCCCAGTCGTCTAAAATTATTCATGGTAACCTATGGTGCGTCGATCGACTAGAAGCCAAGGCTAGGTAGGTTAGAGATGATGGTGAAATCGTGCGGAGATATGGCGAAGCCTTCCTACTTCTTGGCAGATGATAATCCAGGCTCGCATAATCAATCGGCTTCGGTCATCATCCAAGCTTACTTATCATATTGCAAAATGGTCTTGTCCCAACAAACATCAGACATTCGTTTATACTCAAGATACCTACAAAAGCTAAGGTGTTAACGTTAGGAAATCATGTGTTTTGTTTCGCTTCTTTACATTTACTGAGTACATGACATCGCCCTCTGCGTTACCTTGGATCACTGAAAACTCACGGAGAACGATTCCAATTATCCGTTCGAACTTTTTGGGTCACGGATTTGATATCGTTGCTTGAGATCTCTACAGTCTCTCGGGTACCGCTGGATGACGGGGCTACCTGCGGAAAAGACTTGTCCGCAAGGTTACTGCTTGCAACCATCTGAGCCACACTTTCTGTGTCGCTAATTCTTGCGCGCCTTTTGCCCAAGCGCGTGAGGAGAGGCCGCGGGGTAGCCAACGAAGCGCAAGTAATTGCCGATGTCAACTCTGCGAGGGACCAAAGAACTGGTTCGAAGTTGGACCATGTTGGATCCGGCAAAAGGGTAAGGAATTTGATCCTCATGGCAGATATTGCCACAGTCCTGAAGATAATTTATTACAGTCAGATATTAAACTGGCAAGTGAAGCCGGTTCTCTGGAAGCAGCAACTTACAAGAAGCCGATGCTGAAAATACCAATGAGGAAAGCTTTTTGTGAGCCGGGAAGGTTAAGCTTGCGAATGACTGGTAGAGGAAGAATCATGATGATGATGTCGGTGAACATGTTGAACAGCGCGCTGATGTACCAGGCAATATGGGCGTTTGGGTGTAAGGGGCTGGCCCCTAGGCTTGTTCAACGTAGAGGTGCCGTCGATTGACTATTCTAAGCTGAAGAGGAGAAGGACTTTACAAGAGTGGGCACCTAGCTACGGAGATACGTGGTCGGGCTAGGCGGTGTGCCACGGTAGAATAGTGGATCCGGCGGAGCCGGATCTCGGTAACTGCTCCGGCAAAGCCGGAGATCTCGGCCGGGCTCTAGCCCGTGACATTGGGACACACTTTGCATGAATGTTGGGATCCCAAAATCCTTCCAGAGGGATGCATGCAACAAGTGCAAACGTTCCTTGCCCGATGCCCCAGACCGCTACCAACACCATCATGGCGATGTAAACCACACGCATATTCGACACCGACATGATACGGTAGTACTGGAAGAGGAAAACGAGTTTCACAACGGCCAGAGTCGTGATATAGAGAAATAGAGACACAAAGAAAGCCTTTGCAATGTCAGCTGATGATAAAACATATAAAACAGACCTACGTACCCTCTGATATAAAACAAGATCTTCTGCCGACAGAGTCGAAGCATGTCGTCCCAACCCATATCTAGTCACTGGAAGGAACGAATCTATGAGCATCGTAACGGTTGCTGGTGATTTCTGTACACGGCAACTTACTTTGAGTGATGCTGATTCCACAAGCATAAATCAGCGACTGCTCGATTGTCAGCTTCCCATGGTCAATACTCGGCACACATGAAAACCGACCAATGCCAAAAGGGCTGTCCAGTCGTCGACCCCCCATTGATGTATTGTCGCACGTGTCCATAATCGCAGGAATACAATCAAACCAGACAAGAGTAATAAGAAGGCTACGACACCATATGCCACCGAAGACTTGTCTTCAAAGAGATACGGTGATGAGTCGCTCATTTCCATTGGAAGGTTTTGATAGAATGTGGACCTGCGATGCCAGGCAGCTTTTGGAACATGGTGACCGGTGTGATATGTATCAAAAGGGACCAAACAATGTTGACGAACCTTCTTTGATCAGATTGCCAATAATCATCAAAGAACGGGAACACAACTGGGAAAAGGCCTAGATGGTAATTGAGGAAGCCCGGCATTGGAGGCGGGCCTATGGCAGTGCAGTCCAACAGCCTAGCGCCGAATCAATTGAACGGATATGGCTAGTAACGGATATGTAAAACCGCCACTGACATTGACGACAAAATAATAAGATGCGATCCTAAAAAGAAAGTACCGCACACAGTTAAGTGTGCGCCGGGCATTGCGTCCCAAAACTTTAATCCCACAGCCCGCTTGTAAATGGAACCCAGCCATAGCAGGAATCATACGGAGAGACTAATAGCTGGCTGCCCTTGAACTATTAGCCATCAGCCTTAGACGTCAAAGGCGTCTGTCATGCATCCTCTTACAATCGGAACTTTGATCCAATCATAGATTGCCCCAGATGGACTTATCACACGTGCCGAGCTGAAACAAAGATCGAAAGCACGTGACAGGCACGTTGCGAAGGACGACAAAGTGTCAGTAATCACACGACTTAGGTGAGTTAGCTACCAAGCACGCAGGCCATTGATACGACCGTATCGATGTACAGTCTTGCAAAATCAAACGTAATTCAAGTCTATGTCTGAGTGTGTTGGAGAGAACACAAAACAAAAAAGGACGTTGGGAGCTAATCCCTTGGGACAGCGCTATCGTGCCGAACCGACAAAATGTTGTCTTCCTCGATTTGTAGAAGATGGGCAAGTGCCCAGTCCTGATCATTCGCATACGGATCCTTGTAGTGTCCAGCTCTCCCGTTCACGGACGTGGGATAAATCCAGGCGCAGGACCCTCTACCTTCAGGGGTAAAAAGTGCCATGTTAGCTCGAAGGACTCCGTCGGCTTGTTTCTCAGCCCTTGCATCTCCAGTTGCCTTGCTCTGATGATGCAGGGCAATCGAATTTAGAGTACTCCAATAGTGAGGAAATGTATCCCCCCACATGCGATCTTTCCCAAACCAATGCCCATCCCAATGTCGAATGGCAACGTCATGAACTCTGTAGTCTGGTTGCTTTCCTGCGAATCTGAGAAGGACCTCAAGTTGAGCCTGGGCGCCATCAAGCCAAGTTTTATCCCCGGTTGAACGATACAATTCAAACAGAATATTCGCTGCAGGGGCAACAATAGACTGCTCGAAATTAACTTCAAACGGAGGATAGTTTGTTCCCCGCCTAAGGATATTGTGCCCATGCCCAATGAATAGGTCTTTTGCTCGTCCAAATGACTTCTCGTCCCCGGAAGCCTGAAGCATACGAAGTCCCTCGAGTATGGGCAGCCCAATAGCATAGAGAGACTCGCCACCTTCAGCATAGAAGTTCTCAAGGGTCATCATAAACCTATCCATGGGGGTTTTACCCAAAAGGGCTGGGATGCCGATGGCAGCAGCTACCAAATGAAGCTGCAGAACCCATGGCCAGTTGTAGAGGCGCTTCCGGCTGCTAGTACCTGTTCCAACTGGCGCATCGTAGACAAAGCCGTTCTTGTCTTGAAGCTTGGTGCATACGAAGGAGTAGTACGCCGAGAATGACTCCTGCAATCTAGCATCGGGATGTTTCTTCAGCCATCGGCCAATCAGAACACCCATCCCCACTCGCTCGCGCCCTGCGTTTCGATCCTGCTGAGTCTCGTAGAACGGGGGCGCCTCTGCTTGGTTGTCGAAGACGATGTAGGCGCCATGTAAGAAATCATTGGTGTCCGTGACTTGTTGGTGATCGACAATGAATCTGATTCGACTTCGAATCAAGTCATCGTAGCTGGGGACAGTGTTCAAGAAGATGAGCGATTCTCGTCGGTCGTCCCCCTTTCCGGTAGAAATTCGCAATGCCTTCTCGCCAAAATCTCCTGCATCATGAACGAAATGGAAGCCGTCTTTCGTCTGTAGGACCTCTCGTCCATTGACTGTAGTTGTGGAGTTGACAGCCTTTGAACTGCCTCTCATCCGGATAGTGGCGCTCTCCCCGCTGACGAGAGTGTGTTTTGGGATGTCAAAATGGATGAACTGAGTCGAACGACGGGCACATTGAGAAAAAAAGTCGTCCCAGCCGCAATGCCAGAACAAGGTCCACTCGACGACACCGGAGTCGCCCGGCTGCAGCACCGGGATGGACGGGTGAAGAAGAAAGACGCCCCGAGTGTTTGAATGGGTTACTTCATCTCGAGACTCAATGCTGTATCCCGACAAAGCTCCTCGCGTCAGAACCAGGCCTAAGTCACGGCCGCGACCGCCCATTTGACTAAGCTTAACCCATGATGAACAGCCTCCATGCGCCCAAACATGTGCGTGCGTCCGGTTTTCCAAAGAATCAGTGGTGTTGGTGTAGTGGTCGTTGAATGGCGTATAAATTGCCAAGGACTGCTCGCCTTTCGCAGCTAGATCAAGCGGTGATGTTCCCCTGTTCGTGAACTCGTAGGTTTCTGTGAAGGAGCCAGTTTGACTGTCAAGACGACGGCGCACAAGGACCTCTAGTGGACCGTAACAGTACTTGGCGTCCGTGGCATTGTGCTCAGCCGAGGATTCGATGTGCGGACTGTTCCAGTGCACCCGATGCAGTAGATTGGCACCGAGGTCCGCGAAACCTAGTCCCCAGCGACTCCCCAGGGGCTGCCAGGGTGCATTACCTGGGGAACTGACCCAGTTGAGTGGAATGTCGGCAGAGGGGTCCACAATCTCTAAGACAGCGCCCGTCGTTCGGTCAATGTGGACCGTAAAGTCACCATTCAAGAGGTCAATCGTTCGGACCATGATGGCAAGTCGGTCGTGGGATAAGCAATGCTAGGTGTTGTCTCGAAATCGCCGGCTGCATGAGGATGAAGTAGCTGTCATAGAAGAGTTGCCACGTGAGCTTTTGAAAAACCTGCTGAGACATCGGACCATGAGACGAACAGTGATGTGATGTGTCCGCCAAAGTTCCGGGCGCCTTAGCGGGGATTCCCGTGCAACAGAGGCGCTACGAGCCCGCGGGCACACGAATCATATGCTGCAATAGCCGGCAGCTTGTCGCAGTTAGGATTAAGCTTTGCTATGACTTGCATTTGTACCGAGCAGCTGCCTGTAACTGAAAGTGTTATTTACGCCGTTCCGTGGTACACCACGCACGCAAACCTCGATCTGTCTACCCTATCAACAGCCACACCAGACCGTGGAAATCATGTTGGGACACGATAGTCCCCATCATTTCTGGATTACAAGACCATGCTTGGCACGCCCGCCGGCTCCCTGAAACTGGAGGAAATACTGGGTCTGACGAAGTCGTTGCACGTCATTCCTGGTGTGTCGATCATCTACCATGTGCGATCTGCGACATCTTTAGGATAGACGGAGTCGCAAGGGACTGATTGGCTTGGAGATCCATACTCGATTGCAAAATAACTATTTTGATACTCAATCTGACTCGACTACAAGATGAACTCCTCTGAGCATGGATGAGACAAGATGAACCAGGAGTAGTCAGGGCCCTTCGTAGATACGGCCGCTTCATGTCGGACGAGTTCTGCAGAATGCTCGACTCGCGCCAGAAAATGTTATAAAGGGCAACGTCAGTCTTGTATTTTCACAAGCGTGAAGTACAGCCATCTCGTCAATATCTTCTTTCTTTCAACTCAACTACGATTCAATTCGCCGCCAGCGCTCGCTTCAAAATGCAATTCTCGAACAAAATCGTCGCAGCGCTCACTCTGGCTCTTGCTACGTTCAGCACAGGTGTGAACGCCAGATGTGGACCCCGGAATGGTCTATTGCAGCGGAGAGCTCAGCTTCAGGTGCTTCGATGTCAGCGCAAACACACCCGTGTGCTGTGACACCATTGACTGTATTGAGTAGCATGTCACCCAACTGTATGTCATTCGCGATGAGGCGCCTAAATCTTGTGTGATTCTCTTTGCTTGAATGTACTAGCTCACAGAACTAGGCCATCACTTCAGCGTTGCTTGTTCTCAATACCAAGGGAGGATATTCTATTTAGGCATAAATTAGAATGATATATGCTCGTTCTATTCCTTGTACCCCTTACGTCTTGAACCTCTTCAGATATTGTAGTGCGGAAATGAGACCCGAATGAATGGTCCTGCCTATCACAAAAGCATGATTTAGGCATCGGCCGAATATTCATATGCCTAAAGTCTGTAAGCTCTTGTCCGAAAATATGGTGGAATGGCGCCAAGAGACAAACCAGATCATGCCAAGCAACGCCTGCGTACTCAGATGCGCTCTTGCCGTAGTGGGTGAAGCCGAGGGCCTGATAGTAAGGCAAGAGTCTGTCGTAGGTAAGGATCGAGATCCTATCTGCTTGGCCGTGCTGCCTCATATACTCAATGTAAGACTTCATGAGCTTCTTTCCAAATCCAGATCTCTGGTAAGATGGTGACACAGCCAACGAGTGAAGAGCGATGGTCCTTCCTTCGGCCTGATGACCAACACCGTACTGCACCGTGGGATCCGTCTTCCAGGTCTCGGGGAAAGACATGTCCTCATCCTTGACAACTCGCGACGTTGACTTGGTCGCTATTACATGCGCAATAAGCTTGTCGTTGTCGGAACCGGTCGGAGGAGCAGTAAACACCGGGATATCTCCCTCAGGTTTGACGGTTGTTGAATTTTCAGGGACAAACAAGCCCAAGCAAAGCTCGGGGCAAACACTCAGGCGATAATCGATCTAGGACAGCACCTCAAATGTCAAACTAGGGTCAAAAATGTGAAGGACGGGGAAGCGGGAAATAAGATGTCTCCGAGACTGTCTTCGGTCCAGACATGGTGACATACCTTTTCGCGAGTTGCTGCCTCCGCGGGCGGGAAAGCTGCCGATTCAACGACAGAGCATCGGCCTAGGTCATCAATTGACAATACTCTGATGTATGGCGCCATGATTTGAGATGACTCTCGTTCGGATAAGCTTATGGAAAGTGTTGTGCAGTTATATGGTTGGTGAACTTGAGTCTTTTTACGTTCCGTTGTTGAGTCATGTTGATGAAGGGGGAGCATAACACGCGGGGTCTTATGGCGGCCGGGACAGCGACAGGGCGAGGGGTCCACCAAAATCCCAAAAGAAGGAGCCCTATTGGGCTGCCACTTTAGGTGCTGTGCAGAGGCAGTGGCTTGGGGTGGCTAGTGTTGAGGGGTACGACTCCAATGTTGCTCGGTTTGCAGTTCTCATTGTGCACCGTATCTCTACTGAGCAAAATCTATCTGTTGTGATGTGAGAGACCTTGGTTTCTTTTGAAATCGCCTCGGGATGAATTGCTTTAATGTCAACGCTGGCTTCGGTTATGAATATTGGCGGACCGGTGGCTAAGTAGCTGTTACATTTCCATTCAAATTTATAAATGTCTTGTATAAATCCTTGGCACGATGCGGCACGATGCCTTTGTAAAGAGACACAGAACGCACAAAATGAGGACCGCTGCCTGACAGATCTTGCTTCGGTATTCATTTGGATGCTTGGGAACTATTGCCCAAGTGTATGGCCCCAAGAGCAACCTTCTCCCGTTACTCCTTGAAGTACCCGTCAAGTAGTCTTCGACAGCGTACCGGAAATGAATCAGGTTCTGGGGGCTACCAAGGCATAGTCTAGGTGGCTAAGCGCGCGGGTCGGGACTTACAAGCTAAGAAAGCCTGATCAACATTGGTCTAGTCAAATCGTGATTACCAATACTAAAACGCCACAGCTTACGGCCATTCCCGTGCTGACGAAAGTTGCGCGCGGTAAATCCTTCCTTGAATCCCCTTGGATGCAGGATCAGTATCAATGCCATAGAGGCCAATGGGCTTGACTAGATGCCCTAGATGCAACAAAACCAATCTTACGGGTTAGATAAAAAGAGACGAAGCCCATCAAAATGCAAGGGAGGACAAGAGCATATACTGAATATCGTCCGTGATCAGCACCGAAATCACGCTTTCATGTCTGATATCAAAACTTTCATCGTATTGGGGGCCACTGGCCGCCAAGGTGGTGCCGTTGTCGACGCATTGTTGTCACATGACGAAATCAAGATTCTCCCAACTCAAGTCTACGCAATCACTCGACAAGCGGCCGGAATCGGTGCTGATCGTCTACGGGAGAGGTTCCCCGGAATCAACATCATCATTGGGGACTTGGGTAGCCCCAATGCTATTTTCGAACAACTCTACCAAGGAACGTTGAGTCAGTCGGCAGTTTTCCTTGCCCAAGCTCATGGACCAACCGAGCTATCAGACGGAAAAGCGTTTATCGACGCCGCGATTGCCCACGGCATACCTTACTTCGTGTATTCCTCCGTGGACCGTGGCGGACGCGAACTGAGCGACGAGGACCCCTCATACTGCAAGACATTTTCAGACAAATTCTACATTGAACGACACCTGAAAAATGCCTGTGGTTCCAAAGAGACCGGAATGCACAAGATGGACTATACAATCATTCGCCCAACTTGGTTTGCTGACAATGCCTGGTGGGGATTTCCGGGCCAGCTGTGTATGACTGGATGGAGAGAAAACCTGGGAAGGAAGACATTGCAAGTTACGGTCACCAAAGATATTGGCAGATGGGCAGTCGAGGGTCTGGTCAGGCCCGACAGAACCGGCATAAGAAACCAAGCTCTTTCAATTGCAAGTGATGAGATCAGTTTCGACCAGGTTGACGCGGCTTTCATGAAGCATACAGGCAGGGGTGTTCCGGTCACGGCAGGGCTTTTGGCAAGAGGTATCATCTGGTTGGTGAACGATCTGAACACAATGTTCCGATTTATCGGCGACAGAGATTATGGGGCAAACTTGTTGTGGTTGAAGGCTCAACTGAAGCCAACCACGTTTGACGAATGGGTTCAGAGCGAAGTACCAAAACAGGCTTGATGAGTGCATGAGTGGCTTTGCTATCAAGTAAATACAAATAAAAGTCTGTCGAGAAAATCTCCAATTTATAGAAAACACTGTCATTCTTGCGGTTCAATTTTGACCAGGTAGTCAGAGCGGTCAAAATGCAAAGGTTGAACGAACTATCTTTCTAAGTTTCGAAGACCCAGGTCGCGCGTCCAGCTGCTCACATCCAATATTACGTCGGTATTTCTGTACCCGGCTTCGGCCTTCGAACAGTCTCCGCGTCCGCAAACATGAGAAATGCCGAGCCGCGCGTTGTAGGTCGACGAACTATGCCATAGTTCACCTGCTTGTTGCCCAAAGAACGTAACAATGCTTTCGCATCAGAGTTGGAAGCAGCCTCCCGTAACTGAGGAGGATCAAATGCTTTCGCTATCTCCAGAGGAGACAGGGAGACCTGCCGGCCCAAGTTGGCGAAACCATAGAATAATGGAGTGATCATGAGCCCCGTAAGAAATGTTATGGCAGCAGCGGCATATAGGTATGAGTGGTTGGCGACATAGATAGTGGAAAGTCCCCTATGTTCGCCCTGCAGCCGCTGCTTCTGTCCAGGAAGCACGTAGTTTTCGTCCAGTGAAAACCGAGACCGTCTTCTCTGGTAATCATCAATAGGCACATCCGCAGAGGCTCGGAACATCAGTTCGCGAACAGCTTGGAAGACCCATGGTACTGGATCCGTGAACGCTAGAGCACAGCTTCCATTCAGCATTGATCTGTCATAACGGGCTAGTTCAAATGCCAGCAAGCCCTCCGCTTCTTGCTTCCACCCGCCGTTCTCTATTTTCATGCTTACTCGCGAGGAAAACCTTCTCACAAGTAGTGAAGCGATACCCCCAAAAGTCGAGGATCCTTGAGTTATGTTAACAGGCATGTTTGGATCAACATCATCTCTCATTTGCTCTTCGGTCTCAATTGAGACCGTCTTGTCGGACCAGTAACCATAGTTCGGATCAAGAGAGAGAGTTCCGTTGATGACGACAACAGGGTAATCCACAATCGCAGGCCGAAGTGTACAATGTTGAGAGACCATTTTCTTACTTTCCGTGTCGCTGGGGCAGCCAGTCTCGGCCTTCCAAACAGAGTCGTATGTGAAACTTCGAGGAATACCCTGCGTGACAGGGCTAGCAGTTGCCCCAGGTGATGTGACAGTATAATCGGGATATTCGCTGTACCGGATGGCACTCGAAAAAACCTCGGTTGAGCTATTGTATGCTCCATTGGCGTCGTGGAGATTCGGCAGCTCGGTTATGGACACTGCGTCACAGCTGATGGAGAACCCGGCTCCTCTGAGCCACCCAGCGCATGTCCCATCGCAAAACGCAAGATTCTCCCCGATCGCTGCCCTATTCTCTAGGATGATTCCTGGGTAGTAGAAGTATCGCTTTGTCAAGTCGCTGAATGCTTCAGTCGGATATCCAATGGACTTTGTGTCGTGGTCCCAGATTCCAGAATAACCCCGGGGCAACTGTTGGATCATACGGATCTCGCCGAGATCAAAGCGGCCCTCGAAGGTTCCGTGGCCTGGAGTCAACGCCCTCTGTATTAGCGGGGAGTTGATGGCGACTATCGTGGCCATGATGCTGGCAATAGCGGCAATATTGGGTCCCCGTAAAACGACTTCTTGCACTGCGTCAACAAAGCCTTGTCCAACGATCCATCGGGCATGCAAATCTCGGACTGAAGTTGGTTCTTCTATGCTTCTTCTCCACCATGAAATCGCGATCCCCTTGGAAAGCGCAAGCTGGACTAGAATGTTTGCGGCTGTTGCAATAATGGCCGCCAGCACAGTGGGGGATACTTTCCAAGCACTAGTAGCAGTGCCGTCAGCAACAAGAACCACGAATACCATTGTGCCGGAAAGCACCCAAGTCATGATGATGGATATGCCAGCGAGAAACGGCATCCGTTTCCAACGGCCAGGTAGCCATCGGTGAACTGTTTGAGATACTGGCTCGTTGCTGATACTTGTGTTGGACTTGTCATCTTTCTCAGAAACGAGCGGTTCGTCTGCCCCTCCAATGTCCAGATTGCGCCGCCATGTAAAACCGTCGTTCACCGTCTCTCCCAACTGGTGTGACGCCATAGCGACTTTTGGGGTTGATTTGAAGTCGAGGTAGGGCAAGAGGAAATGAGTCGAAGCTCAACAGTCATCTTCTTGCGGCTTCCGATCAGATATAGTTTGCGAATGTTTGTGGGAGTTGCGCATGTCGTGGGAACATAGTGCGAACAGGGTCGGAAGTTAGTCCGCCAGCAAAGGTCTGGGCTGCCATTTATCGGATTGGGTTAGTGGGATGTTATGCTGATCGAACTGCCCCCAGCTGGCGCTGAAATCAGGCACCAGTGATCCAGGTTGCGCGCCCGAAGCCCCTCTCATTTCAGCCATCTGGTTTTGCACGCCAAGAGAGGCACAGGAGGCACAGGAGCCACCTAACGAAGCGATGGAACCATGCGACCAATCAGCAGCATTTCTTGTTGCTAAAATGGGGCTCCATAAGGACCGTACAGAGGAGCGGTTCAAAAGTTCTTGCCCACGCTCAGAAGTATCTGTGGGTCCGGATAATCAGGGGTACAGCAAGACCCTAGAAAGTACACACGTTATCAGATAATCCGACTAGATAGGGGCTTCTAGGGACCCTCGTAGGGGTCAATCAGGGGCTGAGTAGTGAGGTTATTCCGAGTCCCTGTACCTCAAAGTACTGATAACGTTGACGGGGTATTTCTGGTACAAAAGTCTTGGCATTTCGGGCAGAAACTTTTGAAGCGCTCCTCTGTACACAGAGGCTAATGGTTTCAGGGGCAGATTCTCAAGTCAGGTCGCAGTGTAGGGTTGAGTAACCCGGTCCTTCTATGCTGTCCTCGCCAGACTTTGAGTACCAACAGCAGCCTGTTGCGAATATTGAATACTTGTGGTGAGTTTATGATGAAAACGGGCAGAAGCGTTCTTATTTTGTTTAAGACATGATCTTGGACCGCCGGACAACCAACGTGGAATTCTTGGATACGCACACAAGCCCTTCAAAAAAATGCCCGCTGATGGCGTTGAACTGTGTCGGATAAAAGAATGGCAGCAATGGTGATATCTGACTGGAGGATGAATTTGATTCAATACAGTAGCACGAGTGGTGACTAAGGTAAGACATACTTAAATTGTAGGACAAGAAGCTCAACAGATTTTTTAACCCCTCACGACCTCTTCCACATCTTCTTGATAGGAAACCACTCCTTTTACTCTACATTGATCCTCACTGCTGCCAGTAACGCTGTTCAATTGTGTCATGAGAATGGAAGCAGGCTACGTCATGAAGTTGACTGAACTGGAAATTCCAAATTGGCTGTGGACTTTTATTGCCATAGGATTCATGAGCACGGTACGTTTGGGATTTCAACTTTTCGACAGTATCCGATTTCACACCGCCACACCATCACACCCTCTATCGTCCTACAAACGCTCCGGTTCGAGGCCCACTTACGCACTTGTGACGGGGGGAAGTGCAGGGATTGGTAATGGCATCGCAGAGGAACTTGTGAGAAATGGGTTTGGTGTGATCCTCCTCGGCCATCTTGCAGACGAGGTTGAGGCGTCTGCTGCAAGGCTCAGGGCACTGGCAGGAAACGACTCTGTCTCGACGATCATATTGGACGCAAAGGTTGCAACACCAGAAGAGATCGGAGCCGCCATCGAGAACACCATCACGAGCAGAGAGTTGCAGCTCTCTATCCTCGTCAACAATGTGGGCTCAAACCCGGTTGCGCACCCTCCTTTCCGCCCACTAGCATCCTATTCCGCCCACGACATTGATGCAGTCATTAATTTAAACTCGAGATTTATGGCACGGCTGACGGCAGTCGTACTGCCCATCTTGAGTAAAAGAGACCATCAGGATAAAACGAGCGATGAAGCCGAGTCACAGCGCTCTCTCATACTGAACATCGCATCGGGGGGTATGTATGGCAGCCCCTGGCTTGTCATATACGGTGCGACCAAAGCCTTCAACTGGGCCTTCAGCAACTCACTTGCAATGGAGCTAGAAGCCCAGCGTGAGACTCAGAACGTGCATTGCTTGTGTGTTGTACCCGGAGATGTGAAGAGTCGTTTTGTTTGTTTATTTGTTTGTTTATTGTTTAACGCCGTAGCGGCAAGGGCGCAGCCGCCCTTGCGGCAGACCTCCCGAAGGGTATATGGCGTGGAGGGCCGTAGGTCTGCAGCTATCACTAGGTACAGTCCAGATCGTCCTCCAAGTCGTGTTTGAAGGCAGCTATACATCCATGCTGTCTCTGGGTACCGCTAGCTTTCCCGCGACAGTCCTCTATCCTTCCCTGTACCGCGATTCCGCCAAGATAACCCTTCCTTCGACCCAGCTCCTGCAGGTAGCTGGTACACCGTTCCAGAAGCCGTCCGTAGTATATCGTAAAGGGCAAATCGCCGCAGGGAAAACCACAAGGGGCAAAACCCTACGAGGTCAGGTTGTAGGGCTTCCTGTTAGGCTCTGTAACAGGCACTGCCATATACAGCTATAGGCGTATATAGCAACCCTATTGTCGGTTATCTCTTCGAGGGAGTCTTTGATTGTGAGGGGGAAAGGTGCTGAGGGATCAAAGTCGAAAAGTTGGTCGGTAGTGTTAAATTTGGGCCCAGGAGCACCGCTTGTGCTGGGAAAGAAATTCGCCCGGCTCCTTCGGGAGGCTAGATGGAACCTCTGCTTCTTACCAGCCTCAAGAAGACTTCATCTAGCCTGCAGAAGGCGATCTCGCGTCGACGGCGGCTCGTTAAGTTGAATAATCGTCGGCTCGATTCGAGGGAAAAATGTGCGTTGTTAAGGGTTTGATTAGCGTATAGCTAATCCACCCCAGCGCGCAGCGGCAAACCGCGGTAACTGGGGCCCCTCCTTAGCATGGCACTAACAGCCCGTGCCAAGCCGGAGAGATGTTTCAGGGAGGTTGATGTGAAGAGTCAAGGGAACTCGTTATGGGTAACGAAGGGGTCTCCAGACTCCAGCACTTTTGGAAGGCTGATAGTAAATCGGGTTGATGGCGCTATTGCGAGAGGGTGGCGGGAAATGAGACCATACTGGCTCCATGACTTGCAATGCTATTTGTTGCGTGTCATCCCGGAGAGCCAAAAGACCAAGGCGTTGATTGACGTGATGGGGAAAAAGAGGGAGGCGTTCAATAGCGTCTACAGGAAAGCTGAATAGGTCAATGGAGTACTCACCCGAGTCTTAAAGGTGACGTTTGGATGCCATCCTTTTCGGCCTGCGATAGTACGATGCTGAATGCATTCTTGAGAGACTCAAGACGACTTTCCTCCGTGTTGCATGTTTTTACGAGCTCCGTTTTGCCGCCCAAATTCTGCTTCACGGTACCATTGACCAATATCTTCTTGCCATAGATCTCCTGTTCGTTCCTATCGCCAGAAGCAATTGGTCGCCGCAAAAACTTCACGACGAGTAGGTTGCGGACCTGGTTACTATCCGGATGTGTGCTCATCCAGTGATTGACCACGCCCCAGTCTGGCTGTAGAAATTCGATTTCCGCGAAGGCATAAAACGAGTTCCACTGCTGAGATGGATTGTTACGGTATTGGTAAATCCACTGTTTGCTGGAGTCTACTCGATGCGCTTGCGTAGGTAGCCAATCTTTCGCAAGACGTATTTGTTGCGTTCCGAGGTTTTCGTGAACAAGGCCCTCAATCAATGGCATTGGCTTTGTTGCACCGTCGCCGCCAAACGCAACGTCTGAATGGTATTTAGAACCATCTGCAAATGTCACAATATTTACAATATGACCCCTGGGAAGGCAGGGTGTCAGAGGAATGCAAATCTAACACCGGATATGATGCATGGACAAGTGCCTTACCAGCCTGGGAAGTCGCCCTCCGGTACACCCTCAATTCGTGGTCGAGTTCTGACACCAGCGGTGTACGCATCAAAGCCCAGAGCCCGCAGGATGTGATTGTATAAAATCGCGATTTCCATGCAAAACCCTCCGCGGCCGCGCTTATCGGTGATCATTTTGTTGAACAGGTGTTGAGGGTCGAGATTGATGTCGTGTGTTGGGTTGTAATGCAGAGACAGGTTTTCGTAAGGCAACGTTGAAATTGTGTGGATGTGAAGCATCGTCAACAACTCCAGAGTAGGCGGCTCCTGCCGGCATTGTTCAGGCACGCCAATGCATTCTAAGTAAAGACCGACTTGGTCGGTTGAATACGCCGAGGTCATCTTAGCAGAGCAGTCGCGCAAAACATAAAAACCAAGTAACAGGGCTGCAAAGCTGCACAAGCGCGCTCAGAACATGCGATTGAGTTCGGAGCGGTGCCATGGTAAATATACATGTGATTCCAGCTCATCCGTGACTCAGACCGTGAGTCGACAGCTGGGCCGTGTCAATCCGGCGGTGTCGTGACCGAAGTCCCGGATGTTGCAATGACACGGCAATATCACCTCGGCTCGTAGCGTAGTACCGAGCATGTCCGATGATCGGGAGATGCGCCGCGAGATTTAGCGGGTCAGTCTGCTGAAACCCCGGATCTCTCGTCGGTCTACGTGTCAAGTCGAGGACTGGGTCTAACGCGAAACAGTAATAGCCGAGGCACTTCTCGCGCGCGCGCGTCATGAGAACACTCCGAGAGACGGAAGACGCCCCCTGATGAGCATTAGACTTCACGAGTAGCCGGCACGGCCGAGGACGGGATTTCTACAAAATCTTATCGGTGCCATTCTGAGACCTCCATTTCCCCAGACAGTTCCTGCAGTCTTCATCCCACACTCCACAGCCTCCGCAATCACTCAATCACCATGCCGAATACCCCGGATTGGGTCAAGAAGCTCCAGCCCTCTGGGCCTCAGGGCACAGAGCTACTGGCTCAGGAGAGAGCAAAGTCCAACCTCAATGTCGACCAGCTTGCCACTTTCATGTTCACCAATGAGGCCCTCGAGCGCAACGAGAGGATACTCAACATCCTCAAAGCCGATCCCGTTTTCGACAAGACGCAAAACTACTTCCGAGGCCGCGAGAGCCGCATTGAGGCTTCGCTGGCAAGGGGAAAGAGGCTGTTCCAATTGAACAACCAACACAACTGGTCCCGCGACGAGTACCAGGTTGCCAATGAGCTCATCAGCGAGCCCACGCCTTATGGCCTGCACGCCAGCATGTTCCTCGTTACCCTCCGCGAGCAGGGTACTCCTGAGCAGCACAAAATTTTCCTCGAGCCCGCCGAAAACTACGAGATCATCGGCTGCTATGCTCAGACTGAGCTCGGCCATGGTTCCAACGTCCGCGGCTTGGAGACAACGGCAACATGGGACCCTGCCGACAAGACCTTTGTCATGCATTCCCCCCATCTGACAGCCTCCAAATGGTGGATTGGCTCTCTCGGAAAGATGGCCACCCACGCCGTCGTTATGGCCCAATTAATCATCAACGGCAAAGCCCTCGGTCCTCACCCCTTCGTTGTTCCCATTAGGGACAAGAACACCCACGAACCTTTCCAGAATGTACACGTCGGCGATATCGGTCCCAAGTTCGGCTACAACACAATGGATAACGGATTTCTGCTGCTGAACAATGTTAAGATCCCGCACAACCACATGCTTGCCCGCTTCTCTTCCGTCGACCCGCAGACAAGCAAGTACAGCAGGCCCGCAAACCCCTCTCTAGTCTATGGCACTCTCACTTGGGTGCGTTCGAACATCGTCCTCCAAGCAGGCTCCGTTCTGGCTAAAGGTGTCACCATTGCTACCCGCTACTGTGCCGTTCGCCGGCAATTCCAGGACCGAGACGCACCCGCGAACGAGCCTGGCGAGAACCAGGTCCTCAACTATACGATGGTACAGATCCGGCTACTGCCACTTCTTGCCGCGACTTTCGCGCTGCACTTCACCGGTCGCGGTATGATCAACTTGTACAACGAAAACCAGAAGCGCATGAAGGCCGATGCTGGCAAGCTGAGCGATTCTACCCGTAACCCGGGCCCGGAAGAGCTGAACCCGGGAACTGATTTGCTTGCCGACCTGCATGCTACATCTTGTGCCCTGAAGGCATATGGCTCAACCGTTGCGGGAGAGGGCCTCGAAGTCTGCCGTCGTGCCTGTGGCGGCCACGGCTACTCATCTTTCAGCGGTATTGGCAGCTGGTACGCTGACTACCTCCCAACTCTGACTTGGGAGGGCGATAACTACATGCTCACGCAGCAAGTATCTCGTTACTTGTTGAAGTCAGCACGTGCGGTACTCAAGGGCAAGGCTGGAAACAACGATACCACAAGAATCCTCACCGAGTTCCTGCGCCGCCGCGATATTGGTGCGGCTTTCGACGTGCTAGGGCCTGACGAGGACCTGGTCTCAGCGTTTGCCTGGCGTGTCTCTTTCCTCACTTTCGAGGCCCTTCGTCACAGAGACGAGGACAAGCAATCCTGGAACAGTCTGCTCGTTGACTTCTGGCGCCTCAGCACCGCACACGCTCAGTACATGGTGGTTAAGAACTTCCACCAGGCACTTAACGATAAGTCTACTACGGATCAGCTGGACAAGGACACCGTTGGATTGCTGCACAAGCTGTTCAGATTGTATGCCCTAACAACCCTTGAGCGTGAGGCGAGTGAGTTCTACAGCTCGGCGGCTGTGACCGTTCGCCAGATCACTCTTGCGAGAACCAAGGCTGTAATGACTTTGCTTGAGGAGATCAGACCTCATGCCGTGCGATTGGTCGACGCGTGGAAGTTCGACGATTGGGTACTTGACAGCAGTCTCGGCAGATATGATGGAAAGGTCTACGAGGACATGTTCAAAAGGGCCAGCGAGGACAACCCGTTGAACAGCGTCACCTTTGACCCTTACCCGAACAGCAAGGTACTATTCAAGAAGGACGAGAGAAAGAACTTGAAAAGCAAGTTGTAATCATGGTACAGGTTTATAGACAGACGGTCGTTTAGAACTAGATTTCTTTTTTGTAGAGAGTGTTAAACAGTTGGCTACACTCGGCGCTCGGGTTCTGTAGACTGAAATAACACTGAAGAAGATTTGACTGGCCACGTACAACTCGCCGCAAATGGTGCACGAGATCTCTGCTTCCAGTTCATATCGGATGGAAACAGTGTCATTAAAGCTCCGGTTCAAGTCATCCGTGCGGAAACAGTGGGCAAGCAGAATTGCCACCTCTTCAGAAATATTGAAGTTTATATGGCTAGGTAGACGTATCAATCTACTTCCATTTTGGGGTTGGTAGTGCAAACCCTCCTGGAGGTTAAACATTAGACAGCCATCCGACAGGGCTCAAAGCAAAAGTAGTTGCAATTCTCGGTTTGGCTCGAGACACCAACCGATTTCTTCAGCAGAAGTGAGCTTGACTTCAACGAGACGTAATCAATCCGAAATTCTAGCTAGATAGTTCACCGGCAATAATGTGCCGAAGGAATCGCATCTTTTCAAGGTGGGGTTAGTGAATAGCAGCACGTGGAATAATGCTTGTTTCGTCTTGGCTTTCTAAGGCCTGCCCGGAACTCGGCTTTGGATGTGACCCCACGCTGGAATTACTATGCAGTAGTTACCGTCACGGTTTGCGCGTCGAAGCGGGCCCTGAACAAGAACGTCTCGAATTAGAGTCGCGGAGACGCTCCACGTGGGCCATTTGAAAGATCCACTGCAACGATGAATCTGTTGGAGCGTCACTGACATTGACTGGAACGCATCGGCAGGAGTCCGACAGGAAACATCATACCAATCACAAAGGCAGAATCGCATCACCCGGGCGTAGGGTCACATCTCAAGATTCTGGGCTTGGTTCGTATCGTCCCTTTGGGTCATCCGTCGTGTGCCCACGTCCACAGCCTAGGTAATCATATAAGATGGAAAACCTCGCCCTCGTGCTGAATGTCGAATTCTGCTTTCCAAACATCTAACAATATGTCTTCGACGAATGAACCTGCGAAGGAACTCGTCCCCGACATCGTCGCAGCTGCCAGCGATACGGACGGTCAGCCACCGGCGGAACTTGTTTCTGTTAAAAAGCAGTCATGGAGCGACATTTTCACTATTGCCTGTGCCGGCTTTGCTCTGATTAGCGATGGCTACCAGAACAACCTCATGTAAGCTTTCAAACTGATGAAAAGGCTACTTGATTTGTTGACTGAACCCTGTAGGACTATGACAAACGTCGTCCTCAAGGCGGAATATCCCCAACAGTACACGCCTGCAGTCAGCACTCGAGTCTCCAACTCCCTTCTCATCGGCGAAATCATTGGCCAGGTTAGTATTGGCCTCACTTGCGACTACCTTGGGCGCAAGTTCGCCATCATTCTAACAACCGCCTTGATTGTCTTGGGCTCGATTCTCGCAACTGCGGCCAGTGGAGTCACCATTGATGGCATGTTCTGGATGATGACTGTCGCCCGTGGTATAATAGGCTTCGGTGCTGGTGGAGAGTATCCTGCCTCTTCAACATCTGCATCAGAAGCCGCGAACGAACACTCTCTCAAGAACCGGGGCCCGATTTTCATCCTCGTCACGAACCTGCCGCTGTCATTCGGCGGGCCTTTGGCAGTCAGCATATTTCTCATCGTGTTCTCTGCCGCCGCAGGGCCCCAACACCTATCGACTATCTGGCGCGTATGTTTCGGCATTGGGTGCGCTCTGCCGTTGACAGTGTTCTACTTTCGACTGAAGATGCTGAACTCCAAATTATACCGCCGCGGAGCAATCAAACGACATGTGCCATACACGTTGGTAATTCGATACTATTGGAAGCGCCTCATCGGCACTGCCGGCGCATGGTTTTTGTACGACTTTGTCACCTTCCCAAACGGCGTTTTCTCCGGTGTCATTATTTCATCGGTTGTCAAAAACTCCAGCATCAAGTCTACTGCAGAGTACCAACTCCTTCTCGGCGCTATAGGTCTGCCCGGTGTTCTTCTCGGTGCATACTTATGCGATCGAATCGGCCGCAAGAACGTCATGATGCTGGGATTCTCTGGCTATCTTGTATTTGGCCTGATAATTGGGGTGGCATACGACCAAATCACCAAGATCCTACCACTTTTCGTAGTTTTCTACGGCCTCATGCAAAGTTCTGGCAACATGGGACCGGGCGACATGCTTGGGTTACTTTCTTCGGAGTCCTATGCAACTGCAGTTCGTGGAACCTGCTACGGTCTCTCTGCTGCAGTGGGTAAAGCCGGTGCAGCAATCGGAACGCAGGCTTTCACACCAATCCAGGCTAGTCTCGGAAAGCGCTGGACATTCATCATCGCGGCCATTTGTGGAGTTGTTGGCGTTCTGGTGACTTACTTCTTCGTTCCGAACCTTAAAGGTGACGATCTCTCAGAAGAGGACGCCAGGTTCCACGCATATCTACTCAGTCAGGGCTGGGATGGTCAAGTGGGAGAGGAAAACACCCCAGGCGTGGTTGGAGTCGCACGCGAGGGCAATGCCAAGAAGGTGTAGGATAAAAGAGCATCACATGAGAGAGTTGAATCCGCGGAAGGGCGAGTTGGAACAGTTTGGGCAGAGAAGAACAGCAAACAAATTACCCGCACGAGAGAACGAGGTGGTCGAGCTGCATGAAGCCTTGTACACAGCCAACAGCACTTGTAGATGGCAAGCCAGAACTTCCCTAAACCAGATGAAATACAAGAAAATTGACGCATTTGTAATTGCCGTGAACTGGTGTACTTGGTCAATTGAATTTTTGGTCCACAGACCACAGCGGCCGACCCCCAAATATTATGCGAGACTGTCTTCCGCCTTCATCGATGCCTTTTGTGCGTAAACGACATGCCTAGAGTCATAGTCAGTCCCGACTTATACAATCATGTGAAGGCACTGCAATTCAAGTAGCGACTTACTGGTTGACCAAGATGTGAGCTGTCCCCGACTTCAACTCTTTGCGCACTTGACTGAGAATGACAAGCACCTCCTCCTGAGTCTTATCCAAGAACCCACAGAAGAGCTTAAGAGTAAAGCCTTCGAGACCGTCGAGCAGCTGACTGAGACAAATCATACCCACATCTCTGAGTTGCGGATCCTTGGCCCATGGCCCAATCGGGGTCTTGAACTTCTGAGACTCAACATTATCGAACCCTGTGCTACGCACCCAAGCCTCAATCTGACTACCAGGACGCGCAGTACGTCCCATAGCGTCGCATGCCGTGAGGTACTCTCGGTTCCACTTGAAGACAGCGAGGTCCTCGGTATAGGTGTTGTCCTCTGAATAGTACAAGCCATCCATTTCCTGAAATTCAACCCAGCCACCAGGGTTCAAGTGACTAAAGATTGTCAGAAGGAATATGGGCTGTGTAGTCAAACGAGCAATCAAGACGTACGCGTAAATATTTTCAATGAGTTTTGGCCAGTCTGCGATAGCGACGACCATATTTTTTTTTTCTTTTTAATTTAACGCCATGGCGGCAAGGGCGCAGCCGCCCTTGCGGCAGACCTCCTGAAGGGTATGTGGCGTGGAGGGCCGCAGGATCTAGCTATATACTCTGTAGTATACGCCTCTTCCTGGCGTCCTCCAGATCTTGCCCGAGGGCCACTATATGTTCTATCCGTCCCTAGTTCCTACTGGTGCCCTAGTTCCGTTATAGTAATCTGCTGTCCTGATAACTATAGGTAGTCTATTATTAAGAGGATAGGTTAAGTCCTATCTCTTAGTAACGCGGGCAGATCTTCTGGAAGAAGTCTGTCACGTCAAGGAAGGCCTGGAAGCCTTCATAATCGGTGATTAGCCCCTTAAAGTAGCGCTCTAGAGAGCCTATAGGTCCTAGAGGCTCCCTTCGACTATAAGGGTGGAGGATAGGCCACCGTTGCCTCCTCACTAGTGTCTTACGGCAGTAGACCAGGTGGTCTACCTCTTTAGCCTCCCCGTAGGAGCAGGAAAGCAGTGCTTCTGTGTGGTTAAAGTGTTGATGATACTGTTCGAAGTCTCCGTGGCCTGATCGTGCTGCTAGGAGATGATGAAGGGTAGCTCTTAGTAGAGCTAGTTCAGGAGGGTAGCTAAGGGTAGCCTTAAGCCCCAGCTGGGTATAACGGGGGGGTGCCTCTTTCTTCCACCATTTTCTATGCTGGTGTTGTTTACGTTCTTGAGCAAGCCGCTTGATCCCTGATAGGGTCGGCAGTAGGCCTCTGGGGACTAGCAGCGTTGTGCCCTCCTTAGCTAAGCTGTCAGCCTCCTCGTTTCCTTTTATCCCTTAGTGCCCTGGGGACTAGTGGGTTTATATAGTATATATCCTGGCTGCTGCCTGAATCTCTAAGAAGGCAGCTTATGAGGAGTCTGGGATATTGCTGCGTATCCCCTGGATAACACTGGTGTTATTAATACAGATATGTATAGGCTGGCCTTGGGAGGTAGGAAGGGCCCTTTGGAGCCCTGCCCTCGCCCCCTCTGCCTCGCCATCAAATACTTCTGCAATGCTGAGACGCCCGCACCCTTGGGCTATCCGTTTGTTTCCGCGGTAGATAATAAAGCCGAATCCCGTAGCCCTATTAGGGGCTTTAGAGCTGTCTAAGTAGATAATCGTATGGTTATCTAGCATAGTCTTAACCCAGTTCTGAAACGCTTTAGCTACCTTCTCCTGATCCTGGCTAGCTGTAGGGTCTTTTGATCCTGAGAGGTGCTGTGGCTATAGGAGCATCAGCCTTAGGTACTTAGGTAGGAGGGCTGCTGTTCTTTGAAGCCTTGTTTCCTGCCGCCCTAGCTATGGAAGCCTAGGGACTAAAGGGTTATGTTAGTCAACCTTCTGTAAGCGTATAGCAAAGCGTAGGCGTGCTGCCTCAAAGGCTACTTTTGCTATAGGTAGGCCAGCATCTCGGAGGAGGCTGCTGGTTGGTGTAGTCCTCTAGATAGGCAGGATAGCCCTTACTGCTGCTGTGATAACCTTTCCAACACTCCTAACCAGGCCCTTCTGCCTCGTACTGACAGTAGTTACCTGGTTAGTGGTGCTGCTGTTCCTAGCTGGTTTACTTAAGCCTGCATACTAGGTCTCAGCTCTATATAGGACTATAGGAAGGATATAGGTAATAATAGCTTAGCGTGCTGCAGCTACTGGGAGCCCTCCTTTTGTGTTTGATAGGTGCTGTAGGAACTGGGCTACCTTCTTTGCTGCCGCTACCTTTATATCAACATGGTGCCGGAAGGTGAGTTTCCTATCGAACCAGACCCCTAGCCATCGTACAGGCTTAGTTGAGGCCTTGATAGTTAGGTCCCTTGCCTGTATATCTGGTAGGTTATTTGACTGGTTGTG